>OZ023211.1:64710809-64948309 GCA_963995525.1 Escarpia spicata
AGTTCAAACCAGTTTACAAACCGGCACCCATTTGAAGTAAGTTCAACTCTACTACGTAAAGACTGTCGTCGTTTCTCCTTGCACTGCTTGGGTGTGTTCAGCAGTAGAGACAGTCGATTGGCGGGACGATATTTGTCGCGACGACAGGCGAAGAGGGAGAAGCATCGACGGTTGCAGCAATACACTCCTTTTCTTGACGCTTTTGACGGAATCTTACACGGTAACACGTCGAATTGCCTGGAATTCTCTCTTTTTAACGGAATCTTACACGGTAACACGTCGAATTTTCTGGAATTCCATCTTTTTAACGGAATCTTACACGGTAACACGTCGAATTGCCTGGAATTCCCTCTTTTTAACGGAATCTTACACGGTAACACGTCGAATTTTCCGGAATTCCATCTTTTTAACGGAATCTTACACGGTAACACGTCGAATTGCCTGGAATTCCATATTTTTGACGGACTCTTACGCGATAACACGTCGAATTTTCCTGAAAACGGTGGGATCTCACACGATAACACGTCGAACCGTACTCTCGTGTGATGTGTCATCCGAAGTCTCGTGAAGCTTCTGACGCTTCGTCGGATGTGATGGCGTCAGGTTGATGGTTGGGTTGGTTGCCGGAGCTGCTGACAGAGACAAAATTGTTTTGATCGTCAAACTGGTCATCGGACTGGTCGTTGAACTGGTCGTCGAACTGGTCGTTGAACTGGTCGTTGGCTGTTGGTCCGGGTTGATTGTCTGGGTCGAGAGGTCGAGTGGTCCCATAGCCGGAGAAGGCTGCGCCTTCGGTAGCAAAATCCCTTGTCGGACGTTATCACTAGTCATGTTGTTCATCTTCCAAAATGTAAGCTATAACGATCCAAAAAAAACAGACGCAGGCCTTTTATAACAGTTCAACAGAACATAAAGGTCGCGTGGGCGTGCCGAAAGATCACAGATTGTAGAGTAGAAAATTCAAAAGCACAGACTGCAGAGTTTTAACGATGCCACTGCGTCATGACGTCACATAAAGTTGTGTTTGTGGTTTATGAAGTATCCGTCACGGAGGTCTATTGCACGCAATAGACACGAATTTGGGCAGTACTCCTTGGTCACTCTGTTCGGAAAAAACGAGGCTATAGGCTCTGGTATAACATAGTCCTATATGTAATCTACATTTCGTATACATTACTTCAGATAAAACGGTCTCCGTTGAATTTATAAGCCTTTTGTTATACATAACGCCTTACTTTAACACCACGTATTGGACACGTCATCGTCAAACAAATAACGGGTCGGTTCTTTGGCGAAGTCTCGGCCTCCGGATCAAGCAATCTCGTGAGTAGCCTATTCAAATGGTGTTCGGTATATGTTATTTTATTTAAAAAAGTGGTCGCGTACCTTTGCGATAAAAATGGCCTATGCTTTAGCCCGGGTTAAACATTCGAAAAGTGGTCGGATACCTTTGCGATAAAAAGGGCCTATGCTTTAACATGGGATAAAAATTCGAAAAGTGGTCGGATACCTTTGCGATAAAAAGGGCCTATGCTTTAACATGGGATAAAAATTCGAAAAGTGGTCGGATACCTTTGCGATAAAAATCCGTATGCTTTAACGTGGGATAAAAACCCAAAAAGTGGTCGGATACCTTTGCGATAAAATTCCCTATGCTTTAACCCGGCCGTCAACTGGGTGGAAAATCCCTATCTCTCCCATGTTAAACATCCCTATCCTTTAACCCGGCCGTCAACTGGGTGGAAAATCCCAATTTCTCCCATGTTAAAAATCCCTATCCTTTAACCCGGCCGTTCACTGGTGCAAAATCCCTATCTCTTCCATGTTAAAATCCCTATCCTTTAACCCGGCCGTTCACTGGGTGGAAAATCCCTATCTCTCCCATGTTAAAAATCCCTATCCTTTAACCCGGCCGTCAACTGGGTGGAAAATCCTTATTTCTCTCATGTTAAAAATCCCTATCCTTTAACCCGGCCGTTCACTGGTGCAAAATCCCTATCTCTTCCATGTTAAAAATCCCTATCCTTTAACCCGGCCGTTCACTGGTGCAAAACCCCCTATCTTTCCCATGTTAAAAATCCCTATCCTTTAACCCGGCCGTCAACTGGGTGCAAAATCCCTATCTCTTAACATGGGTTTCCTCCGGTGCAACTTAAGTTGCCCGCGCTAGACCACCTCTATTACTACTTATGGCGACCTTAAAATCTAAACTCCCAACCCAACTTGTGTCATAGGAAAATAGGAGTGGTGTCTTACTAACCTTCAATTCTTGCCTTTTAACATATCATAAGTCTATATACATTTTTCCTCCGGAGCAATACGGCTGGAAACTGGAGGGATAAGGCTGGAAATTGGTGATGATGGCGGGAAACCTCGGACGCGTCGACAGGAAAGCGGGGAAAACGGCGGTAAACTCGAGGAAGACATTACGTCGTGAGCATTTCAGAGAAGTCACCTCTGTCGACCCTTTCACTCACTTGCAACGGATCACCGACTTGACGAAACATGGAAATTTGTGCTGGGTTGACACATACAAGCTGTGTATGTTGTGAGTGGATGCCACTTCTATTCGTGCACCAAACGGTCATCTTCTACGACACAGAAGACGTTAGCACGACACATAGCACGTGGCGTCGTTAAGCTGTCAACATTACGCTGTTCCGGTTGCGAGATAGACGATCTTAGTAAATTTCACCACGAGTGTATGTTGCCAGACGATGTTCTGATTCACATGCACATTGATGAGGCCGCCGAGGATGTTAATTCAATCGCAGTTATTAAAGACTGGTTGACTGTTTTAGTAGAGGCAGGTACTAAACTATCTGACGTATTGTCCGGAGAGTTGTGTAGTATCGACATTTAATTGGTTGGAAAATCCTGATTCACATGAGTGGCAAAACAGTGTGATGGCATAATGGAGGCGGGTGATCTGTAAATAACGGCTATCTTGCCTGCCATTCTTTAACCCAACTGTCCTGGAACTGTGTTATGTATCTCTTTTTTTGGTGGTGATGTATTCCGCTCGGGTGACATGGTGTTACGCTGCTTGATCGTGCGGAAATCAGATCGCGAATGAGCGCGAACTTTCCCGCGAGACCAGGATGTAGGTCACACGTTCGCGAGAGAAACAAAATGTAGAAGCGGAACGAAAATTACGTTCCGTTTTTTATATTTAAAATTAAAAAAATTGTACGTAATTTTTTTTCGCGGTGACCGTCAAATGACGGAGATTTTCGTCTCCGTGACGGAGGTTTTCAGCGATGTCGAAATGACGTAGTCTCGTACGAATGACGGAGGGTTGGCATGTATGATAGACACACACGCACGCACTCACGCGCGCGCGCACACAAACACATGCAAACACACACACACACACACACACACACACACACACACACACACACACACACACACACACACACACACACACACACACACACACACACACACACACACACACACACACACACACACACACACACACACACACACACACACACACACACACACACACACACACACACACACACACACACACACACACACACACACACACACACACACACACACACACACACACACACACACACACACACACACGTAAGCACACACCCAACCATTGGCTTCTGACTGGGGGTTGGAACATAGCCTAATATGCCGCCAATATTTCCACAACTTATTTAGAATCCGTTCGCGGGTTTGGTTAGGATATATGAGCCTCGAGTCCATCTCCGCAGCTATTAACTTTTCTCACGCTCCACAATATATAAAATATGCACATCCTCTACACGTCCGCCCCGACGTTCCCGCCACTGATGATAAAGAAATAAAAACATAGAATGATGCTACTCGCACTCGTCCATTCTCTTTGTATAGTTTACGCCTGCCCGGATATCCCCCCAAGCGAGACGTATTTTAAGGATGGTCCGTAACACAAAGAAATTGAAAATTGGCGAAAAAATGTAAAGGTAGTGTTTTGAATTTAAATGGGGGTGCTATTTACCCATAGCTGGGACATAGGTAAATACACACACATCAAATATTTAAAATAAGACTTGATATATATATATGTATATATATATAAATATATATAAATGATACACTGCGCCCCAGTAGATAATCAACTACTTGATGTTTGCATTTTATTAATAAATTAACATGCTTTAGCTGTTTGATGGTGTTAACATTATAATAAGCTAACTAGCTTTAATCTACTGACGTTTGTACACCTGTATTATATCTATTATTTATTATAATACTTAAATTTGTGTTATCTGTCCTTTGTGTGTATTAGTGTTATGTAGAGTGCTGTGAACATTTGTGGATATAACTCTTTATAAATCAAAATTATTATTTATTATTAAAATGATCTAGGGAGAAATTGACCAAAGCTATCTAGGTAAATTTGCTAAATCATCAGAAATCAGCATATTACCAGTGGTTCTAAATAGTGTTCTATTTAGCTGTTTCCACAGAAACAGGAAACCTAAAACGACAGACACTGCTTAATGCGTTGGTTTTAAGAAGAACGGCCAAGTGTAATCGATTTACAAGACCTCTTATTCTGGGGAGCTTCGATATTCAAGGAGGTTGTGCTTGTAAACAACAATGCGACATTCTTCCACAACGAAAGCAGTGTTGTTTAGGCGAGCGGCCAACATTTCAGTATGACAAAAACTCAAGAGTCGGTGAGTGCATCCCAGCAACAGTGCGTCATCACCGAATTGATATTCGCTTTCATCGATCCGTAGCGTGTTGTCACAGTTCTCCTAATCTGCAGATAGGAAGAACTGTCCAGAGAGCGATAGGGAGAGAACAGAGAGAGAGAGAGAGAGAGAGAGAGAGAGAGAGAGAGAGAGAGAGAGAGAGAGAGAGAGGGAGGGAGGGAGGGAGGGAGGGAGGGAGGGAGGGAGGGAGGGAGGGAGGGAGGGAGGGAGGGAGGGAGGGAGGGAGGGAGGGAGGGAGGGAGGGAGGGAGGGAGGGAGGGAGGGAGGGAGGGAGGGAGAGAGAGAGAGAGAGAGAGAGAGAGAGAGAGAGCGCGGGCGCGCGCGTGAATGAATGCGATATCTGGAGCAAAGACGTATGGTGACAGCGATAGCCAAGTGATCTCAATCAAGATCCTTATGCTCAACAAGTAAAATGTTCATTTCAAGTGTCCGACACATTGGTATTGCATGCATGCTGGTGAAGGTCAATTGTATTTACAAACATGTTGTCTGTGCTGGACTTTCGTACATACGTGTTGTTTCTTGGAAGAATTAAGTAATTTCATTAATATACAATTATAACTCATGTAAGCAATTGTGCAAATACATGTTTGCATATCAAAATATGAAATTCACACCAAGCTGAATTAATAGTGGACATTTGGGACACATCCTCTCAGAAACAGTCAACAGTACATTCCTGACATTGTCAAAAGAAGCTGCAAAATTAAATATAACAACAATAAGGAGATATTCTGGCATAACGCTGTCACCGAACTAAACCAATATATAAACAGTTGTCCGTTAAAGGTAAGTTCTTATTAGCGCAGTATCCAGTCCTCGGGACTGCTCAAAGTGCTTTACACTTTACTCCCTGGCAGACCTGTTCAATCGAACCACCATATCGACGTTTCTGGGAAGCATCCAGCCACACTACAATTAATGCGCGAAGACTATTCGTACACAAATATCCACCACTCTCTACGGCCAGGTACTCATTCACACAGCTGAGTGAACTGAAGCGCCGTATAGTGAACGGACTTGCACATGGTTCGACACTGCCTCACAGGATTCGAACCTGGGTTCTCTCAAAGTCCGAAGCTCTGTCCACTGCGCCACGGAGCTACACATTTGCAACTGATCGACGCGTAATTCCATCTTCATTCAGAAAATATTCCTGTTTTTTCCAGCGACATCTACGCGCTGTAGTTGTAATTTGTAACGGTTTTTAAAACAGCCGAGTAGTGCTTTTAGTGCGGTTCTTCTCAACTGTGACAAGGCGAGGTTCCACACTAGAGTTCAAGTCCGGTCTGGATGTCCTCTCCCCACAACACGCTTTGACATGATCCTTCAACACATCATAATCGATGCACTCGACGGTCACGCAGACACGATCAACATTGGAAGAAGAACCACCACAAACCTGCTGGCCAAAACTGGCCAGCCAAATACTCCATCTTGACACCACGTCCGCAGAATATGGGATGTAAAGTTATGCAGATCGAACAACCAAAGTCATGCCTATAAATTATGTATACACACGCATATCATACAACGGCAAAGGACTGGACACCGCCGCATCTTTCAGATATCGAGGTGCAACACTATCGGATATAAAACCAACAATCCTGTAGAGTTGCACAAACCTCCAAGTCGCTTGCAAGACTGAAACCACAACGGAGATAGAGACAACAACATCACCATGAAAACCAAAATAAGACAGTTGCTGCAGGCCTTGGGCATAGGTCTTTATGTGTGTTTGCAAGGCTCTAATAGCAGAGTTTAACATATGAATATACGACAGATGGAAATTTGGCCCGCGGACGTCATTGCCATGTTCTATCATACAACAGTGTTCGTTGGCTAAGTCGTTGAACGGTTCTTGTGAGATGTATGATACGTTTGTGAGTTTTATCCATGTAATTAGCGGGTTGGGGTAAATAGTAATTCGCCTTCCATAGTATCTCATCCCCCGCTCTAAATACTATAATAGCATCTTGAGCACATCCTCCGTTTTAATTTGACCCGGCCCCTATATTTCAGTCAGCATATGATGTCGCATTGCATGTAAATAATTTGTGTATGATATCCAATTACGTTGTATTCCATAAAACACAACGTAATTGGATATCACCAAAATGCTCCATACCCAATTCCCCTACCTTAAATTTGTCTCATTTATACGCGTTACGAGAAACAGCTTTCTTGTAGAAAGCATGACACACAATAGTGCATGCATGTCAAGTGATTGGTAGATTCATGCTCTTTAAGCCACACATGTTAAGTCTCCTGCATTCGCCGGGGGACTCCTGGAAATCCATCAAATCCCCCGATCTCCTGGAAAGGAGAACCAATCTCATGGATTTTCAGTGAAACCCAAACTATTTTTTCTATCTTATTTCCCGAACTCGGAATGGCCTAATAGGGTTTTATTTCCGGCTGACTCGAGTATGTTTTTCTGGGTCAACAGAATGTGTTCAATACCTATCAATACAATCAGCGTCAGTGCGTTAACTTAATTGCAATCGGTCAAGCTAAATGAATCTCGGTAATAGGGACGTTGGACCAAGGCTGCTCAGACAACAAAGCGAAAAGGGGTTGATTAAATCATGTGTTGACTAGACAACAACAACTGTTTAATTATAATCTTCTTGGGTCTTGCCTGTGGTTGACATTGCATATAAGCATTAGACGAGCACAGTGAACCGCGCTTGCGGGCGCGGGTACCATAGTATCGCCCACCGTCAGCTTGCTGATCTTGTAGAACGAAATGTAATCCGTTTCAATCTATACTCAAATAATGTCAGTCGATCCATCTACACTATGTGCACGTTTTATTTAAGGTAGGTAGTATGGATTCCACCAAAAATCTTTAGTTTTCAACACAGATCAACCATATTTGGTATGCAGATACATATCAACATAGTGAAGTTTTTTTTTCATGTTTCGCATAAAGTATGCAAATTAGGTATCCAATATGGCCGCCATAATAGGGAAAATTATGTATTTTTTGCCGCGCTCTAACCAAAAACGTATTCAAGTTACAAGCTTGTAATTTAGCACAGGGATTACTGTTATGCATATCTACTGCATGAATATCACAGAAATCAGATATGTTGTTGTTTATGTGAAAAACATTTTTTTGTCGAAAAAAACTATTTTGTGTAACTTTTTCACATATTTAACGCCTATAATTCAGAAACCATTAAATATATTATGATTTCTTTTAATTCGTGCAGTAGATATACTCATTAGGCACTGCGGTGCAAAATGTTTTGCAGTTATACCCAGTATTTATTCTACTAGAGCGCAGCAACTTTAAGTACTCACAGCAAAAATGGTATTCCGAGAAAACGATGATAAGGTAATTTTGTATAACCAAATTCTGCCAAAAGCTGTCCGAAGAAACCTCAATATTGCCATTTTGTATTACTTTTTCAGCTAATATACTAACTGCATATTGAGGTAAGGATATGAAAGTACACAAATAGCAAAGAAAGTCCTTTTCAAAAAAAAATTCAAAAATCGCTTTTTGAATCCATACTACCTACCTTAATCCATGTATATATGTAACTGTTAGAACTGGAACAACAACCGATGTTGGCGGCGGTTACTAAGTACTAATCTTCCATTTGCGGTGCTATTTTCATAATTTGCATATAGGTTCAGACATGCGCACTTCCCCATTTCTTGATTTCATGTTATAAGTTCCACCCACTTTTAAACCGCAGCGAAACTGATGTGCTTTGATCGCAGCGAAACCGATATATATATATATTTACGTCGGCGTGACGTCACAGTAACGTACGCCAACCAACAGGTCAAAATTCGGTGCCTTGGTTGGTTGATATACGTGATGTGACGTCACGCCTATTTCGCGTATGTCATTTTAGCAGCAATTTGAAAGTGGGTGGAGCTTATAACAAGAAACAAGATAGTAGTGCCTCAATCGGTAGAACTGTGTCGTTCGCAGTGTCTAAGACACCGGAACGGGCATGGTTGTAGGTCCGTTTGTAGTTAATTTTAGGAATGATTATCAGGGAACCATTTAAATGTTTGAATAGCAGAAAGCTTAACCTTTCAAACGATATCAAGATTGTTGGGATCCAACGAACAATAATGCCTATAATGCCAGTAATGGCACTGGCAATCGTTCAAAAATAGCGTTTTTGGAACGTGTTTGACAGTTGTTCATCTGTTTGCTGGCTTATCTATTTTTGTTAACATACAGTAAAGAAACACACACCATGCAATCGTTACCTTTCGCTGCTTGGGATGGCAGGATCCAAGGCGATGACGTAATGAAACGTTAGCGTAGTTTCGGCATTTCAGACATCTTCAAGAGAATAATTTAAACAATGGCGACTCGTTAATCAAAGCGAAATTTGTGATGTTTACATTGTGCGGTTCGCCCCTCCCTCCCTCTCACTTTGTTTTCACAGCTAATCTACCAGGCATCGAAGAACACACAGATAGGAAGTAATAAGCTATAGCCTATATATTCACCCAACAATGCCACATCCGCACCAAATAATCGTCGCGTACAAGTTGTCTGTAAATGAATATTTATTAAACGATATCATATCTGGTTGAGACAATATCAGAATACGATGATTTATGTTTTTGTAACGACAATCTCGGTTATTTTAATACGGCCACCATCATGCTTTCTTTACATTTCTCAAACACGTAATAGTAGCATAAAATCGCCAGTGTATGGAAACTAATAAAATGACAGTTTAATCATATTTGTACCTTATCGGGTTTTGAAAATATCATCCATCTTAAGAGTAAACAAACGTAAATGTGTACTGTATGTATTAGTACTGCCATATACATACGACACTGTCAAACGTTGAATAAAATACATGTATGACAATATGCATATTTTGATAGAATACTAAGCAACAATAGTGTACTACAATGTATTGACTATATGTATAGGCATCGGAACCGGAGGGTGGGTGGGACTTGGAGGAATGAGCCCCCACCAGTATTTTGTAGAGGGCTGGAGATTTCACTTTATCCCCTCTATATTTCGGAATAGCGGGGGGTGCAGTTGGAGGTTACTTGTGAGCCTTAAGCCTAAGACGGTGCATTTGAAGGATTTTGGCGAGCCTCAGCCCCCCCCCCCCAATAGTCACTATGTTCCACGCCTATGATATGGGAACAGACGTTAGCAGCAGGAAAACTTGCCAAATAGGACCAAGAATTTGGTGTATAAAAACAGTGTTAAATAGTGTAAAACTATCGCATAAAAATATAACATTTACAGCAGTACGTGGAATATTCCAGGCACCCAACTGGAGGCATAGTTGCAGCGTGTGTAAGGCATTCAGTGGGCAAGAATAACTGTGTAATCAATAATGTAACTGTATGCGTCCATGTTTTCTGGTAATTCATTGGTCAAAATTAGTGTATTAGTCACCATGCAATCATGCAACATTAACATATTAATACACTAACTTTGGATCATTCTACAAGCACCTCCACTGAGGCACCAACATTCATTCGCCTTTTTCTGTTCATTTGCTTCCTTCAACCATTGGCCTTTGATGTACCAAATACAACAGTATTTATTTAGAGTTTACTAACATTTTTGATATGCTCTACTTTTCTCGAGGGCCTTTCTCTTGCCTTAGAGAAATGAGTGGCAAACCATTCTGTTCCATACGTCAACACTGTGGAAACAAGTTTTAAGAGATCAAAATATTGTAATGATGATAATTAACATCTTTGGTTTGCTGCTGCATAGGTGGGTGTCTATTATGATGCCAATACTCGCCACTGGATGACAAACCCATGAATGGTAACATCATCAAACAAGCCACAACCTTGTATAAAATAGCATTACCGAGATCATCCCTCTAAGCTTACCACCCCAATTGTGAAACTCTGGACACAATCTCGCACATAAATTATAATTACTAAAGATTTGCCCACTCACATGCCATACACACAACCCATACACACAAACCATACACACAAACCATACACACAACCCATACACACAAACCATACACACAAACCATACACACAACCAATAAACACAAACCATACACACAAACCATACACACAAACCATACACACAAACCATACACACAAACCATACACACAACCCATACACACAAACCATACACACAAACCATACACACAAACCATACACACAAACCATACACACAAACCATACACACAAACCATACACACAACCCATACACACAAACCATACACACAAACCATACACACAACACATACACACAAACCATACACACAACCCATACACACAAACCATACACACAAACCATACACACAACCCATACACACAAACCATACACACAACCCATACACACAAACCATACACACAAACCATACACACAACCCATACACACAAACCATACACACAAACCATACACACAAACCATACACACAAACCATACACACAAACCATACACACAAACCATACACACAAACCATACACACAAACCATACACACAAACCATACACACAACCCATACACACAAACCATACACACAAACCATACACACAAACCATACACACAAACCATACACACAAACCATACACACAAACCATACACACAACCAATAAACACAAACCATACACACAAACCATACACACAACCCATACACACAAACCATACACACAAACCATACACACAACCCATACACACAAACCATACACACAAACCATACACACAAACCATACACACAACCCATAAACACAAACCATACACACAAACCATACACACAAACCATACACACAACCCATACACACAAACCATACACACAAACCATACACACAACCCATACACACAAACCATACACACAACCCATACACACAACCCATACACACAAACCATACACACAACCCATACACACAAACCATACACACAACCCATACACACAAACCATACACACAACCCATACACACAAACCATACACACAAACCATACACACAACCCATACACACAAACCATACACACAAACCATACACACAAACCATACACACAAACCATACACACAAACCATACACACAAACCATACACACAAACCATACACACAACCCATACACACAAACCATACACACAAACCATACACACAACCCATACACACAAACCATACACACAAACCATACACACAACCCATACACACAAACCATACACACAACCCATACACACAAACCATACACACAAACCATACACACAACCCATACACACAAACCATACACACAACCCATACACACAAACCATACACACAAACCATACACACAACCCATACACACAAACCATACACACAAACCATACACACAAACCATACACACAAACCATACACACAAACCATACACACAAACCATACACACAACCCATACACACAAACCATACACACAAACCATACACACAACCCATACACACAAACCATACACACAACCCATACACACAAACCATACACAAACTCTTGCATTTCCCCACGAATTGGTGTGTAATAATTTGAGACTGGAAGCCTGCATTGCTGGAAGCCAGGTTCTCGGTTGTGACTGAGGGTCTCATTGACGAGAGACCAGTATCTCTGTCTCAAGACATGGGCTGCTAGAGACCAGGTGACTTGTTGTGACTGAGAGTCTCTTTGATGAGAGGCATCCAGTATCTCTGTCTCAAGATGTGGGCTGCTAGAGACCAGGTGACTTGTTGTGACTGAGAGTCTCTTTGATGAGAGGCATCCAGTATCTCTGTCTCAAGATGTGGGCCGCTAGAGACCAGGTGACTTGTTGTGACTGAGAGTCTCTTTGATGAGAGGCATCCAGTATCTCTGTCTCAAGACATGGGCTGCTAGAGACCAGGTGACTTGTTGTGACTGAGAGTCTCTTTGATGAGAGGCATCCAGTATCTCTGTCTCAAGATGTGGGCCGCTAGAGACCAGGTGACTTGTTGTGACTGAGAGTCTCTTTGATGAGAGGCATCCAGTATCTCTGTCTCAAGATGTGGGCCGCTAGAGACCAGGTGACTTGTTGTGACTGAGAGTCTCTTTGATGAGAGGCATCCAGTATCTCTGTCTCAAGACATGGGCTGCTAGAGACCAGGTGACTTGTTGTGACTGAGAGTCTCTTTGATGAGAGGCATCCAGTATCTCTGTCTCAAGATGTGGGCCGCTAGAGACCAGGTGACTTGTTGTGACTGAGAGTCTCTTTGATGAGAGGCATCCAGTATCTCTGTCTCAAGATGTGGGCCGCTAGAGACCAGGTGACTTGTTGTGAATGAGAGTCTGTTTGATGAGAGGCATCCAGTATCTCTGTCTCAAGATGTGGGCTGCTAGAGACCAGGTGACTTGTTGTGACTGAGAGTCTCTTTGATGAGAGGCATCCAGTATATCTGTCTCAAGATGTGGGCCGCTAGAAACCAGGTGACTTGTTGTGACTGAGAGTCTCTTTGATGAGAGGCATCCAGTATCTCTGTCTCAAGATGTGGGCTGCTAGAGACCAGGTGACTTGTTGTGACTGAGAGTCTCTTTGATGAGAGGCATCCAGTATCTCTGTCTCAAGATGTGGGCCGCTAGAGACCAGGTGACTTGTTGTGACTGAGAGTCTCTTTGATGAGAGGCATCCAGTATCTCTGTCTCAAGATGTGGGCCGCTAGAGACCAGGTGACTTGTTTTGACTGAGAGTCTGTTTGATGAGAGGCATCCAGTATATCTGTCTCAAGATGTGGGCCGCTAGAGACCAGGTGACTTGTTGTGACTGAGAGTCTGTTTGATGAGAGGCATCCAGTATCTCTGTCTCAAGATGTGGGCCGCTAGAGACCAGGTGACTTGTTGTGACTGAGAGTCTGTTTGATGAGAGGCATCCAGTATCTCTGTCTCAAGATGTGGGCCGCTAGAGACCAGGTGACTTGTTTTGACTGAGAGTCTGTTTGATGAGAGGCATCCAGTATCTCTGTCTCAAGATGTGGGCCGCTAGAGACCAGGTGACTTGTTGTGACTGAGAGTCTCTTTGATGAGAGGCATCCAGTATCTCTGTCTCAAGATGTGGGCCGCTAGAGACCAGGTGACTTGTTGTGACTGAGAGTCTGTTTGATAAGAGGCATCCAGTATCTCTGTCTCAAGATGTGGGCCGCTAGAGACCAGGTGACTTGTTGTGACTGAGAGTCTGTTTGATAAGAGGCATCCAGTATCTCTGTCTCAAGATGTGGGCCGCTAGAGACCAGGTGACTTGTTGTGACTGAGAGTCTGTTTGATAAGAGGCATCCAGTATCTCTGTCTCAAGATGTGGGCCGCTAGAGACCAGGTGACTTGTTGTGACTGAGAATCTCTTTGATGAGAGGCATCCAGTATATCTGTCTCAAGATGTGGGCTGCTAGAGACCAGGTGACTTGATGTGACTGAGAGTCTCATTGATGAGAGACCAGTATCTCTGTCTCAACACATGGGCTGCTGCTTTTGGTTGTCTCTGCCTTGTCAGTACCCCCTTCTTGTTGCCCACGACACGCTTCACATCTGTAATAGAGACAACAATCGATGTGTAAGAGCACCAAAGGGTAGCTATAGTCAGACAGACAGGCAGGCAGGCAGGCCGGCAGGCAGGCAGGCAGGCAGGCAGGCAGGCAGGCAGGCAGGCAGGCAGGCAGGCCGGCAGGCAGGCAGGCAGGCAGGCAGGCAGGCAGGCAGGCAGGCAGGCAGGCAGGCAGGCAGGCAGGCAGGCAGGCAGGCAGGCAGGCAGGCAGGCAGGCAGGCAGGCAGGCAGGCAGGCAGACAGACAGACAGTATTTATTTTGACCATCATAAACACATAAACTACAATATAATATTAATTGTAAAGGTCAGGCTCCCATTAAGACAATTATATGCCACTATCATGGGAGCCACCCTACTGATGTAACATAATTATATGATTATCATGTGATCAACTATATGTAATGTCACCCTGATGAGGCTCATCAGGGTGACATTACAGAAATGAGGCGTATAACAAGAGCTCAGTATCATAGAGCTGTTAGACATATTATGAGAGAGGATGACAGAATTCATACTACTAAGATGGCCGAAGCCATTAATGAAAATAGACCCCAGGACTTGTGGTCTGAGGTACGCCGGATAAAGGGCACAAATAAATTCTTGCCTTGAAGTATTGATGGTGTGGTAGGTGATGAAGAAATAGCAACCATTTTTCCGATAAATATAATCACCTCTACAACAGTGTGTCATATGATGCTGATGACATGAGTGTTATAAATACGGAGATAAACAAGCAGATTAAAGTAAACATTGCATATGATATATCAGTTGATGAGGTTATCGAAGGTGTCCAGCGACTGAAGCTGGGTAAGTCGGATGGTGAAGAGGGTCTCAATTCTGATCATATTATACATGGTCCGAAAATACTCTTTGTGCTTTTAGCATTAATTTTTAACAGTATGTTGATACATGGGTTTAGCCTCGACTCAATGTTAGTGGGTACTATGGTTCCTATACCAAAAGACAAGAAACAATTAGTATGTGCATCTGACAATGTTAGAGCTATTACTCTTGGCAGCATTGTTGCCAGACTGTTTGATGTTGTTGTACTATCCAAGGAACAAAGTGTGCTTGCAACATCGCATTTGCAATTTGGATTTAAACTAAATATGTCCACTACTCACTGCACATATGTTATGATGGAGACAATCAGTTATTATAATACAAATGGCAGTAATGTGTGCACTCATGTTAGATGCCAGCAAAGCATTCGACAGGGTCAATTATTGTAAGTTTTTTAGGGTACTTCTAAAACGTAAGGTATCACCTCTGGCATTAAGACTGCTGTTGTATATGTGTACTAAACGTCAAGTAAGATGGGGCTCTACTATGTCATCCCAGTTTACCGCATGTAACGGGGTCAAACAGGGAGCAATCCTGTCTCCTATTCTTTTCTCCATATACATGGATGGATTGTTTGAATAGTTAGACAAGAGTGGAGTGGGATGCCACATGGGCAACCACTATACGGGTTGCATCAGATACGCAGATGATCTCACATTGCTAACACCAACAAGATCTGGACACAAGATTTTAATCGATATATGCAAAAACTATGCAGACGAATACTGTTAAATTTTAACGGTATTAAGAGTAGATATTTGATTTTTAGAGGTCGTAGCTGTAAACCCGACAACAGAACTGTGTTTTCTAATGATACCGAGTTGGACAGTGCCCTAAATGCTGTACATTTGGGCCATCATATATCCGTTGTTAATAAGGATAGTCTAGTCGTCGATGCCACTGCCAAATTTTGGAGGGTATAATATGTTCATGGCCGATTTCGGTCATATTAAGACGAATGTAAAGTGCAATTTATTTAAGCAATATTGCTGTTCTTATTATGGAGCCTCATTGTGGGGTCTTCAGAGTAGGAGTGTTGGCACTATTTGCATTGCATAGCGAAAAGCGCTTAGAAAGTCGTGGGGGCTAGCACCACTTACACACAGTGATGTTATAGAATTGTTATCGGATAGTTTGCCATTATTGGTAATCTTAAAGCAAAGGTTCTCCAAATTAATTCATAAAGCTATGAACCACAATTCACCGATTATAACCAGTGTTGCTAAGTTGTCCATTGCAAATCCATGGTCAAATTGTAGCTCAAACTACCGTTATATTTAAACAATTAGTAACACTTCTATTCTGAGCTATCATCATTTACTTTACCTCAGAAATAATCTGCTACCTTGATTTACTTTCCGTGTTTTCCTTTGTAATCTATACGTAAGCCCCTGCCTGATGGCATTAAAATGGGTGCCAGACGGGAAGCGAAAAATGGATTGCCCGAAGTTAACCTGTAGAGACAACCATTTAAAGAGAAAGATAAATGGGGTGGAAAACACTGAAAAGCCAAACAGGTAGCCAGAGGCAGGACAAACTAGAGGAGATGCCCTGCAGCCTTATGGGCCATGAGGATCGAAGAGGACAGGTATGGGTAAGTAATCTATACTGACTTTGAACTGTCATGAAGTCAGCGAAGTTCCACACCATCTCGCCTGCGAGGTATTTCTTTCGGAAGACATCAAAGACACTGTGGTACTGCCTCATGAAGTCCACCTGATAGTCCTCTGTGAATACATATGAAGGCATCTAAAAAATAACAGCAATGTCTTAGCTTCATCCTCCGCATTGTGAAACAGTATGATAATCATACGCAGTTTGATAGAGTAAAGTAAAAAGTTTGATAATCTTTATAACAATATTAATGTGGTGACACAGTAAGGTATTTCCAGTGTTTTTCGTCTGACATTCCAATAGTAAGATAAGTCCCACTGAGACTCGAGCCCCTCTCAAGGGTGTTTCTCAGAGTGATGTTGTGGCAACCTTTTCACTGAGGAGCCTTTGGTTTTCATAAAACTTTTCCCTATTTCATCGTGGCACATCGCATAACCTGCCAGATGTAGACAACACTATTTCATGGTGGTAGAGATCTGTGGTAGATTGCCATTCAATTTCTGTTTCAAATCAAAAAATCAAATCGTGACATTTATATTGCGCCGTTCCAACAATCGTTGCTCACAGCGCCGTACGGGAAAACAGGTAAGTCTTAAGGTTTGATTTAAAATCAGTGTTTGTCATTGTTGTTGCAGTCAACTTTTGTGGCAGCAAGTTCCATAGTGTTGGGGCTGCCACACAAAAGGATCTATCACCTCAGCGACGCGTTGCATGTGGTACACATAAATGATTGTGTTCACTGGAGCGCAACAATCAAGTTGGCTGACGTCTGTTCAAACATTTGGTGATATACTGTGGTGCACAGCCAGTCAGTGCTCAGTGCGTGAATAGAAGTATCTTATACTCTACTCTAACTGGTATCGGCAGCCAGTGCAGCTTGATCAATAGAGGTGTGACATGACAGAACTTCCTGGCGCCGTCGACAAGGCGAGCTGCCCAGTTCTGTACTCTCTGCAACCGTTCTAGTTGTTTCACAGGCAGTCGATGGAGTAATGCATTGCCAACGTCAAGTCTGCTGGTAACAAAAGCATGTATGACTTGTTCTGTCGCTGCAGGTGTTAGATAATGTCTTATTCTTGCAATATTTCAGAGATGGAAAATTGCAGATTTACAGACAGCAGTCACGTGCGTCTCCATCTTCATCTCGGCATCGAACTGTACACCAAGATTCCGTACATTCTGAGTTACAGTGACCAAACAGTCTCCAATGCATAGTGTGCGCAGCTCAATTTTTCTTAGTTGCGCAGAGCCGAACACGATGACTTCTGTCTTTGAGTATTTCAACTTTAAAAAGTTTGTCATCATCCATGTCCTGATCTCAGCTACACATTCTTCAATACGGACGACAGCCGCAGCAATGTTCTCTTGGTGGAATGTAGATTTGAGTATCATCCGCGTAGAAACGACACATCAAATTGTACTTGCGAATAAAATAATAAATAATCTTAGCAACTGGTGCTACATAGATGGAGAACAGCTGAGGACCCAGCACGGAGCCTTGTGGTACCCCGTATACCAAAGGACGAGCAGGCGATGTAGCACCATGAATGTGGACTGACTGGACTCTGTCTCTCAGGTATGACTTAAACCAGTCCAGTGCATCTTGGACCACTCCGATATCATGCGAGAGTCTATGCAACATCACTTCATGGTCGACGGTGTCAAACGCAGCCGATAGATCCAGGAGAACCATGATGACAACATTCTGATTGTCCATTGCGTGCAGGATGTGATTCTGCACACAGACAAGGGCCGTCTCAACGCTGTGATTCGGCTTGTACGCCGACTGATAGGGCTCACAGAGATTGTGCTCTGACATGTGAGCTGACAATCTCGCAGCAACGACATGTTCTATTGTCTTCGAAAGACAGGGTAGATTTGACACGGGTCGGTAGTTATTCAAGACAGTTTTGTCTAGATTCGGTTTCTTGAGTACTGGCCTGATGTGTGCTTCCTTCAAGTGTGAAGGCATTACTGTTTGGTGACAGAAGACGCATTATGAATTTTGTATAGGAGTCTTGTGGCCAAATATTTTCTATGTGTTTGTCTATGTGTGTTTCAATAAATTTCTTTGCACTATGGGGTTACGTAATGTGTAAAAATAGTAATCATCAATGCAACTGTGAAGTGCAAATTAGTTATAAAATGCACCGGTCCTGGTCTTAAAATAAACACAAAACCAGCCAAACATTTAAAGTTATTGCCGTTTTTATATAACCCACCGTGTGTAGGCCAGGGACTGTGTCAGCACCGTACTCGGTAATGATCAGTGGCTTCTTGAAGGTTCTATACCACTGCTCAAGGTCATAGGTCAACTGGTAGGGGATCGTCTCCAAGTGACCAGTGTCTTGGTACCAGCCGTAGTAGCGGTTAATGCATTGCACGTCTGTGTACTGAGCCTAAACACAAGTTCATGTCAACTACTAAAGGCACAAGGTCTCATCATGCCATATATCAAATTCGTTCTGTTAAGTGGACATGCCCTAATTACCATACACCCTTGATTTTAGCAACGTCTGAAACTGGACAGCAATCTCCACTGCCAACCTTAACTGTAGAATCCATCAATGTAATTTAAGTTCTACCAATGTCTAGTTTCAAAGCTCATTGATGACAATTATTGAAAAATCCACCTAAGTTATCAGACTTTCAGGTGTCCTTTTGCTCATGTGGATGTATAAATTGCTTGCCCCAGAAAATGGGTGTACACCCATGTATGCTTATTGGAACACACAATTTGACATGCTTTCGTGTCTCAAATATATTTTAAGTGTACTGTATGCTTAATAGAACAAATATGGTATATAGAACAAAGCGTTATCATTTTTATTGGAAAATTATGTTCCATTGTATAAGTGATATTGTTTGTTTCACTGTATGAGTGATACTGCATAAACAATATTGTGTTCCAACATTTTGACAACCAAAATTAATTTTAATAAACTAATATTGTTCACATAATTTGACCGTTGTCTGTTAAACAAGAATGTTTCAACTCAAATATCATACATGTTTACATTGTGTTCTGAATGACTAGGCCAATATACATGAATGTACAATGGTCATATGTCAAACCAATAGTGATCAAAGAGGAATTACAATTGACACTATGCAGATTTGTGACAGAACACAGATTTTCTTTCAAGGAGGTACATTTTAAAAGCTGGTAGATGGCATTACTCAATTGGGTATGAAACCAGTTGGTTATCCAATGAAATATTTAATATGGTTTTACAAAATTTCAAGCAAAAAATATGGATTTCAGGCAAGAAAATATGGCACATCTGACTAGGTGTTTTGTTAAGTGATCTTTACTAAATATTGATGCCTGTTTTCGAGCAAGTTTGTTTTACTAGCGTGCTTTATTAGCTTGCTTCACTTGATGCCAGTTTTATTAGCATATGGGCTGCAATGACGTGTTTCATGTACACCTAGTGATAAACGATTTCACTATGTTAGCAGATAGAATCTCTTCAAAGTGTTTTCTATGCACTAAAAACAATTTTTGAATAAAAACTATTCATCATATGTTTAATGGTGCATTTTTGTCAAAAACTGTAGAAGAAAGCAGATGCCCGGAAAGTGGAAGGCGGAAGGCATAAGAAGATGATGACAACTAAGACTGAGATGGGAGGATTGCATAATGAGAGTTTTGGAGGGATCTCGAGAGGAGTGGAGAATGAGAGCGGAATATAGGGGGAGTGGGTTGATGGACACAGCAGTGCAAGAACATTGATGGGGAAAGCAAAAAAGAAAACAGAAAATGTGGACCAGGACTCAGTTATTTAGAATTTTTGAATAACAGTTTCATTGACATTTAATCACAGCACCAATCAAGTTGATCTAAGTGCAACCCACAGAGGACACAGCCAAGGTTCAGTTCTGATAGTTTGACATTACTTACAGCCAAGTCGTTGTTGTATTCTGCAGATGACACAAATGTGACAGGTCTAGTGGGATCCAGAGACTTTGTATACGAAATGACGGTTCTATAAGTAAGAAGAGACATAGCAATTTTTTAGATTACTGAAACAACTGCGGAGTCACAGACGAATAGTGGTATATCTGCATAACTTTATACTACAATCTGCATAACTTTATACTACAACAACTTGCATGGCTCAGTTTACAAAAGATATTTATGAAGAGATCTTTAGTCAAGGAATTATAAAGTACTCACTTTTTTAAGGGGGGCTGCATGTTTATGGGTTCTTTGTGAAAAAGTTAAACATACTGAATACTGAATCACTTTCGTGTGTTTCAGCAACAGTATTAACTGCATGAATTCATACCAAATTGTGTCCAAATATAACATTGTGTTACAATAGTGTTATTATTATTACTAGCAAAAATATTATTTGAGAGTGCTTGCAAAAGCTCCAATCTCGAAACGCATCCCTATCCCAATCCCACCACGTGCTCGGTTGGACTGTTGAACAACGAAACCACATATGTGGTGCGATCGGAACAAGGATAGGTTTTGAGATCAGGGCACTTGCAGACACTCTACTACTAGCAAAAATACCTATCCTCCAGATGGCACTACATAGGTACAGATGCAAAAGGTGTTATCCCGAAATATTCGTACCTTATGTCTAATAAATATGACTTATATTTGAACATTTTTCTCAACACTGCATGTGTTTTCTATAATTGCTACAAGTTACTTAAGACATCTTCAATATGGATTGGTGGTTGGTTTATGTAGCTAGGAATGACAGCTGAAAATGTGTGTAATGTTGCGATTAGTTCATAATGTCTGGTATGAATACTTTGGGAAACCGTTTTCTGCATCTCTGTCCGTATATCTATCTATATATATACATATATGTATATATATACATATGATAGCGCGATTACATTTAGATATTATATCAAAGTAGTTTTAGCACACCACGCCAACATTTACAGTGAAGAACATCAACATTTCTGATTGGAAAAATGTTCCTCTGCAAATTAACATCAACCACCAAAACTTGTGGGAATGTCAGTTCAGATCATGGACATACTTGAAGTAGTGTTGAGCCAGAGGCTTGCTCGAGGCTGGTTCATTGGCCACTGACCACAGAATGACCGATGGTCGGTTCTTATCACGTCCAATCAGTTCCTTCATCACTGCCAAATGATGCTCCAAACTTTTGTTGCCAAAATTCGCATTGCTGAAATAAAATGGTTGTCACTCAGAACTCAGTTAATCACCAGTTAAGTTTACAAAATGACATGGCTGGACATTCTCTAAGTGATTCAAAATCATGCTGTCAAAGGACAGAATTGAAACAGTGCAAATAAACTGGAAGACAGATCAATGACATTATTATTGACCAACCAAAATGAGAGATGTGACTGAGCCAAGGATGGTAAGAGGAAATGGTGAACAATATTTTTTATAGGTGTTCTGAAACACCTTTTTTTCTTAAAGGGAGGAAGTCTGAAACAAATGCGATTTCATCTGCCAGCTGTGAGAACATGAGATGAGAGCAATTTATTATTTGACCAATCAGTGCCATTGTTTTGGTGTGACATCAAATTGTACCAAAATAAGGATTTGGATGAAAATTTTAAATTGCAGATCCACTGCTTTATATTTTGATCATAAATTGGCCTAATTTGATTTTCAGGGAAGTTAAGTAATTCAATTAATTTGTTTTAATTATTCTGTTGTGAACATTGTGGGTAATGAATATCTCAGCAATAATGTTTTTACACGGAAACCAAATTAAAAAAAATTGTATTCAAAAATAAAAAATATATAATTATGACCTGTATGTGGAAGGAGAAAATCAGCTGACTGAATTAGCAGTGTTTCTTTTGACTGCATGTTTTATAATATAGTCCATAAACTATTCATGTGACTACTTAGAAATGTGTCACAATCTGCACACATACCATTGAGGTTTACCATGCTAAAAAGGTAAGTACTTATATAGCGCAGTATCCAGTCGTCTGGGCTGCTCAAAGCGTTACACTTTACTCCCTGGCAGACCAGTTCAATTGAACACCATCTCGACTTTTCTGGGCAAATATCCACCAGTCTATAGCCAGGTACTCATTCATACAGTTGAGTGAACTGGTGCAACGCAGAATGGACGAACTTACCCAATACCCAAGATTCGACACCGCAGCACATGTTTTGAACCCGGGTTCTCTCAGTCAAGAGTCCGAAGCTCTAGCCACTGCACCACCATGCTATGTGTACTAGCAATATACCACAGGTTTTGAACCCGGGTTCTCTCAGTCAAGAGTCTGAAGCTCTAGCCACTGCACCACCATGCTATGTGTACTAGCAATATACCACAGGTTTTGAACCCGGGTTCTCTCAGTCAAGAGTCTGAAGCTCTAGCCACTGCACCACCATGCTATGTGTACTAGCAATATACCACAGGTTTTGAACCCGGGTTCTCTCAGTCAAGAGTCCGAAGCTCTAGCCACTGCACCACCATGCTATGTGTACTAGCAATATACCACAGGTTTTGAACCCGGGTTCTCTCAGTCAAGAGTCCGAAGCTCTAGCCACTGCACCACCATGCTATGTGTACTAGCAATATACCACAGGTTTTGAACCCGGGTTCTCTCAGTCAAGAGTCTGAAGCTCTAGCCACTGCACCACCATGCTATGTGTACTAGCAATATACCACAGGTTTTGAACCCGGGTTCTCTCAGTCAAGAGTCTGAAGCTCTAGCCACTGCACCACCATGCTATGTGTACTAGCAATATACCACAGGGAATACCGATTTCCGTCAAGGTTTACTGTGCCGCTATCATGTGCACTAGGATCTTTAAAAAGTACACACTTTATTTGCAACATCCAGAAGGCTAAATTGTTAATTACTGCTGTCAATCATAATCTTGGCCAGGCACTTCCAAGAGATACTTACGATCTGATGCCCACCCCTGGACTCTCATCAATAACAGCGATTCCTTGTGCATCTGCTTGGTCCATGATCTCTTCCGCGTATGGGTAGTGGGAAGTTCGGAAACAGTTGACTCCTAGCCACTTCAGCATTGCAAAGTCCCTCGCAATCAGAGGGAAGTCTAGACCTTTTCCTCGGATCTGGGTAACAAGTGTATCCACGAATAAGTTATGTAATTTTAGTACTAAAATAATGAAACTTCTAAAGCAGTTAAATCACTGGGTCAGAATGCCAACAAGTTAGAATTGTTAAGAAAATCATGAAGATGAATGTGCAGAAGTCGTCATCAAGGCCAGGGAATGCTGAGGATTTAGGGTGGAAATGCAATTTGGAATATATGTCTTCAATGTTTTATTAAAGCTGTCTAGCTTCAGATTATGTTAATGTGATGTGGAGTTCATTCCAGATTATGGGTTCAGAAACATAAAAAGCGCACTTGGTGAGGTTAAGCTTAGTTTTAGACACAAGTTTTTGTGAGATATAATACATTTTTTTAAGGAATAACGTATTCTTTTATGAGTCACCATTTTGCCATTCTAGTACGTGTTGAAGTCATTCAACATGTTCCTAGGTAATTTACTTCACAACTCACCATTAATTTCATACAGGTAATTGAATACATAAAGTTTATTCATTAGACTTGGGAAAACTGCAAGAAACACACAAGTTAAGTTATATATAACTCAATCTGTACCACAGTCAGGTTCACATGTACTATACATGTTGGCTAATCAAACAACATAATAAATTATAAAGAAACCTACTGTGCATTAGAATTATATACTTTAACATTTTTAAAGGAATAATGTCTTCTTTTCATTAGTCACAATTTTGCTTTGCCATTCTAGTTCATGCTGAACACCAGTCAGAATCTGAAATCACTTGAAGTCACACAAATAACAAGACTATGTGAAACAAATACAGGAACTAAAACTCTAACATTTTACAAAGTAATTTTTTTTTAATGTCCAAAACCCAAACTGCAGCATTTCAGGGTGAAACTAGCAATATGACACATATGTAACATGTTGCATCTAATTATAGAATATTAAATGTCAGCTTACGTCAGAATCCTCGTGTTTCGCTGCCCCGTGGCAGTAGAATGGCTTGTTGTTGATGAGTATCTGAGTGTCGGTCACATTGACTGTTCTCACTCCAAAGGGCTGTCTGTACACATCAGACGACCCGCCGTCTGACTTCAATGTCACCTTGGAGAAACAAATGGTGGCATACACATTGGGCAGATCACATTTTGACCAGATGCGGTCAAAATTGGCAACAAAATGGGAAAAGTGGTTTAGTTTTAAATACCATTTGGCATAGTGCTAATCGTACTTTCACAAATAACCCAATAAAAAGATCAAGTTATATTCTTTTGATGATATTATCAAAATGTCTGCATATTTTTATGTTGTTTTACAAACCAATGGGTGTAGTTATTAAATTATTCTCACACTACAAATGTTATCATCAACAAACCAGATTTACACAGGGCAAAATCAAAGGAAGATGGCATTTCAATCAGGTATCAGGACCAATACATCCTGAACTTGCCCAAGGTTCAAAATAGCAACAAGTAGATGGATTTGAACCAGGAATCTCTCAATTGAGACTCCGATGATCTAACCACTATGCCACTGCACCCATAAAATACCTTACCTTCAGGGTGTACAGATACCCGGCATTGTCTTTGCTCATGGAGTAGGGCCACCACAGGGTGACATTGGGTATGTGCAGGGTCCCAGAAAGCCCATCACCTTTAGCTACAGTTTCTCCGTTCTGATCCAGAATTTCAACAAACGTGTCTGGGTCACTTCCTTTGTCGCCAGATTTCACAGCATACTGAACATAACCTGTATAGAGTAAAGGCATTCAAAGTTTTCCCAAAATGCATACTTTATAACTATACATTTTACAATCCATTAATGAAAATATTTATTTTTCCATTTTTAAAGTAGATGCTTAATTCTATATTCACAGAGGTTTTGTGAGGCAGGTGTATTTATTTATTTATTACTTATATTTATTTTCTTATTTTATTGTATAAATATCACTTTACATTTTTTTCACTTCATGGTATGTCTAAAGGGTCCCATAGGACTTGATATTCGTGATTGATATGAACATTTTAATAGTATTATTTTAATTCAGGGGCACAAGAAAAATTGACCAAAGGAAATGAAATAACTGAAATGTCAAATTCTGGAGACTATAATTATTGTTAGATTCGTAATCACAGTGATTAAACTAACATAAAAATCAAAATGGGATCATTGTGATTTGAGGGGGCCTAGACATGTCATTAGTATCATCACATTATCGAATGGTGTTAAATGATCGCAAACCATAAAATGCAAACTGACTATTAAAATTGTAATTCATGAGAGATCTAAAGAGCAGAATGTTTACCATTGCTTATTGTTCCATTTGGCAATCCAAGAAACAATTGTGTACTTGCCAGTGCTGCCTATGAAGCGGGATGTTATGGTGATGTCGTTGATGTAAACTTCTGGCGTTGTGTAGAGACGCACACGTCTGTGGATGCCAGCGTAGTTAAAGAAGTCAAACTCAAAGTTCTGCACAAAATAGCCTGGCGGATACCTACAATAATACGTTGATGACGATAAGTACAATAGGTTTGGGTTTCTATAACATCATAAATGTATTAGATTCAAAACATAATTTATAACAATGTAAAAAATGTGTGCAAGTAAAATAAAAAACATAAAATACAGATTTGTTTATTAATTTCATGTTTGAAATATGGTCGCTGTCAGCACTACTCAATACCATGTCATTTGTAGGCAACTGTATTGTAGAATAAATAGCAGGATCTATGCAAGCATTCAAAACTGACGGATGTCTGACTTGAGTAAGACACACATTAAAATGGTGGATGGTTGGCAACACAGTGCCTCTCTTACTCAAATGTCATCTGGGCAAAGAGCAAGATTTAACAAGTTAAATATTGTTAAACATTCTTCTAAAGTAGTCACTAAAATGTAGTCGAATTAACACCTACTTGTTTTTGTCTGTCTTGTATTCAATACTTCCCGGCGGCAGGGTATGAGGGCTAAGGGTGTTGTTAACGGCAATGGTAACCCGATTGGCTTGACCAAACTTCACGTATGGGTTGACCATCTCTTCAAAAGGTAGATGTCCACCCTCATGGTCCATTACGTGTTGACCATTCACCCACTGTCAAAGGGACATGTCGTATGGTAGCATGTAGCATAAGCATTCATCAAAGATTCCTTAAGAATGTCTTACACTTTTTGGATTCTCAGCAATGGCTTACATTAAGAACACAGTCTTGTGTCAGTTGTCTGTGAATTCTGACCTGCCACTGCAAAGCAGGTATTAACAATGTAGCAACATTGTGAAATAAAGTGTTTACATCTTTGCAGTCCGCTGATTGGCGGCTTTACAATGATCCCTCACATGTTAAAATTTCTTCAGTAGTTTGTGATTCATTGCTAAAAACCAAACAAACTAAAAAGTGACGTTTTGAGAAAATAAGTTTAAAATTGAGCATTTTGCAAAATCAATACCCGATGCAACCATACATATAGTATTGTATTAGTTTTGGATTATTTGTCGAGGAAACAAATGGGACAATGAACGGTTATATTATAAAGTATGCATTTCTGCGAAAACCACAAAATTGGTTGGACATGGCATACACAGCTATTTTTGGCTCAGGTGCAAAATAGGCCTGTCCAACTTAATATCTGGTTCCTGTGGCAGGTCACAATTGCGATTTCTCTGCTTTCTTCAGGCTCCAGTCAGTAGTCAGAGAATATGTATCATGATCTTTCACATTAACTGGTGTTGTTTTGAATGGTTTTTAGAGAATGTGATACATTTGTTGTTGTGATGTGATTCAGGCAAGTGTAGGACACAGAAAAAGTACCACCACAAAGGTATTTTCTTCCTTAGTAAAAAGCTTTGACCGCAGACAGATAACGACAAAATTTGGCACATAGCTAAAACAGTTTGTGGAACTCTGGTCTATTATTAGGTGATGTATTTCTCTTACATGTGATTTTATGTTTTTTAGACATCCTGTCGATTTTGTAAACACCTGTGAATGGGCAAAAGTCCCGAATTTGATGGTGTCTAAATAAAGTTTGTTATTATTATAGCTCAACAAAACTCTAGCCACATACATGTGGCTGATACAGAGTTCTGAGCTGAACATAAGAAGTATGAAGCATACAAAGTACTAACTAATATAATTAAATAGTCAACCTTAGTGACTCACCCCAAAATATATGTTGGAATGTCTTCATTGCAACATTTTATTTTATTTATTTTCAATTATATGGGGAACTTAAGATCTGCCTTACTTTATTATTTCATTTGTTAATGCAGAACTGAAATTAACTTAAATCCATATTATTATTATAACGCTATGTTACCAGTGGAATCTGGATGGTGTGTGGACGCAATAGTGATATATTCGCTAAGTTCCACTCACCACAACTGTGTAGTAATGTGCACTGTCTATACGGAGTACAACTCGCTTCTTCTCCCAGTCAGAGGCAGCATAGAATTCCCGCTCATACCATGCCCAGCCAACAAAGTTCTGTAGTTTCCTATCAGTCGTAATGTCATTGAAACTCGATGGAACAGGCATTGGAATAACCGGGCCAGTCTGTAAGCATTAAAACACCATTTAAATCCATTATAAAACAACATTGTAGTCAACACAATACTATTATATACCACTTTATTTACATGGAAAACTTGCTTATTTTTAGAAGCATATAATATGTTTTTGTGTGATGTCAAATGATGACAACATTGGAGATTTCAACATGGGAAATTAACAAGCAAGCGGAAGTTGTCAGAATTGTTATCTTCCTTACAAGAGTAGATGGTAGATCTGTGGTAATTCCCATTATCCACCTTAGCTCCCTAGCGCCTTGACCCATCTGTTGACAACTGGAAAACTACTTATGGACTTTGAGATTGACCAACCCTTTTGTTTTGATGCGCCTCTGAGCTTGGTTTCCAAGGATTTAGGCGCAATAGAAGTTATCTTATTATTATTATTATTATTATTAGAGAGGTGAGATAAAAAGTTTGAAAATATGAAAAAGAGAAGAGTGATCAAATCAGTGTTGTCAACATTTTATGGAAAACAAATTGTTAATTGGTAGATCCAAGGTCAGTATGTAAGATTCCTCTCTCCTTCTTCTCGTGTCGTCCTTCTTTCAGCAGTTTGGGCTTTGCGCAATGAATATACAGGGTAGAAGATGCGAGTGTTACCTCACAAAAGTGCTGTCGTCTTGTTATTGTATTGTTCCCTCACGGCTAAGAGTCTGCTACTTTGTCAATAAATTAGACAAACAAGCTGAACCAGATTCATCATGAATATTATTCGTCAGTACTTTAGATACAGCATCCGTACATCGTTTTACACACACCTGAACATTAACAGCTTCTTAATTGTTCTTCATATATTTGAAATTTAATGTGTCTGGGAATTTAGATTTCCAAACATAAGCAAAACCGACGTGGTTTATATTTGCCGAACATTTTCGTAGTTCCCCGTGGAGAGCGTCAAATGTCCTCCCTTTTGTATAAGTGCCACCCTCCTCGAAGTTCCGTTATAAACAAAACTAGCTTAGCACTCGGCCAGTTTTGGGGAGCACTTTCAAGCTACGAATGATCCAGAGCCCCAGTTGAAATGACGGTACTACGCATGTGTAGTTGTACGTGTCATACTATCGGGACGGAGGTTGGCATACATTTGCATAATTACATGCTTCCGGAATACTCTTAATCCAGGAAAAGGTTTCAGGGCGGTGAACTTCCATCCTAGAAATCCGCTATCACCCCTATGGTCAATCACCTTTGTCCGCTATGTTTACACGGGAGGCCATTGTTCTCCCTTTTGAAACAAACTCTCATATTCACACCCGAGTGCCCTAAGCTGACCTTAGATGATGACATACACCTGTTTGCTTTCATGTAGCTAGCAACTGGAGTTTCTATTAAAACCTACAACTTTCCTCTAATACGTAATAATTATCTACTTACAGCGGTTCTTTACAAATGGTCCAAGGAATCGAATGAACATCTAGAAATGAGCTAGTGGAGTTTAGTACCTTGAATGGGATAAACTTACAGTGTATGCATACAATATACATATGTTTAGGATTATCAAATTTACATGTGTACAGCATATCTAATTAAAAGCGTGCGATTCAGCCATAATGGACATGATGGAAGGAACATGGAAAAGGAGACTCTAGCTCAAGGAGGATTGACCAAGTAGATTATTCAGTTACACTGTCAAAGGCTTACTGATGGCGGCAGTGCAGGGTCAAGCAATGGGTTACGCTGACTTCAGACATAGTCATTGTAATATTGGGGTTAGGATGTCTCGGCCCACAATAGGACGTTTCACAGTGACGTCATGCGCCGAGTCATGTGATCAGCAGCGGCGAGTGGCTGGCAAAACACGACTGGCTGGTGGGCTTCAAGTGTATTTCTAGGTTTTTTGATTCTCGTTAACTTACGCATAGAGAATTATGGTTGTGTCGTGTGTTGGCACCAAAGGCTGTTCAGCATGCATGTTCACATTATTAAAAAAGTACGTCCATGGAGTGGTTAGTCCGCCAAGCCAGAACATATTCACTGACGCTCGGTCCTCAAGGTACATGCACCAGGCAAATTGGGACAAAAACTCCTGTCACTTAGTGACACCCATCTAAAACAGGCTCCTTGGTCCAGACGAGTAACTACACAGCAACTATACCAACACACCAATGTAATGAAATTTTTGTATTTGTTGCCCTGACACGAAGTCAGGGCTAAAAAAATTAGTCTATAGACTCATTGTAATGTTCCTCTCCACGGAAATCTTTAGTAAAAGGCGAAAGATTTATGCGTGGGCTGAAGAGAAACCAGAGTAACGATGAGTGTTAATTATATCTCTATATATAGACGCAGTCACGCTATAATGTGGTGTTTGTAGAACGTCAAATATACACAAAGGGTTAATTATCCTATCACAAGTGCAAGCTAAGTGTGTCAAAACAGTCTACACTGTGGCAATAACGTAAATATGTTAATACTACAAAATTATATAATTTATCTGCGAAAGACACACATATTTGGAAATAAGGCAATAAGATTGTTTAAACCAAAACTTCGATGTGAGCGCCATCTAGTGGATTGAATGAAATATTATTGACACAACCTAATCCCAAACCACCTCACCAGTTCGAAGTTTTTAGCATTTCAATCTGCAATAAAGCTGACAGTCATTCGATCTGACACATCTAAATTTTTGACATGTGTGAAGCTGTACTTATAAAATACATAATTTAGAATCATACTTTAATAAGGGGTTTTTCAAACCACTTCTCCATCATTCCGACGTTCCGTGTAGCCGATGTGTCTACGCGGAAGTTCCACATTCCGTCCAGCTCTTGTATCTGCCGACTCTCAGATTCCCGTGGATAGAGCATACCGTTTGTTGTTGATTCAGAAATGAGTAGAAACGTTAGAATAGTATTCAACAACACCAAGCACGTTACGCCCTCTGTCATGGTTGTGGCTTCCTGCGTACGCCGAACCAAAATAGCAACGTTAATACGGGTAACGTATCTGTGTTTTGCCGTTTTCTACTGCAGTTGTTTCCCACCAATTTGACCAGGAAACGTCAAACGAAGGTTTTTCTTGCGAAGTTTTCGTGGACCATGAGACCAGACGAACACAAGAACAAGCGAAGTGCACAGTACAAAAAGAAACATGGCGATAAAGTAGATAAACCCAAATCCACAAAGCAGACGGGCACACAGAAAACTCCAACCGGACCACCGGCAACGCATAACGATAATAATGATGTCCAGAAAGCTGCGTCGGTCGAGAGATCGGGCAGGACAGATTCCCCGAGTACATCGGCTGCGGGCCGAGGGAGGGAATCGGAACAACTCGACGAATTGGTAAATCGTTGACAATCGTGTGCTTCTTCAATTACTTAGATGTCGGAACCGGGGGAAGGGGGCTGAACCACCCAATATTTTTGGTAGAGGGGCAGGAGTGAAGTCACTGAAGTGAAGATAGGATTGCCTCTCAGCCCCAATATTTAGACTAGAGAAGGGGCTGCCTTCAGAACCATCCGGGCATCCCTTCCCTCTAAATACCCCTCTAACTCTAAATACCTGCTTTTAACTAGTTTTTATTTCATTTTATCTAGTTTGCCACCCAGCAAGTGATAATGATGTCTAGAAATCTGCGTCGGTCGAGAGATCGGATAGGACAGATTCCCCAAATACATCGGCTGCGGGTCGACTCGAGGCGTATTCCCACTGTGGAATATTGTCTGGTATTGGGATGACCACAATAAAAAGAAAGGAATTTTATGTGTTTTTGCGAGTGAAGGTGTTTTTGTGGCGAGCCTCAAGTGGGATGCAAATTGAATGTTTTGGAGAGCCTGAAGGTGGGTTTTATTGGCGAGCCTCAAGTCAAGGGGGTTGCAAATCGCGATTTTTTGAGAGCCGACAGTGACAGCTGAGGAATGCTGAACTGAAGCTCTGGGCTGGCTCAGCCCCCTCAATATTAATTTCCTTCCAGTGGTAATAATTGGTTGAGTGTATATGCGTGAGTGAGTGTTTTGTCTCGTTTATGACTGGTACTGATTGTTTCATGTTTTCATTTCCCACTTTGAATTCATTCAGTTTTACTTGTTCCCCAATGCGATGGCCCCCATACTCTGGAGAAATTGCAATGTAAGTTAATGTACCAAGTATAAATTAATGATATTTTTTAAAATTAATTTATTTTTGTGAAATCAGAATAAAAAACTAATAACAATTCTGGAGATGATTGGCCACTGATGATTCATACGAGTTCTTTGTTATAGAGATGCTTTCACTAAGACTGATCATTAAAATGAATGTTTTCTGATAAAGAATGCTATTAAAACAAGGACACACATACAGCCATCGACATCCAGTGTATACATGTCCGTTGCAGGAGCAGGAGAAATCGTACCGAAGGCGTCAAGTCGTCAGTAACTGGGAGCGCTATGAAGGGACAGCCAGCCTAACTGAAGATGCTCCAACGCTGCGGGGTGCTGACTTTAAGGCCATCGTAGAAGCAGGAGGTAGGTATTTATAGACTGGTGTAGAAACAACAGACCACTACTAAATAAGTAGATGCTACTCATTGGAAACATGCAGTGTTGATAATGCTACATGCAGTGTTGGTAATGCTACATGCAGTGTTGATGATGCTACTCTTACTGTGAATGAAAGTTTATTCAACAACAACAACAACATAATACATGCACATTATGGTGTGCTGCTGTTGCTGAAAGGACACAGCTGAAGTCATAGACTTATATGTTGCTGTGCCCTTCTCAAACTAAAAAAACTGAATAAATACAATACAAATTATAAATAAATTACAAAATAATATTCACAGCTCATGTATAAACATGTTACCATAGTGATTGTGTTACTAATACATGGGTTTAACTAAACATCATCTTCAATTAACAAATATGTAGAAAGTAATGACAACTTGAATGCTTTTATAAAATGTGTTAAATTTGGAAGCTGAGTCAATTTATTTGATAAATTGTGCCACGTTTTTATACCCTTGATGGTGAGTGACAGCAGTCGGAGGGTGGTGTTTGTCTTTTTACCATAGGACAGTTTGCTTTGTCTGGTGTCATGCATGTGTACAGCTGCGGTTGGTTTACATAATGCTTGAAAACGACCATTTAAAGAGTGGTTGTTTGCTTTATAAAGTATAATCATAGTCTTGTATTTAACTAAATCATGAAATTTAAGCATGATGGAAAAATACAGATGTTTGATTATGGTAATTAAGGTTATAAATAATCCTTATAGCTTTTTTTCTGTAACAGATAGTTTTCTGCATCTAGATTTATAAGTATTTCCCCAGATGTCACAGCAATATGACATATGTGGTTCAACAAATGAATTCTATAATGTGTGTAACGTTTGACAATCAAGAATATGCATAGTTTTATACAAAACTGAGTACTATGCTTTTTGATTCAACCATTTTTATGTGTTCTGTCCATGTTAAATTTGTATCAATGGTTACTCCAAGGAATTTTTTATGTGATACCGGCTCAATATTTGTCCCATTCTAAACTATATCTGTTCTAGTTTGTTTTTTATTGTTAAACATTATAAAATGTGTTTTGTTCACATTGAGCGATAATTTCTTTGCTCGGAACTACAGGTCTAGTTTTTTAGTTCGTTGTTAACAACAGTGCTTTCATCATCAGTGTTACTAACTGAATACAAAATGTTAGTGTCATCAGCAAACAGAATAATATGAACCAATTGTGAGACTTCACACACATCATTTATGTACAGAATAAATAAAAATGGGCCAAGGATTGAACCTTGCGGGACTTCAAACTGCATATTTTGTTTCTACGCAGCTCAGAACAGGAAATGTTATCTATTATACTAGCAGTCATGCCTGTTATTCGTGTGGGCCTGGTGATCAAGGGATATAATCCAGAGTTGAACATTTGAGATGTTGAGAACGACAACAGCGAATGGCCCAAAAAACGTTTTTCGATGGTATCACGTAATAGAATCTCTGCTCTATTATTAGGACAACTCGCGGTATGGTGGGCTCGCTTTTATTGACTTGTCAAATCCATTTCCTTGTAAGTGGTGTCTATGTCCCATGAATCTTTTAATATGGCATCCTTCGTTAGAATGACAACGACGAAGCGGCAAGCTACCTTGCGACATGGAATGCTGAGTTATGATGAGAACGGCGAAGCATTTCGATGCAGAACCAATCAGCGTCTCGGAGATAATAATTTTATTTATTGGTAAATCCGAGCCAATGAGCATTGCATTTTCAGTTACCGGTATTTTTTATGGAACAGTGTCAGAGTTAAGAATATTGTCTCGCTATGTTGGCGAATAATATACCTAACGTAAGAACAGTAATCTTCAGTAACAACTGTGGGAGACAAAGTAAAAACTTGAACATGGTTCTTGCCTGTCTCCAGAAAATTCACAAAGGCAGACTTGACACAACTGAACATTATTTCATGGTTCCTGGCCATTCCCACTTACCATGTGACAGGGTTTTTGGCAACATCGAAAGAAAACTTAAAGATGTTGAGGTGTATTCAGAGGGCCACTATGCCACCCTCATTCGTAGCTCGAGGACAACAAAACCTTTCACAGTAGTCACAGTGGACAGAACCAAGTTTTTTAGACTTCGGTGTGCTTCAAGATTCTATCACCAAGAGAACAAGACGTGATGTAAGCTTTTCAAGGACGGCAAGGTGTTTGTTTTTCTAACACGTATAAGGAAGGCTTTATCATTAAGCCCACCTACCACCTCCTGTTAAAATAAAGCTACAAAAGGGCAGGTTGCAGTCGTAAAGTCAGGCAACCTTCGACTTGTCACACCTGGTTCCTCCTCAGAAGTAGAAAAAAGCAGTGCAGTTATCAGCCGGGAATGTGCAGGACATCAAAGCCTTGTTGATGTACGTGCCAACGCATCACAAGCAATTTTTAAGTGACCTGATTGCAGTACGAGAGAATCTTGACACTGCAGCAGTCGACGAGGAGGCATCTCCAAATGACGATATATTTGACTATTACTATTAACTTCATCAACAACAACCTCCTTAGGTCTGTAAACAATGAGGTACTTTATAAATTTTGTCTCGAAAAACCATTATTTTTGAGAAAAAAATTAAAATCGAAAAGAATAAAATGGTAATAAGAACATGTTTTGACTCAAGTCACTCAACCGTAGTCATTAAACTGTTTTTTTAATGGGTACAGTTGTAGGAGCTGCTTTAAAAATTAATTTTATTGTGTTATTATTTCATTATTTTTTAGATAAAACGGATGACCTCTTACATGGACATAAATAAAAATAAAACCTAATTTGTCAATATTGGTTAATATTTGATTATTTTATGACAGCTTATTGTTGTCAAACTTTGAAACTCGTTTTCTCAAAACTTGAATTTGGTGGGCTCGCCCTTGTCATTCTCAATGCTTCATTTGATCAAAGGAGTATTTTGATTCAGCTTGCTCTTCACAGTGCAATAGGTCTATATTGTAATGACCAAATATGTAAACCACTTTACTGGTGAGATTTCCCAGTATGAATGACAGATTGTCATTAAATTTGCTGATGCTGGTATTCGGTGCTCTATACATACAACCGATATTAATTTTTTTATGTTTACTCATCCGTATCTCAGTCAACATGCTTTCAAAACAGTCATCAACAGCATATGATGTTTCTTAACCAAATATCAGACGACTGGCAATTGTTAAGTAGAGATTCACACACATATATATGGCAACGCCACCACCTTGTTTGTTTTTTTCTGGAATTACAGTACAGTTTATAACCTGAAAATACGACATCGTTACAGTTTACTTCACTTCCGTCCCAACTGTTTTCTTTAAACCACATTTCTGATATATATAGCAATTATATGAAATTTATACTCCATGTTTTGGATAGTGTCTTTAATCTTGGATAGGTTAGCTTTTAAACTCCGGGCATTAAAGTGTATCATGTTCAGTTTGTTTGGCTGGTTTTTGCCAGCAATGCTAAAGTTGGTTGAAAATTGTGCTGGGGTGTAGTATTAAATTGAGTGGGCAAATCGTTATACAACAAACAATCTGTATCAATATCGTGTTCGTAACGGTGTTCATTATAATATACGGTGTATCATATGTAAAGGTTAACCCGTCATTGTGTTGTATAGTTGACCCAAATGTAGTCTCGGTGATAGCAGGGACAGATCACTTAATTATCGTATTTCCAGATTCTTGTGATATAAATGATGTGCCAGTGATTTTGAAATGGTGCCCTTTTGTGATTTCTTTACTCTGACAAAAATATTTTTAAAACAGATAAACTCGTGTGTATGTGAAGACAACTGCAGTTACTTGTCAAGGGTTAACTATTTCTGATGACTGGCTATTTCATGTGTCCATGTCATTCTTATTAGGATTCCTGCATATGTAGTAAACACTTTATTTTGGTGCATGTGTCAGAGAGCATATCCCGTAATGTTTTTTTCAGATTCTTTACATCAGACCTGTCCATGACATGGTATACACCAGACTGGCATAAAACTGTTATTTACATGTAGCACGAGAAAGCTTAATCTTATCACTTGCTTGGAAAAACAAATACTAATCTGTCACCATGAGAGGGGTTTGCTAATGGTTAGCATGTCCGTCTTGCATACCACAGTTCTATTTTGAAGATCTGAACCGGGCACAGTACATTGGGTGTAAAACCTGGCTCACAGCATTAGAAGCTGTTTCCCTCGTGATTCAGAGATCATGTGAATGTGGGTCCCATCTCAGTTTGGGATGTATAAGAAGATTAAGAACCATTGAGAATAGCAAGCATCCTGACATTGAGTCTGCCAGTGACCACCCTCAGAGCCAGCACTGATAGGTCGAATTGGTGGTAATGTTCTGAAAAGGGGTGAATATGTTTTAAATGAGAAATCATAAGACAGTCTGATTCTAGTAACCACAATAATATCATATAAAATAGAACATCGGAGGTTGCTAGAAACAGCTTCTGGTAGTACTTTTGAAACATGTCTGTGGCTTTTAAACTGTCATTTTCTTTTCTCCAGGCGATGCTTTCTCCCAGTTCAGATTCCGAGATGAGCAGTTATGGGAGGATGGGGAGGAGACGGAGGCTGGCAGTGACAACACGCCCAAGTGTCTCACCATCGACTGTGATCAATTAGCGGCCGCCCTCCTGTGTCTACCCCTGCATGAGAGGCTGAGAGTTGATGAGGCAGTATTTCTGGTAATTCACCTTTGGACGTTTTTTGGTCTTGCTACATTTTTATGATAAATTTTGCAGTTAACGGAGCTGTTTTGTAACAATTGATCATATTTATGATATTGAAAATAATGTAGATAATTATTTATTTAAATATCTGGAGCTGTTTTTATTCTAATAAGGAACTTTGAAGTGTATAGAGTTCAAAAAGCCAGCTTGTGTGTTTCCTGGCGTTTCGGTACTTTTGGCCCATGTCCCGTCATAAGAATTAAAGAATGCAAGAATCATAGTATGACAGAACTTTATGTCATTACGTACAAATGTTCACAACATTCTTAAATCAAAGTAATAAGTGTCTTCTAGAATTGTACCAAGGTAGGTTTAGTTTGATACAATCTATGTCAAACATCCCTATATGCGCACATGGGCTCTAGCGCTATTTTTCACCTTGCCTAGTATAAACGATTTTTCTACATTACGGCTAAGCACCTATTCGAAGTGCAAATTTATTTCATTTATTGTTTTTTTTTCTTCACAACTACGCAAGTGACCCATTTCACATTTCGGAGCTGAGCAAATGATCACTGGGCAAATGACCTACATCTGAAGACTTGACCAGTGGACTAACAAAAATTAACTATAACAACAGTATTAAATTGAAGCACAGCGTGATGTTTATTACAACCAAGTTCAGACATTAGGCAACTGCTTATGATAATACTAATAGATATTTATTTTTATTCCAGTCATCTGATCATCACACTATCTATTTCTGTCGTCTGACTGGTTACACAGATTATGCTATAATTAACCCTAACCTCAACTAACTCAAACCATAACTAATTATAATAATAGCATTAAACATAATTAATACTTTGTCATTTCACACTATTTATTTCCGTTGCATAATTTGCTCAAAACACTACGGTAGTGTTGTAAAAGTATGCTCAAAACACTACTGAGTGGCACCCTCTGGTGACCGATTAGTTATGACGGAGGTCGGCGGGGAAAAAAATAAATAAAAAGGACTGGGTCGTTCTTTCCGGCGGCAGGTTGTTCAGGCTGTTACAAGTTCAACCCATGTCTATATTTCTTTTGTTTTTCCGGCAAAGGAGCATGACACATATAGTGTTTGTATAACGTTAACATGTTGCCGGAACTAATTTCGCTCTACTTATTATAACATGTCATATTAAAATAAATCTGACAGAAAGTTTGCGCTTGGAATCGATAGTGTACATAAGTTAGAATTATTTTATCAATTGATTGTATACATATTGTTTTGAAAGTTGTTTTGAATTCAGTATTGATGATTTCTGAATGACGAAAGCGACGAAAGCGAAAAGATCTATCATCGTCCAACGATCAAGAGATACTCAAAAGCTGTATAAATGTTGATGTAAGAATATAGAGTGAGATGGCCCATTGAAAATCACGATATAACGTCACATGGTCACCATCATTAAATAAAGTTTTTACTACTACTATACTATGAACACATTCTTTAATTGCAACATCTGTAGGCAAATTTTTGTTGCAACACAACACTCATAAATACGCACCACCATCAGATTGTCCCTGTAGGAAAATGTTGCTCGTATCATAAAATGAAATGTTGGGATTTAGTGATACAGTGAATAGTGAAGAGCATTGGTTTTTCATCTCTTCACATAAGTGCTGGAACCGGAGGGGGGTGTGGAGGGCTTGGGGGTTACCCCAATGTTTGGTTGGGAGCTGGAGATTGACAGGATTACCCCCAACATTTTGGCAAGAGGATGCAGTTGGCGGTTTTTAGTGAGCCTTCAGGACTTTTTTGATCTGTCTCGAGGAAATCTCAAATGGGTGCAATTGTGCAGTTAGTTTATGCAGCCAATCATAAAGGCCATTTCCATTTTCTCATTGAAGAAACGTTGCTTGTGTTAGGTCTGTGTAACATCATATTCCATGTAAGGTATCATCCTCTCGCACCAGGGGGCGGATCGCTTGCTCAAACTGGAAATATAAGGTCAGCCAATAGTATCACTTGCCGGCAAATTCCAGTGGTCTTCTGGGTGGTCATCGTGGACTGTTTGGGTAGTAGATGTGAATATACAGTACCTCTCAGCGGCTCGTGAAAAAGGTCGAATGGGTAATTATATTGGGATTCCTGGAACGGGTGTCTGCATTTTTCTCACAGGTGGTACGGCGAAGTCAATTATGAGTTTGAATCAGCTAACTTCCATACAATGCATAGGAGATCTGCCAGGATTAGTGTACGTATTTAATCTAACTGTAATTGTGCGTGTGCGCGTGTTTAGCCTTGGCATCGTTCCCACAAATAAATGTACTTTTTTGCCCGGCATCAACACATTTTTGTGGGGGTGGTTACCTTCAGTCCATGGGATCAAACACTCTGGTGTTATTGTATAGTTACCTAGCATAAATAAAAAAGCTCTGGGCTCGCGCTGTAAATGTTTGTTTCCTTGAGCTCGACTTAAATGCCTAGGCCAATTTGACCCCTTGCTATCCTGTTGGATGTCACACCCCTCCATTTAATTCTGTCTAGAGCACACCACTCTGTTAAAAGCGGGAGTCCAGTGTATTATCTAACTTGGTCATTCCACTTCCGTGGCCTTCCTTGTGCCAATAGGTTGTAATAATTATGCAATTCTTCAGGTGGTGTACGCTACATGTTATTATTCATTGAAATGCTGTTGAGCCAACTTAAATAGCCATCGTGTTAGCAAACGTACTTGTGTGAGGAAAAGTTGTATGGAGAACTGAATTGTTTTATCAATGAAACTACTGCAACAGTAAATGACGTGTGCATGTTCATTTTGCAGGAAGATCAGATTGTGCTGTTCGATGAACTGGCAAAGACAAACCAAGCAGCATATGAACAAAGACAGCAGCAAGTTCCAGGCAAAACCGATCCAGGAAATGGTTCTGTGAGCGAAGACACTGTTCAGTCAACAAGCCCTGACAGTAGCCTGGTCATTGACAGGCATAGTGAATCGAGTCAGTCTGAGGACATCCTTGATGACATTTTACGAGTGACAGATGCGAGCTACATGGTGGAGAATGTAGTGCCAGACAGCGATGATTCAAGAGACCATGAAATGCGACAAACCCTGATAGATGATGACAACATTGTTAAAGACTCGGCGATGTTACCACGTTCTGCACAGATACAAGAGCACAACAAACACCGAGCACTAGGTGATTGCAGGAATGCAACAACTGCCGAGCCAGTGCAAAAGACAGAGAATATACAGGCTGCTACGATAACAGAAACTGTGCTAGATAATAACTTAGCAGCAACAGCTGAGACAGTGTCTCAAAAGGACAACACAGAAAGTAACTTGTTAAAAAATGATGTACCACAAAAAAGTGTTTCGGGTATCGAGGATGAACTGGACTTCTTGCTGACGTTAGAAGTTCCGATATCAAAGGAAGAAATGTCAACACAGCCAACAGACAGTTGTAAGTAGTAAGAACACTTGCAGTGGGATTTAATACTTTTTATATCGCTGTAAAGATAATAATTTTATTTACCAGTTTGTCACTGAAAGTCCCCATGATTTGCTTTCAGATTTTGAGTCATTGCCATTTCAACACCGCAATTGCTTAATCTTGCAATGTATAAGCAGCTGTAAGGTTGAGTATTCGAGATGTCCAAACAGCAATAACTCAAAAAGTAGACATCTAAAGGCAATTCCTGGGTACATCCAGCGACAAACTTATAGATAAGATTATTAAATTTATCAGAAAGTTTTAAATTCTGTGACTGCAATTTCAAATAAAGCCCGAGACACCAACCCACACAGTCGTGCACCACATTAAAGAATAGGGCGTGCGCAGCGGCCCTTAATCCGGTGACATCGGCAACGTGTGATGAACTGGTTGTTTTGCGACACACAAATGACCATGACCAGGCTTAGTGACATGAGTTCGCAATCAACAGACTTCATATTTGGCACATTTCTTGACAGGAGCATTAAGTTTACATATACAAAGTTTAAAAGAAATTGAAAATTGCATTTCAGTTAGTCTTCAATGACATATGTATACCCCACTGCTAATAATATATTGTTTTTCGTGTTGTCATGCTAACAGATTCTTTCTGTACTCGCAGGTGATACAGGAAACAGCGACTCTTTGGACGACTGGCTGGATGATATGATTGCCAGTTAATCACTGTACAGTTCAGATTTGAAGACTCATTCGTCATTCTCTTAAGATACGACATAGTAACCTATGACTATCTCCCAGGAATAACCCTTGCCAAATGCAGGGTGATTTCATTGTTTTAGGGATGAACTCGTACGTTCACAGTCCAAAAAAGTTATACATTTAACACTGGTTTACACTTCTCCCCACCAATACATGTTGAGAAGAGACTTGCGGTTTTTACGATTCAAAAAGTCTATTAGTGTCAATTTGCATTAACAGGTTTCACTCGATAGGGAGCACAGCTGTTGCAATCTATCTCCCCCATAACACATGGTGATGAGCAACCCCCCATGTAATGCTCAACCTATTTTTGGACTGTTTGAACATATGTGCCCACCCCTTACTGTGTAAGAACATGTTTGAAGATTACATCACATCAAGATGCATAAAATGATATCATGTGACAGGGAATTAAAGACTGGTGAATATACCTGTAGTTCATAACTTACAGAAACTCACACAGAGTAATATTGATTAGGTAATACAAGTAACATGGTCTTGTCGGCAATCGTGACAATAATACAAACATGCCTTTTTCTTAAAAATCTGAAGAAACGTTTGCGAAAGATATCCACACTGTAACTCCTTATCACTTACGTGTTTCATGTTATGCAACTAAATTGTCAGAAAAGTTGGTTTTAGTGAAATACTTAGTTTCCGTACGAAAACACAGCGCCATGCAAAAAGTTTGGTAACAGCGTTTATAACCAATAAAAAAAGTTTATAACCAATGAAAAAGATATGTTCACGCACGTGGCGTAATTGCCTAGAGAAGTCACGCTCGGTTGTCATAAATCGTACACATAAATCAGCGACTTGATATCACGAGATTCAAACGACTGATTTTTGTGTGGGTCGAACAACGATCCAGTAAATTGCCCAACAGAAAATTGGGTGTAACAAAGCACCAACTTTGTCTGACAATTCCTTGCAACTAACAACTACAACTAACAAGTCCTTAACTTGATGTATTGCATTTTTTTATAAAGTTGATAGAAAAACTGCCCAGGAGACTTTCAAAAGGCTTGCAAATATTACACAAAGATTAGAGCATATACATATTCTTAGTTTTATTAACAACCAATGACATATCAATAGATACATTCTGCCAAGCCTCTAAAAATTGCAATTGTGCTTCGTACAAAAGGTATCTAGTAGAAAATATGTTTTTGGTACACAAAACACAGACACCCACAATCCATCAATAGGCACAAATTCTTTCCTTTGTCAACAAAACAGCAAGTACAGTAAACAAAATTGAAATAATCTCTTGAATTGTCTGCTGGTTGCCTATTTTACAAATATAAAGACACGGTACACCTGTTGTTACCCCCTGTCCCCTCCTACTTTAGTTTACTAATCTTGTTTTTGGAAAAAAACTCCCGTTGTGCAAATTTCATTCAAATCAATTCTGACCACAACACCAAGAAACAATAGATTTGAGTTATATGCATGAATTGTGTATATATATAGTATTAGATACACCAAGAGAATTTCCCTGAATTATCACCAAAGCCTCATCTTTTCCATGACCTTGATCAAAACAGTTTCTCCTTCATTTCTTTACCAGACTGACAGAACTGCAAAGGCCTTGTTTCTGCCTTATTATATACCATGAGCATATGGGCTCAAAGAGGATTAAGTAAATAAGCATTTCTTTTCCATTGTAATGTTTCTTCGGGTAGGTGCAGATAGGCTAAAAGCTTCGATCATAAAGTTACAGTGTGCAGACTTCACTAACAATAAACTGGCAGGCACAGTCAATGCACCAATGGAGAATACTGGACAAGGGGTGGGTAATAAAAATGCAGTCTTGGGCAGGTTACTTGCTACGTACACAAACCTGAAATCTTCAGTGCAAATCTCGAAAGCATCAAAAGCAATGATTCTTTAAAAACTACCGGTATATACCAGACATGTTGTCATCTATGATGTCATTATTGCTTTATACACACAGCACCATCAAACGGAAGGGCACGTTTTACACGATTTCAATATTCAGTCTGGAATACACACAAATACTGGACAGTAGAAAGGATGCCAACTTATAAATAAAATATAAGTGAAGCGTAGAAGTAATCGAAGCAATAATATAAATTGTGTTAATTAATTATCCAATAGAGAGTAATCCATTTGTAGTTCAGAAACTTATCAGAAAGATCAATGTTACATAGAATTATATATATATATTATTGAATTGAAAGCATTCTCTTGGAAAATCAAATCAAATTGCTTTCCCTTACACCAAGTTGATCAATTGGCAACATAATTACATTATAACCAAAGCATCCAGGTGATAGAATATTCAACATGCAGGGTCAGTGTTGCTAATGGACAGTTTGAGGAAATTGCGATGATTGTCTTCACCATGTATGCATTCAGCCAATCAAAATGTCAAACAGAATTTTCAAAATGCCAACAAATATCGTCCATAGCACTGACTCTTCGTCGTCTTTCCCGTCAACGAAATAATTTCCCCGACGATGTTTGGATCGGTCATTCGTTTCTGCTTCACTGTGTAGTTTTTCGTCAGTATAAACCTTTAAGAGGAAATGGCTCGAGATACTTCCGGGGTGACCGTAAATGGCCACGCCGACTGGACGATTCATGTCGGCCGGAATAACCACAATGTCTGCTCCGTAAGTGGCCGACTTGCTGTCGTAATTTTCATAGTCTGGCATGAGGGTGCTCTCGGAAACATACATGTCCGCATCTCCAGATAACGTGTCAAGAACGAGTTTGATGTTGCCGGGCCGAGTCAGCTTGTAGTAGGTGTAGTTTCCGGCACCAACGTGCTGCGTGAACGTGTGCAAGAGGTATTCGGCGCATGTTCGACACACCAGTTGGCACGCCACCAGCACCAACGTTGCAAGCTGAATATACCGCATCGCCTTGATTATCCAGTTTGTTTTAGGATGACACCAGCTGAAAACAAGCAGTTTTCTCTCATTTTCTCACACAGAATCATAGGCACAATTTGGGTCGATTTCTATTTGTTTACAGATAGTGTAGCCTGTAAATTACAGAAAACACTAAGAAAAGTATGATTACATTCACCAAGATCCTATTATCTTCTGTATCTAATGAAGTAGACAGTAAATTGTACCTACTGTAATGACCCTATGTACTGGGCACCCAAGCTAGAAAAATTTTGTACCGTATGTTTTGGGACACCTTTGTAAATGTAGTTATTTTTGTTCTTATGTATTGGGACACCAATTATTCATACTTCTCACGAGCGAGTACCTATTTTTTCCCCGATGCCAATGTGTAAGAAAACAGTGTATCAATAAAATGTATTACGATCGCAGCTGCTCTGAGGTGAACAACACAAACTTGGGTGATGCAACTACTGTAGCACCAGCAACAATGTTTCGTCCTTTGCTCAGCTACCTGCTGTGGTCTTGATACATTTCGAAAGTATCACAATACGCATCTAAAATCCTAGTTGCAGTCCCCTGATGTTAGAAAAAAAACTTTTAAAATATTTGTGATCTCTGCATTGTCCCAAGACTTGCATATTGTTTCCTGTATAGTTGATGTTTTAATCTGCAGTATGCTTAGAAGGAATTCAAAGAATAAATCACGGTTGGAATTTAGTGTACATAACGACACCCTGTTAATACCAGAGGTAGTTCAATATGGAATACATGATGTTTAGTTGCATTTCTGCAAGTTTTCTTCTACAATTTGATAACAGATGTGTTTCTGTACGTGGCCGAGATAGGGGTGGGTGGTAATACGGGTATGGGCAGCAGGCATGGGGCAACTTGGAAAGTTAATTAATTTAATTACAGTTAACTTTTGATATTTTCCAATTAAATTAACCTCACACATTGATCAGATCAATTAAATTAACTTCCAAAATTGTTAAATTAATTTTCATTCAGTTAACTTCAATTGAATTACCAATTACCCATGGTAAGTTCAACTCGGCTAACAATTAACTTTAACTCGGTTAAGAATTAATGTTAATACAAGAAAAAAACAATTAAGGGGGCTAACTGGAATGAATCACCATTGGAACAAATGTTTAACAGGGCAAGCCTGCTAATAAAGCACCATTACATTGTACAAATTTCGAGAATTTAAGTTAAATATTATGTTGCCAAATTGTGTTCACTTTTCACATTTATCTTTTGGGATTTTTTATAAGATCATCAAAGCTAATTATATCTACTAGAGTTATTAAATTAACCTCTTCCAGAAAAGTTAATTAATTAAATAAATTTGTAAAAAGTAAGTAAAGGTAAGTTCTTACATAGCGCAGTATCCAATCCTCAGGGCTGCTCAAAGCACTTTACACTTTAGTCCCTGGCAGACCTGTTCAATCGAACACCATCTCGACTTCTCTGGTAAAAATTAATGCATGAAGACTATTCTTATACAAATATCCACCACTGCCTACTTATTCATACAGCCGAGTGAACTGAAGCAATGTAGAGTAAACTAACTTGCCCAAGGTTCAACACCGCCGCACAGGATTTGAACCCACGTTCTCTCAGTCGAGAGTCCAAAGCTCTTACTGCTGTGCTTCACGAAGTGTGTGTGTGTCTCCTCAGAAAGTTAATTGAATTAACAATTGAAATTACCCCATGCCTGATAAGTGGTAGTGCGGTTAAATATGGTACAAACTGTCCTTCTATAAATAGTCTTTGAACAAGTGTGGGAAACCTGTACTAGACAGACTAAACATTTCACATGGCTGAGGATGTAGTCCCTACATAACAATCGTTTCACATAAAATAGGGCCATTCCTCCACTCAAAACATAGCTAGTAGCAGGGTAACAGACGAAGTAACTATGGTGAAGTTAAAAGCCAGGTTAACACCAGGGTAACAAAATGGGGACGACATGACATCAGGATTTGTTCACGTCCCTAAGTATTTACTCAAAGGATAGTTCACGACTGGAATATACTTCCTGAAACAGCGGTTATGTCTAAAAACATCAACCAGTTTAAGGGACACATTGATAAATATTTACGCAATAGGGCGGAGGATTACACGAGTCAACAATTGAGTCCATTCCTCGGCAACTCGTTGATTACTACGTAGAAGAGGAGGATTCAATGTAAATTCAAGATATTGACCATGCATATTATATAAGTGTGCCATGACTCCTGTGAGACTGTATATTGGCTACTGTGCCACAACACACCAAAACTCCTATGTTAACCCCTGGAAAATTGAAGGGGCTGTTTGGAGTACACCAACTGAGTGAAGCCTCTGTGAATGTGTCTGTTTATTGACTGGCTATAATGGCAATGCCTATATAGCCCCATTGGGCATGTGCCAATATACCTATACTCTGCTACTGCTTGGCGAATTTTAGAACACTAATCTTTGTTTATAATTATAGCAAAGATGATGAAACAACATTTTTATCCATATCGTCACGATCATGTGACATATGATATAACTGATGACAACATATATCAGATGATGTCACTGATAAGTGGGTAGCATGAGTCAGTCTCCGACTCAGAGTCGATAGTGTTCTTTTACTTAAATGGCCCAAACTAAGTTCATCCTATTGATCCTAATCACGCCTAATGTCCCAAACCTATGGCCATACTGTCTATCACTGGCCGGCTTCAACCCTGCCCTGGGCTGGGGCTGGGGAGTGCCTACCCGGAGGGTGCTGCTAACAATTAGGCCAGTTAAAAAACTATTGTGAAAATTGCAATATGCGTAAGTTTCTATTCTTTTGATGTTGCGTCATGCATTATATTCCCGGCGATTGTAGACCGCGTTTCACTGCCTACTTTTCGCCAGATTGTACCACTGCGGTGACTGCCAGCTCGGCAGCACACACTCACGCTACGGAAACTAGGGAGTCGGAAACTTGCCGAAGTTCATAAAGTAGGCGAATTAGAGCATATATGACAGGACATCAAAGCAGTGCATATTTGGGATTAGTGAACCTCACCATTGTGACTCAACGATATGACATCAATACTCGACTCACTAGAAGTAGAAAGTAATTTCCTGGTAAAATCTGCGAATATTTCGATTCCCTCTGCAGGTGTGTTAAATCACCTTTTATTGGCCAATTGTAAGAACGTGTCTGATTCGCTCTAAATAATGGTCCAGAAAAAATGCTCATATGATCGAACATTTTCGTGTTCGTGTAGAAATTTAATAGTAGAAATAGTGTTTCCATTATACTCACAAAGATAATATTATGTCATGTCATCATCATTGTGCAGCCTTAGTGTCCCGCGGTTGGGCGAAGCATGTCGTTTCCAAATCTGCCTGTCTTGCGCTATCTTCTGCCAGATGGTGCCCTTCCAATACTCGTCTAGTTTGTTTCTCCACCGTCTCGCCGGTCTTCCTCTAGATCGTTCCCTTCGTAAGGTCTCCATGTTGTGATACGCGTTGTTCTTCGGTTATCTCATAATCTGCTGATGTGCCCTGTCCAAGGCCACTTCTGTCTTATAATTTGTTCTATCACGTCTATGACCAATTGTCTTCTCTCTTATCCAGATGTTTGCTTTTCTCTCCCGATATGTGAAGTTTAACATATACTTCTTAATGTCCATCTTTGTGCGGCTTCAAGCTTGTTCTTTGCCTACATGGATACTCATGTTATGTCATGTACCACAAACATATTCTGTTTGTTGTACATGACATACACATTTTTTTTAAAGAAAATGCGACATACTGAATAAAATACTTATTTTTAACAATTATTACTGGGTTATAATGGTTTATATATATATATATATATATATATATATATATATATATATATATATCCTAAGCCCTACATAAGTTTTAGTAAGAAATTATTACATAGGGTACAGTTAAAAGCTTGGCTGCACTGTGAAGTCTTCATTGTTATCGATAAGTAAACAAATATAAATAAGAAAAACTAACATATATAATATGTTAAGCAAGAAATATAAATAAATTAAAAATACACAAGTATTTAAAGGGAATAAAAACATCTATTGCTTGAATTCATATTAAATTAGATCCTGCTATATATTTCCATGTCCACCAAGCCAAAAAAATCCCCCAAAATCGAAGAATTAGAAATTCCACATTTTATGCTGTACATCCGGACATTTTCGAATATGCATATTTTTTGCGCGCTTTTCGGGATGCCGAGATGTGACGTCAGAGTTGACTCTGCCGATACAGCGACCGCTTGTTTACATTCATTCTCAGCAATATGACAGCAGAGGTGGCTGTGTAATGCGAATATCATCATGGTTCATTGTGCGGCATTCGGTTGTAATGCAAACTCTTCTAAACATAGAGCAACACACATTTTTTTTCGGTTCCCTACGGATCCAGTTTTATTGAAGAAATGGATCGCCAAAATCAAGCGAGCTAATTTCAAGCCGACGAAACACAGCCGGCTTTGCTCCGCTCATTTTGAGAAAAGCTGTTTCGATCGCGATCCGGAGATGTTGGCAACCCTTGGATATCTTGGTGCTCGAATATCGTTGAAAAGCGATGCAGTCCCAACAATATTCCCGGCAGTAGAAGCTGCATTGATGCCGTCAATCCGCAGAAGACAGGCGTCGGCATGGGCAGGATCGACGGCCGCTTTGCCCGAGTCGAAGGCAAGCGGGTCTCGCAAGCGTTGTTCCAGTGCCGCAGGCTCCGCTGCCGCTGTGACTACAGCCGGCTCAGCAACTACACCCATGCCCATGGCTTCTTTGGGGTACCAGGTTCCTTCGACGAGTGGTGAATTTACGAGGTCTGCTTACCGAAAGCGGCAACGAATCAAGGTAATTCTTACATGTTATATCTACTATTATTATTCTGTAGGTCTAGTATAATGCCTGGACTGGACGGTCTCGTGTGTGTCAAGTGTCAAAATAAGTTATTCAACTTATTGTCATTGTATCCCATTGGTTCCAATCATATCACGGAACTCTTCCTAAGTATCTGATATTCTAAATATTGTAGTTATGCACGATACTACTATAATAAATCTACATATACTCAGTTTTGTGGAAAATTTGATAGTGTAATCAAATCGATTCAGGTGACTGTTTTTATCATTATCATGGTTACAGGAATGTAAGGCATTTAATTAATCTATTTAGTTTTACATGCAAATAAGAAATAATTATTTTAATTATACTCGTTGCCGAGTCAGGTTAGTCTGTTATAATGTTTTTTAAACCGTAAGAAGCAATACTTGGATATAGAACATTGCAATGTGAATTTGCAGATGGAAGAATAATTATATTTTCAAATGTATTTAACGTTGAATTTGCATAAATTAATTATTATTTTTCATACATAACATTTGTTGTTTTTTAAATGACAATACTTGGACTTTATGAAAGTGCCATGCATTTTGATCAACATCAAATATATGTACACATAAAGTACCATGCATAAGTTATATATTTAAAACAAAAATTTTAAAATTAGGAAGTGGTCTGTCTCACTCTCATAGTTGGAACCAGTTGCTGGCAATCTCCTCCTCTGACACATGACTCACTAAAGTCTTATGTCATCAATGACTTGCTGAAGAATTATCCCCCATCAGTATTCTCTGTAGAAACAGTTTATTACAGTGTTTGGCACCTGTCTGCTAATCCAGCTAATTGGACTCCTTTGTTGTGACTCCTCCACTTGACTGAGGAACTAAGTGTAGTGTTTGCCCCAGTCAACTGATCAAAGATCAAATCTAATTAATTACCAGTTGACATTGCACTTTGTAGGTCTTTCCTGCTATGAATAACAAATACACCAGCCACCTCCAGCTGGCCCACTGCATTCTCCCTCCAGTTAAAATAGTTATCTGAACCTGATCTACTGGTAATTAAAGCATGCTAGGTGGAAATGGCAGGAACTGGGTAACATGGATGTGACATGTCCGATACTTATTATTACTATAATTAACCCATGCAATTAACCCATGCCTAACATCACCCTGATCACCACTGCAATTGATAAACCTTGCAGGTAGATGTGATTAATTATTATTAATATTGAATGGTTACCACATTGAACACCCTGTAGATTACAGTATGTATTCATCGAGTTAATAATATGTTATGTTTAAGTTTTCAAAAGTAATGTTTTAAATAAATATAATTCTTACAGTAGATGCAGCTTTCATAACACACACTATTGTAACACACAAGTACTGTTACATTTGTTACTATAGAATTCTTACAGTAGAGAGCAGCTTTCATAACACACACTATTGTAACACACAAGTACTGTTATATTTGTTACTATAGAATTTTTAATATTTCAATAGTAATTTATTGATTTGTATTTTCATAACTCCATTGCACAGGCCTATGGTGAATTACATTACAGTGTCATATATTGCTATTGCCTAGTTTCCATTTTATTACAGTTGAATATCGAAGACAATGTACATCATGTAATATATACTATTACATTTGAAGGTATTATCATTACATTTTGAATTGGAACTACAGTATGTATTGAGATAAATATTTAGCACAAAAATATAACAATCGTATCTTGTATTATCTACAAACAACGTTTACGGATAGAACATATTTTTCATTTTATGTCTGTATAACATGAATGAATGGAAGACAAAAGAAATGTCACTGCAATTTAATAGATTGCAATCAGTGTAATTACACCTTACTGCTTGGTGCATTGCTAATTACTGGCACAAGTCATGATGTTTTTTTTAACAGAAGCTCAGAAATGTACCAAGGACTATTATTCGGCTCCCACATTATTCATGGGATGGATGTTGGCAATCATAAAACCTGGATAAACTAGTTCAATAGGATACAGAAAGCATAATTAAATTTCTATTTTGATGCGACATATATTAATAAACATGTATATATATTATATGCCAGTTACTATTACATTGTTTCTGTTATTATATTGTGCTTTGTTCAACTTATTGTTACTAATAGGTATTATTATTATTACACCACTCCTGGAGCAGGCTTCCTATTGTGACTATAAAATTGAGTATTGCAGGATTGTTCATGTCTGCAGTCACATATTGTTATGATAGTCACATATTGTTATGATAGTAACTATATCAATGGATAAGGATTCTACTAATGATGTTACAAAATGTCATTAATGAATTTATTTGATTTTTAACTTAATAATGTTATTAAAAAAATCAAGTAAATTTATCAAATAATAAATATGTTCACATTTGGATGTGGGTTGTTGCCCAGCTACCAAGTGTGAAAATGGTCATTTGTTGTGAAACAATAACAATAAATGCAATGCAAGTTGCAAACCTATCTATTGTATATTTAGTAGATGATTAGTTATAACCAAAAATAAAATGTTCACAAGTAATATATTGTCACATTTCCAGGTAATTGTCTGCATAAAAGTGTAACATAACAAAAGTAACTATGTCTCTGTGTAGATTCTGTAGCGTGATATCAATTATTTACGATGTTTTTATCATAGAATAAACAATACATACCTTGCAACTTGAAATTAATTTATTATTTTGTATTTCTCACAACTAGGCAAATAGTCTTTTCACACTTGGAAGCTGGGCAAATGACTAGACAAATGAATGTACTCCTTTCTGACAAGATGGTAAAAGACAGGATTTTGTTTGCATTTTGTTAGAAATCTACAATTTATTTTTTTGCAAATTCTATAAGGCTAATTTTTTATTTTAGTTAGTTGCTGACATTCTGGCAGCAGCTCGAGATAGTCCACCATCGACCAAGACTGGGTCATCTGAAGATACAGAAAGTGAATATGACAGCTCTCGTACGGATTCCTGTGATACAGAGGATTCCACACCTGAGTCAGTCACAGCTTCCACTCCAAAAAGGAGCAGCAAATGCTTTCAGGTTGACATCAGGCCATCAACTCGCACGAGAAGAGTGCAAGCAGTCTGTGCATCAGAGCAGGTTGCTGTGCAGGTGACATCAGCAGTGAGGTCAATGAGTGTGCAGTGCAGTTTGTTGACTGGTCCGATTAGTGACTCGAGTGACTCAAACGGGGAGGAAGTGACATCTGCTGCAGATCCAGAGTATGTTTGCTCTGACAATGAGTCGACTAGTCGTGACAGCAGCAACAGTAACAGCGATGACCATGTCGACCAGTACACTGACACAGAGGAGGGTGTTACAACCACGACTCCCTTGAGGAAAGATTGCTGCCCTTCCAAGGAGATGTACTTCTTGGTGGCAGAGTCTTCACTCCGTCATCTTTTCGCACGTTGCCGAAACTGCAGTGGCCAAACCAATGTCGTAGTGCAGCAGTTTCTCGGCTCAATGGTGGTGGTGAATGCGAGATGTCTGCAAGGCCACAAGATGCAGTGGGAGAGCCAGCCCACACATGGGACAATGCCATGGGGCAATCTAAGGTGTGCTGCAGCCATCTTGTTCAGTGGAAGCAGTGTGTCTCAGGTCATAACCCTCTCAAAGCACCTTGCATTGCCACTGTTCTCACAGCACACATACAACAAACTGCAAAAATGCTACCTGGTGCCTGCAGTTGTGGAGACATGGCAAAGCCAACAAAGTGCCATGCTGTCTGGTATTGCTGGCCAGAATCTAGTAGTCGGAGGTGACGGCAGGTGCGACTCACCAGGATTCTCTGCCAAGTATGGCAGTTATACAGTGATGGACCTGCAGCGACAGAGGGTGATTGATGTGCAGCTTGTGCAGGTATTTAAAATTACAACTCCTTCATAATTATAATATATAATTACATTTGTTTATTGCAATATAATACTGCATTTGTATAGCAATAATTCTTATGAACATCCTAGCATATAATACACTGTACGCATTAAACATGCGTTTTATACAATGTACAGCACATAAATAAATATATCTATATATGTGTTTATATATATATATATCATTATGGGTTAATTCCATGTATTAAATTATTAATTAATGTTCACTTATACTAATTTAATTAATTGCCAATTAATTTTCATTAAGTATTTACAAATAACAAATTTTGGATAACGGGTCTGTATTATTAATTAGAGAACTACTGTGTGTGCTTGTCATTCAGGCAGGGGTAACCGTACACAATAAAATGGCCATTGGTACAGTAGTAACCTGATGGGTAATTATAGACAATAGGTTCTGGGCCTGGATAGTCAGTGGTTGGTGGGCAGCGCCTGTTGTGCTTGCAGACCAATCCTGGAGTGACAGTCCCAAGAAGTGTAACTTTCAGAAAGTGTAACTGTAGTTATTTCTTTTTAATAATTTTTTTTCAGAGCAACGAGGTCAGCAGTTCTGTGCATATGGAACTGGAAGGCCTGAAACGAGCGCTTGCATTTCTCCAGTCCCGTGGATGCAAACCAAACAGGTTTGTCACCGACCGACATGTCCAGATAAAGAAGTACATGCGAGAACAGCAGCCTACTATACAACATCAGTTTGATGTATGGCATGTCGCCAAAGTAGGTCAATTGCATGAAACAGTGCAAATTGGTTTCTACTGCAACTTTTTATTAAGTTCATTGTATATCCAACGCTTTTCAGGCAAAGATAGTCTAATTAGATTGCTAGCAGACAGGCGGAGAGTACATGTGCATGCATACAAAAACATATACGTGACAATCTATGAGTAAAAGTATGACTGTTCCAATTGTTGTAATTGAGTATATCGAACCAGTATCTGCTTGCTGATAGAATGATAATTATATGGCAAATTAAAATAATGGTTAGGGGACAATGCCCCAATTATATACATAGAAAGAAATACACTGGTTCACTATTAGTGGATGAAGGTTCAATGTTTGTATCTCTCTCTCTCTCTCTCTCTCTCTCTCTCTCTCTCTCTCTCTCTCTCTCTCTCTCTCTCTCTCTCTCTCTCTCTCTCTCTCTCTCTCTCTCTGTATGAAAATATATTTCATAAATACATAGCTGATTGATACAACCATTTCAGTCTTCAGTTGTAACTTACAAATGTGTTTATTTAATACATGCTGAAGTATTCATAACATATGTTGTCAACATATTTGTAGTTGATGATATATCAGTGGCTGTTTCCAGGTGTTGGAAAGAAGCTTGAAAAAGCTGCGAAAAAGGCGGATTGCAGAGTGATTCGCCCATGGATCAAAAGCATATGTAATCATATGTACTGGGCTGCGACATCAAGTGGCGATGACAGCGACCTCAAGGGTGCCAAGTGGATGTCTCTCGTAAATCATATCACTAACATCCATGAGGGACACAGTGACAAGTTCCCAAGATGTGAACATGGACAGCTCGAGGAACGACAGTGGATCACAAAGGGTGAGTACAATGATTGCTTTATGATGGTTGACAGTGCAGTCTAATTTGTTACAGCAATTTCATTACTTTGATACAATGCTGCCTGCTCTATTTTTAGTAACATTATGCAGGCAGTTAAGTAAAATAGTGTGCTTTTTTAGGTCTAGTATTGTTGTGTGTCTGTGTGTGTGTCTGCCTGTGTATTGATATACAGGTATATATATATATATATATATATATATACATATATATGTAAGTGTGTGTGTTGCAGGCTCCAAGGCACACAAGGTACTTGACAAAATTGTCAATGCTGGACTTCTGACAAAGGATGTGCGGCACCTCTCGCCAGTGTACCAGACGTATGCACTGGAGGTTTTTCACAACGTTATGAACCACTTCCTGCCAAAGTCTACCCACTTCTGGTATGCAGGCATGACAGTGAGGTGGGTTCATTGATCACTACCACTCTGTGTCGTAGTCTCACAGTGCAGGTGACACTCACTATGCATTATAATGCTATCCTCAAACACAGCATATTTGAATCACACAAATGACATTTCAGTGTTATGTCAACATATAGCTCAAAATTATGGAAAATTAGTATATATAAACACCCACTTTGATATGCTAAATTTGGAGCATGATAAAAATAATTCCTCAACGATGTTCATTTGCCCCTTTCTATGCTCATTGAACCATTGGTCTATGATGTAGCAATTGGTGAAGTATTGGAGAAAACATTGTAGTATTTACTTGTTTTTAGTTTAGATGTTGTGCTTATATATGTTACATGAAACGAATTTCGAATGTTCTTGGTTTGTTGCTCCATGTGCAGGTGTAAGCTGGCTATTTCTAGTTATAATGGCCTTCCATATTTTAGGTTTTTGTAATGAAATTGTCTTGAAATTACAATTTACAAATGTATTTATATTAATGGCAATACACAGTAGGTGACATCTTGTACACCTTCATTATTGTTCAATCACTAGACTGCTCACTGGTTTACATATGATGCTATATAGGATATGTCTGGCCATCCTGCACTACAATGAGAATGCGGACCGCCCACAGGCCAGAACCCAGGCAGAAGGGAAATTGCAGTGGAAGGTGGTTTACCCAAAGTCGAAGAAGGGACAAGAAGCAGTCGTGAAGCCTGTCAAGGAGAAGGTTACTTATGGTGAGTTCACAGCTTCCCTTGTGCAATTGGATGTTTTAAGGTATGATTACGTTGGACCTGCACTATATTTTTTAAATAAAATAAGACCATGTAAATTTCAACAGATGTATATTTCAGGCTTGTAGGTGCGGGGTGCATGATGTGTGTGAACTGTTTGAATAGATAATAAAAGGGAGGTTGGTGTTTTTTGGAGCATCAATAAAGGGGTGTTGTTGGATGTTTTTAGATTTTCAATGATGTGTGCAGTTTGAGGTATCAAAGGATTGCAATTTATTTTGGTCAGGTAAAAAAATGCACCTTCCATTAATCATGCACGCTGTGAATATATATTTATGATTACAGATGAACATTAATTGGGGATAATTATTCGTTTGCTGTCAGGGTGAAACAACTGAGTGAAATCGCAGTCATATGGTATAATAATAGCATTGTATTTATTACAGAGTACGTCATAAAGCTTATGGACGCTGTCAAGAAACGTCGCCTGGAGTTCCCCAGCTACAGCAAGGCACTAGAAGCCGCTGCACAGACTGGCATCGTAGCACCACCCCCACTAACAGCATCCTACCAGCATGTCCCAAAGCAAGTCCTGATAGACAGACATCGTTCCCGATACCAGTAGTCCCCATTCATGGCCGTGCATACCGAAATCCGACGTAGATTGCAGATGGAAATGCAGTGCGAATTGCATTGACAACACACGATGGCAGAATCTTCCGGTTGTAGCGTCCTAGGCGATGCCATATCCACATGACAAATCGTCGATACGCAACATGTCTGTAGATGCTGTAAAACAATGGCATTAGATTACCTATTGATTTGTACTGATGTACATGATAACATTAATCATCATCGATTACATCAGTGATGTAATCACCATGTTTCAGGATACACTGTGTAGTGGATACTTTTAAGGTTTTAACAATTTCAAGGACAGTATATTTTTAATTGGCCAATTTCCATTTTAGTTCTGGCATTTTTATCATGTATAACCTAAGTACAGATGTACGAGGGAAAGGTTGAATTGAATTACACCACGTTGTTTTATCTGGCTTTATACCTTATCGTGATACTTACTTGTGTATTTCATCGTTGTCGTCAAGTGGGCCATCAGTACCGTTAAACTCAAACACTGCCAACTCCACAACATGGTGGTTGAGGAAATTTGGGGCAAACCCATCATGTTCTGTGATGCATTTAATCTGTGCATTGCCAGTTTTATTGGCAACTGCACAGATTTCTTGACAACATATGCTTTCATATTCTGTCGGCATAATCCGACAGTTGCCGCATGAACACCTGTAACAAGACATAACTCCAGAATAACAGTTGCTTTTTTTTTAAAATAACACAATGTTCAAGTCTAATGTGGCCATACGCAATATTATGTTTGCTTTTTAAAAAATGAATTTTTTTATTATATGTTGGGTTACTGGCACTACCCACATCAGTTTACAGCAACTTATAAACATATATTTATGATAACAGGTACATAGATATACGCATCAAATAAACAACCAAAATACTCATGAAGTAGTAAAGGAATTTTGGAGTTGATGCATATAAGCCTGTGTTCTACTGTTGACTCTTACAGGGTTCATACATATTTTCAGCAAACAAATTTTAAGGCCTTTTAGGACCATTTCAAGTGTCAGAAATTCAATTTTGAAGGCCAAAAACAATATCATATTCACTATTATATATATATATATATGTGTGTATATATACATATATTATATCAACAGGCACTGCCATATCGCATGGTGTTGTCAAATCTGCTGATGCATCACTTGCCAATGTTTTGCTTTTAGGATCAATTTTTAATTTGTTACTCGTCGATGTACTTGTAGTGATGAAGAGATGCATGCTCGATAAACCCAACATTTAATTGTTTGATTTGTGTTTCCAGCTCTTCATGTGCAATTTCAATGCATTTTCTACCATCTTTCCCAAATCAATGGTCTTCCGACACGCAAAACAGTTCGCTTTGTGAGGATCGTCTTTCCATTCTCTCGCCCACCCCTACTGGGTCAACCACTTCAAATTGAATAAGCTCTTTCCCATTATTTGTCAACTGCATGCATGCCTAGTCAAACACAATACACATCGAACTGGCGAAATGTGTCAATGAAAATGGCGGTCAATAGCAAGTGGCGAGCCGACAGTCAACCTAGTGAGATTATAGCAAAACAGAAATAGCCAAGTGTGTTACGGGAAGAAACTCCGAATTTGTAATAAATATATATATATATATAAGGCGAAAGATTGACTTCCATGTTTCATTCATTTTCATGTCTTGCATTTTGAATTTCAAAACATTTTAAATATAAACATTGATGTAATTCCGATTCCAGCTTTGGGAAAATTTATTGAGGCAAAATTAAAGGGCTTTTCAGGACATTTGATCAATTTTCAAGGCCTTTTTTTAAATTTAAGGCTTTTTCATGAGACTTTCAAATTCAAGGTCTTTTCAAGATTGTGTGAACCCTGTCTTATGTCAATTGCAATTAATGACAGTTGATGAAGGTTTATATGCTGGGGTTAATCTCCCTAATTGGGAGGTAAGCTTATGTGGTGGACAAGATGTTTACAATTATCACCTAAAGGGATGGGAAGTTGCCCTGTAAAGATAATTGGTCTGTAGATGTGAAGCTTAGCTATTTATTAGCATGTCATAGGTAAAGTAATCAACAAAATGGACTAGATAACTTGTTTATCAATGGGCAGGTATTTGCAGAAGCCATATTCTCATCTGCCTGCAGGGGAAGTATTCCCATGGGTGTTGTTTGGCTTATAACCATTGTCTGTGCACTGTGTGGTGATTCACATTGTGTGCTGCTGTCTGGTTGTTACCAGGTCTACACAGTTACCAACATTTGGAATGATTCATCCCAGTAACACTGTGTTATGAAACTTGCTTGATGAATTTGTAATGATTCAACCCAGTAAAATTGTGTTCTAAAACTTGCTTGATGAATTTGTAATAAATATGTCACACAAAACTGTGATTAAAAATGCTATGTCCTTATGATTTTTATGGACATAGTCGTAGGGCACATACATACCCACTGGTAACATCTCACATATAAGACCCCTATGGTTACACTAAACCCCTAGGTCTAGGACATAACCCTTCAGGCTATAACCCATTACCATAATTATTCAATTGTTCTGCATGTTGTTTTAATGTTTATTTTAGTTTATTTTGATTATATAGTAGCTATACTGTTGTGTGTCAGACTCAGAGTAATACAAATCATTGTTCCACATAAATGACATAATCATATTATGATCATCTCGCGAACAACTGTCCTATCTAAAAGTGTGGGTTTTCTCCAGAGGGGTGATATCGTAAGTAGCTATAACGTCCTAAACTCGATCCGCATAAACCAGACAACCATGCTTACGACGTTCGACGGTTCGTAACTTTGTGAAGTTTGTCTTTGACATTGACAAGTCTGTTTACAATTACTTCGCCCGATGACCTACTTAGCTACAACCTCTAGCTAACTCTCTGTACAGCTTTGACACCGCATTTTATAATATAACGTCGTACTAAAACGATATCAGTGTTGTTGTCGAAGTTTTCACACCATATGTGTCATTATAATGAAGTTGCAGCTTACCAGTCGGTGTTGCCTGAGCGAACATTCACATTGTGACTGTCCGACTCCGCATCATCTTCTTCGCTACCGTCGCTGAAATGCTCGGAAAGAGCGGAATCAGACGAATCATCCGCTGTAACCGTTCCCGCTAGTGGCTCAAAATCGTATGATTTCACTTGAAACTCTGGGAAACTCCCACTAGCCATGATGTTACAAGAGAATGGAGAGAACAACAATGGTGATGCATAGATGTCAACAAAGCCGATAGTCATCTTTGACATCACGATACCACGTGATCGCCTAGCTCATTAAATTTCAACTTTCTGCGGGAATCTCTACACAGACGGGTTTAAAATAGAATTTTGTCTACAAACGTATTTTTCTGTATTTTTTAAATGTTGTCAAATGTTACATACAATGTTAATCTTTGTGTACACATGGAAAACGGATTTTAGCTAATGCCTTGTTTTTATTCCCTTTAAATTGAGTATGTATTGCACTCCTCATTTTGGTACATATCGAGACCTGCCTCAAGTCGGACTTTCAACGTGAAACAGGAGAACATAATAAATAAAAAAAATTAACAATAAGTAAAATATACACTGTAGATAAAATAAACAAATATAGACATGCCAAAAAGATAAATATATACAAATATAATATATATATATATTTTTTTCTCCATAACCCGTATATATATAAATCGTTGGAATTCCACGTTTCCCAGTTCTCTTCAGCCCTAGCTCTGAGAGTCGGCGAACCCTAGGAGGCTGTCCAATCTTTGATGTTTTCTTCCCACCTCTTCTTCTGCCTACCTCTTCTCCCCCCTCTCACGGTATCTTGCAAGATGGTTTTTGCAAGGCCAGATCGATGATCGTGAGATGTGGCCGTACCATTTCAGTTTGCGCTTCTTGACCTTTAGAAGGAAGGAGGTCTTCGTAATTTCGTATGGTCCGATGGCTTGTTTGATCTTGTTGCGAACGTCTTCTTTAGTAACATGGTCTTTGTATGATTTGCGCAAGGTCTTCCGAAAGCACATCATTTCCATGGCTTGTATCCTCTTCTGTAGATCTGCTGAGAGGGTCAATGTTTCACAAGCGTATAGAAAGATGAACATTGTTGTGTTGTCCCCGAGTTATATATGAGTGATAACTCAGTTGTATTTAGCGATATCCGTTTATTACATATACACGACACTGTATGCTGGATACGGCTGCGCTATCGCTGTTACTGTTAGTCACTAACTAGCTGGGCGTAGCCCTACTCTGTATGTATACCTTCATGGTATTTGGGTTAGTCCCATTATAGATTAGGGGTATACGCTTGTACACTACGCGGTGTGTAAGAACATTACAAACATGACAAGGGAGCGCATCAGCCTTATTTTCGAACTAACATTGATGTTACTGTCGTTCCATATGGGTTTTAACCTTGCGAGTGCTGCTGTTGTCTGTGCAATCCTGGCAAGTATCTCAGGTTTGGAATCCTCGTCTGTGATGATTGATCCGAAGTACTTGACGCTTTTTACTGTTTCAAGTCCGTTAACGTTGACCTCTGTGTTGATGCCTTGTGTGTTGTTTGTCATCAGTTTGGTCTTTTCGGCGCTGATCGCCATGCCGTATGCTGTAGAGGTTTAGTCGATCGATGTACTCCACCAAGTTGACTAGTTATTGCTCTTCTCCTGCTAAGCCATCGATGTCATCAGCGAAGCGAAGGTTGGTGATTGTCCTGCCTCCAATGCTGACAGTATATTGATGGTTTTCCAAGGCATGATTCATGATCCTTTCCAGAAAGATGTTGAAGAGGGTGTGTTGTATTTAGTGGTTATACGGATAGAAGGAAAACTCGGATTTTAAACTTCCGCTGCCTAGCATGCGGCTATACCCACCTATAGGAAAGGCTTCGGGAGTAAACCCTGGGGAACAATCTGGAGTCGGAGTCCCAAAGGCAGTTCGACGTTAACTTTAACGTTCTTCTGGCAACTCCTGCGACGCCGCTGGTGCCAAACTGTATCGGCTCTTGCCGTTCCTTTGGATCCATCAGCTGCGTGGATAGGAGGAACCAGTTGCATGAGCAACACGGTAAGCAGCACTCACCGGTTATAAGTCACTCCGTTAGATCGGCGTAAAGCGTGGCGCCAGGGGTTGCTTCCGACGGTGGGAGTCGTCTTCGGACTTCACTGGACAGCTACCCCCCGCCTTGAGCTGGGCAGCCCCCAGTCAATAAGGTGCTGTCTCGCCATAGTCTGTCTTCCCCATTGGGTACATGGGGATTAGGGAAAACTAAAAAAGCTGGATGAAAACACCGTACCAGGCAACAAAAACAAACAGTGGAAAGAGACCAACTCTAAAACTGGGATGTTTTTCAGGTGGACATAGCCATTCTCCAGGAAACACACATGGCAGGCTCTGGTAAGCTGAGGGAGAGAGACTACACCTTTTTCTGGCAGTGGAAGGTTCCTGGCGAGTCCAGGGAGCATGGCGTGGGCTTAAATTTGCAGTAAATAATTATTTGCTGAAGGTGATGGAATCGGGCGACAACGGATCAGAGCGGTTGCTAACTACTCGTCTTCATACCACTGAAGGCCCTGTCACCCTCGTCAGCGTGTACGCGCCCACATTGCGCTCCGCACCTGAGACTAAAGACGAGTTCTATGAAAACCTAGCAGCAATCATTAGAAACATCCCCGGACAAGAACAACTTATTCTCCTGGGAGACTTCAACGCCAGAGTGAGCGCTGACCGTGACTCGTGACCCTCTTGCCTGGGCCATTTCGGAATTGGAAAGATCAACGAAAATGGGCAACGGCTCGTTGAGTTCTGCGCCTATTATGACCTTTACGTAACCAACTCCTACTTCGAGACCAAGCCTCACCACAGGGTCTCGTGGAGACACTCTCGTACAAAACATTGGCATCAGTTGGATATGGTCATTGACATATGCTCACCCCTTAAGTTCGTGCTCCTCACACGCTCGTATCACAGTGCAGACTGCGACTCTGATCACTCCCTGGTATGCTGCAAGATCAGATTGCAAATAAAGAAACTTCACTGCTCAAAGCATGGAGGGAAACCGCGCATCGATGTCAGCAAGATGTCACAGCCTGAGCTAGTTGAGCAGTTTGACAATACCTTTGAGGAATGCTCTGAGTGCTGCACAATCCGGAGACTCTGCCACGGAGAAATAGGAACATCTGCGGAACGCTATTCAGAGCACCGCGTTCGCTACCTTTGGGATGAAGATCTCGAAGACGAAAGACTGGTTCGAAGCCAAGTCACGTGAGGTGAGATGCTGTTTGCGGACGATGTTGCATTTGTTGCATACACTCAGTAGCAGCTCCAGGACCTAATGGATCGTTTCTACCACGCTTACCATAAGTCTGAAAAAGACAAACGTGTTGGGTCAGGACGTGGAGGCACCTTCAATCGTCACCAATGACAACTACCAATTGGAAGCTGTTCACCAGTTCACTTACCTGCGGTCAGCGATAGCCTCTCCATGAACACCGAAATCAATAGACGCATAGTGAAAACTGCGTCCACTTGTGTCTGGGAGAACTAAAAACTCACAGTCAAGACAAAAACCGCAGTGTAAAACGCCTGCGTCATCAGCACACTGCTGTACGGCAGTGAGACCTGGGTAACATACGCCAAACAAGAGAAGAAGCTCAACACCTTCCATCTACGATGTCTGCGGCGAATCTTGGGGATTTCTTGGAGAGACCAAGTGACCAACACCGAGGTCATTTCTCGGGCTGGCCTCCACACCATGTACACGCTGCTTGCGCTGGCTTGGTCATGTGCGAAGGATGCAAGATGGCTGCATCACCAAAGACATTCTCTACAGCGAACTGTCTTCTCGCAGGAGGAATGTTGGACGGCCCCAGCTGCGCTACAAGGTTGTATGTAAGCGTGACATGAAGGCAATAAATATCAACCTTCAGTCCTGGGAGAAGATGGCCGCTGATCGCACCGGGCGGAGAGGTGTGCACGGAATCACTGTCTCGGCATGCCTCTGTATTGTCTGATGGCGCATTGTCAAGCCAGTGCGGCTCATTGACATCACTTACTGCAGATTAGTGTCTTTCTTCGTGTCTACTTTGACTTCATCGAGAGTGATTGCAATGGGACTGGATGTACATGCAATGAAGTTTACCATGTCCTCTGCCATATTCTGTGTTGAGGGTTTGCATTGCTATGCTCGCGGATCCGATGTAGCGAAATGACGTGCTACAATTGGCGCTGATCCGTATGGATGTATGCTCCGACGGCATGGTTCAAACAGTTCACCTCGTCCACGAAGTCTTGCAGCCACCGATGAGTTGATGATATTGCACGATGCTCCTGTATCAATGATGATGTCAACTGGTTTTTCTGCAATGAACACGGTTACCATGCCGGAATGTGGCGTTATGGTAAATGCATCATCGACACTGTAGTCAGTTGGTTCAACAGGTTCGGACACATACCGGATGGGCCTGTTACCAGGATACTGTCTATTATGTTGTAACTGCTGTTTTTGTTTGTTGCTACGACACATGATAGCAAAGTGTCCCACCAATCCGCATATGTGACATTCTTTGGCTACAGTGCATCTGGACTCATCTCCAGGTGGCCTTTTAGACCGCAGCGTAAACATCGCACTCAATGCTTCTGTCGTTGTTGTTGTTGTTGTCTTGACTTTCATGTACGCTTTAATTGTCGCCTCCCGTTTTGAAGATCTGTTGAACGAAGCATATACTACTGCGCCGGCATTACCATGAGCAATTTCTTTGGCTTTCCGAGACTAGCGCGTTTGTGCCATTTCAAGCATCCGGTCTAACGTCAGACCTTTATTCTTTAATTTATTTATATGGGACAAGGCTCCTTGGTAATGTAATGGAGTTATGACTCGGAATCGTGACTAGTTTTGCTGTTAAATAACAAGGCAGGTATGAGTTTGTAACATTTTTAGCTAATTCATATAATACAATATATATACAATGTGTAAATGATGTGAATTAGCCTATATAATTATAATCCATAATACAACCTCAACAGCAAAGATGGGGGGAACCAACCACACGCAGGTGGCTGAACCCACCCTACATATTATAACCAGACATGTTTACGGATTATAAACTTAATTGTTGAAACAAAGGGGAAAGCGTCACAGCGCCCCAAAACCCCTTGTACCTATTATTGTCATGCTAACAACAGAAATGTACAATGCAATTAGCTAACATACAGCAAGACCAACAGAGTATTCTTGCAAACGCCTTGACCCCAACATGTAATTAGGTGTATATTACATACATTTTTCAGACTTTCAAAAAACCTTACAGGCCTATCCCTTCAAAGTAACCTAAACTCAGGTGTAGCTGGGGTAGGTGGGCGGGAAACAAAATACAGATCTCAATGACAACAAATGGATAACCTTTTTCAGTGAGAAATCGAACTGAGGCAGCGGACCCGTGGCCGCTTGTCTTTATACCGTGAATTTACCACGTGACTAGATCCAGCGGGAATACCGTAAATTGTTGAATTTAAGACCTGAGCAATGCCCATATAAAAGTCATTTGACTTGCGTCATAATGGCATATTTATATGGGACAAGGCTCCTTGGTAATGTAATGGAGTTATGACTCGGAATCGTGACTAGTTTTGCTGTTAAGTAACAAGGCAGGTATGAGTTTGTAAAAGAGCTTTGTATTCAGCCAACACATTTTTAGCTAATTCATATAATCGAAGCCCGAAATTTGACTAACATTGATCGGTATTGCCGTAGAAGGAGACTACCTCGATCCTTACATTGTTGCTCGTTGCCAAATATTATATTTAGTGGCTATGCAGATATCACCCACGAATACACTCTTGTACTGGTGGCTATCGGCCGCATACAACATTTATTCAAAAATGAGCGGTTCTTAATTCGTCTAACATAATACGCAGGATATATTACAGGGCGAGTGATAGTAGGCATCCTTGTCGAACTCTCTGTTATTAGAAACCAGTCTCCTATGCTGCCATTGAAGATGACTGCACTGGTGGCCTGGTCATACAGATGTTGAATGGTTCGGATAAAATTGGAACCAACGTTGTACTTCCTCATGATTGCCCATAGGGCCGCATGCCATACCCTATCAAAGGCCTTCTTAAAGTCTATGAAGACACGGTACAGGCGTTGCTGGTGTTGAAGGTGTTTCTCACAAAGGATTCTAAGGTTGAAGATATGTTCACTTGCGCTCCGTCCTGTTCGAAAACCCGCCTGTTCTTCTGCGATTACCTTCTCCGCCTGGGGTTTGAGTCTGTTGAGCAGCATCTTCGGCATGACTTTGCTCGGGTGACTGATGAGGCTGATTGTTCTACAATTTTGGCGCAGCTGTAGTTTGCCTTTCTTGGGAAGCGTGATGATCAGTGACTGAGGGGTGGACCATTCTCCTGTCTGCCAGATCTTGTTGCAGATTATTGTGAGGGTGGTGATCAAGGCTTCTCCCCAGCTTGAACCAGTTCGGCTGGTATGTTGTTAATTCCAGCTGACTTTCCTCGTTCAGAGATTTCAATGCCTCCAATTCCTCACGAAGAATGGGATAGTCGTCCTATTCGGTGGTCTGTGGACAATTTAGTATCGCTGGGTATCCGTTGGTCTTGTAGATTCAGATTCATTGATTATTACCAAGTAACATTTAAAATGTACGAGGAATTCTTGGCGTTGTGGCGTTCTGTCCATCGGTTGAGAATATGTTGTTCTTCTGTAAGGCATTTCCCTGATTTGTCTTGGATGGTGGTGGTTAACCCTTTCTTCACTGATGTCAGATCTTTCTTGGTAGGCCTTGCTGTTATTCTTGCTCAGACTGTCTTCAATTTCACAACATTGTTCTGCTATCCAGTCATCTTTTGCTCTTCTCATATCTTGTGATTGTGATGTTTTCCGTCTGGGCTGTGCCAGGTCCATCTTCTGGATGTTTTGTGTGACCAACTGTGTTAGTCATTATTGGTTCGTTGTATGCTGCAAACTCAAGGAGCCTGTGTCCTCTCTCATTTGTTTCAGCATTGCAGAAAGGTCCGCCAGTGTCTTGCCAGTTGGTCTGCGCATCCTCTCCCAGTTTTGCATTCCAATCTCCTAGTACAATTAGATTGTCTTTCTTGTGTGTTTCCTCATGACATATTGCACTTGTAGTCAGACGTTGGGGCGTAAACTTGTATGACTGTGATGTTGAAGGGAGTTGCCCTCAGGCGGATGGCGATGAGCCGGCTGGAGAAGGGACGACAACCCGTGACAGTGTTCACGATGTCTTTGTGTACAAGAAACCCAACGCCATGTTCGTGTTTGTCATTATTGCCACTGAAGTAGACCTTGTGGCCTTCTTCGGTTGATGTTTTGCCAAAGTTTGTCCAACGCATCTCGAAGAGTCCAAGCAGTTTCCATCAGTATATCTCCATCTCATGTGTGAGTACATTCAGTTTCCCTGCAGCTCTCAGTGTTCTGACGTTTCATGTGCCGATTGTGATAATATCGTCTCTTCCACGTATCTTCTTGGTAGGGGCACCAGTAGCATACTTATCACCTCCGTCCTGGTATACGGCGGAAGGCGCGGTCATTGTTGACCCGGGTTGCGACCGATCCGGTATGTCATTTGAACTGGTTTTTATGATCATGGTGCGTCTTGGGGCGGGGGGCGGGAGGCGGGAGCGTCTTATTCCATCCCGTCCACTGCTCAGCGTCTATGGTTTTGAAATTAAAGTTTTCCTTCTCCTGCCTGCCAAGGCTAATGGGCTGGATGTACCCATGTTTGGAATCAGAGTTGTCCTTCTCCTAGATCCCTAGCATACCAGCCTGGGGCCGTAAGGTGCCCAGTTACCGTGGTGTACCACAAGGAGGTCATGCTCGAGTCTTGACTATGGAGAGGCTATGTACCAGCAGGGGAGGCTTGCGCACCCGTGTCCCTTTTTACCCCCGTGAGGGGGGTAGCTGACGGTCGATCGCAGCTGAAAGCGAGAGTGTGAAGCGCATGCACTAGAAACTACTCACTACACTACGACACTAGGCACGTCACACAGACCCATGTTACTACCACACCACACCACATATATATATATATATATATATATATATATGTGTGTGTGTGTGTGTGTGTGTGTGTGTGTGTGTGTGTGTGTGTGTGTGTTTGTGTGTGCGTGCGTGCGTGTGTGTGTGTATGCTCGATGTTGAATAAGATTTGAAAATGTGTTTTCTCCCCCAAAATATTCTTGACTGTTAGTATTTGTTCTTTTTTAATCGACACTTTCTGTATGAACCTTGCCTGTACGGGAGACTAGGGTAAGTTGATCCGTGGGGTAAGTTGAGCCACCCCTTCCCAATGCTTCATGAAAAGAATTAGCTGAATGGTGATGCCATCTACTGATAATTAAAAACATGACTTTATTATTGATGTAAGAGGCGAGCTGTGTCAGACAAGGTAAAACATGCTCTGAACAAAAGTGCGATTTGTGGAGGTAAATGTGGAAATTGTGGGAGCAGGTAATGTGAAGTCCTGTTGTAATTACTGCACAGATTTTCCCTGATCCACAGGTAACATAAAATAGTTGGTTAATTAGGATGGAATATCATGGTTTGTTGAATTCATTTACCATGCGTAAGTTGAGCCAGTAAATTTGGGGTTAGTTGAGCCTTGGATCAACTTACCCCCTGTTATTATATTTTATAGAAAAGTCGTTCGAACAACACTCTGGACCAACTCTTCCATGCGACATCCACATTCTAAATATGTAACACATTTAATCACATTAATTTGTACAAATAAATTGTTTGAAAAGTTATTTACTTATACATTTAGAACAACAACATTTTCTACCGCGAATACACGCAAGCGCCATTGCAAAGACAGTTTTTATTTGTATATCTTAATCATATAAAGGTTCCATTCATAACATACATATTTACCCACCTGATTATTCGTAGTTTACTTAAAGAAAACACATATCGTTGCTTTCACAATTGTTTTCATGCATACGTAAACACAAGCGAAATCAAAGCTTTCTCAAACGAGATGTTAATGCGATAGATTTTTGCATGCAGCGAAATTGACCATCGTAACTATACTTTGTTCAGCAATGGCTAGTAAACTACAATTAATTATAACACTGATTAATATATTTTATTTGCAGAGCCAAATGCGTAACTATAAACGCAAGACCACCAGATGGAAAACCCCACAGGATGTGCTAAAACGTGCAGCTGCAAAAGTCGAAGGTGGAAGGAAGATACGAAGTGTTGCAAAGGACTTTCATATTGATAGAATGACTCTGAAATGGTATATTAAAAAGCGTGGTACAAACCCCGATACTATCACAAGATACATAGCCGTTGCAAAGAAGCAAGCTGTGTTCTCCCTGAAATGAAAGAGAATTTGGCAAACCACGTTAAACTATTAGCCGTTTCATGGGTTGTCTACGCTGAAATATTGCATCCTTGCATACGAGTTCGCGTCAACCAATAAGTTACAAAGAGCAGGGAAGGAAGCATGTTGGCTCTATCACAGCTAGTGACTGTTGGCTATACAATCAGTGCTTCAGGAAGTGTTCTGCCTTCAATGTTGATCTTCCCAAGAGTGCACTACCGACACCATTTCATCAGAGGTGCACCACCAGGTTCCATTGGCCGTGCCACACGATCAGGGTGGATTAACGAAGATGTGTTCCCTGATTATTTAGAGCATGTTATTCGGCATACTCGATGCTCTCCGGAACTCAAGATTCTCCTTATTATGGACAATCATGAATCACACATTTCTCTGCGGGCTATTGACATGGCTAAGGCTAATGATATCCTGTTTGCTTACCATACCTCCACACACCTCACATTGTCTTCAGTCTCTAGATCGGTCGGTGTACGGACCCTTTAAAGGAGCGTATAATCGCGCCATGGATGGATGGCTATAGTCAAATCCCGAGAAAACAGTTACTATCTATGACATTCCAGCACATATGTCAGTCACGATTCAATTTTTTTAAATCTCAGCTAGAGTTCAAGAACACAGGGATACGTACATCCTTTCAACAGGGACTTGTTCAGTGATTTAGACTTTGCACCAGCAGCAACCACAGATCTCGAGTTGGAAGTCAACCAGGCCACGGTTGAGCCAAACCACAATTCTGAGGACGATGGCAATGTGGGTATGAATATTCGTCAATCAACATCTGCAATCTCGGAGAATCTGTTATCGCCTGACCGAGCTGAGAAATCGCCCGAACTCCCTCATACTAGCGATGCATATGTGTCACCGTCTGCAGTTCTTCCCTTACCAAAAGCTGGTCCTAGTAAGAAGGCTTCCCAGGGACGGAAGAAAGGCAGCACAAATATCCTCACAGACACACCTATTTGAGATGTAGTTTCCGCAGCTCTAGAAAAGAGACAAAGGAAAACAGCCAGCACTAAAGCAAACACGACATTGTTCAAACCAGCAGTGAACCAAACCAGCAGTTCTTCCAATTCAGAATCTGAAGTTGAATTTGAAGAGGGGTCAGATGATGGGACATCACAAGACATGGACATCGCGGAGGGCGGCTTTGTCATGGTCAAGCTTGCTGGGAAGTCACGTATTGTGCACGTACTACATAGCTCGATTTGATGTTATTGACAATGCCGACTATGAGCGTATTTTCATACAGAAAGTTTCTGGTTGTGTTGATTCTGAGGTAACAATTTATTTATCAAATCCAGACGATGCAGCATATTTCCCAAATGATGCCATTGTTCATAAACTTCCTCAGCCAAATATTGTCGGGGGATCTGTCCGACGTAGTAGCCAACTCGTGTTTAAATGCAACCTAAGCAAGTGGCACCTGCAGTAGGACATAACGTGAATTCAAACGTCACAATTGTGAATTACATTTGTCATGGCATATATGTGTAGTAGTAGCCTATAGTAACTGAAATTATTGTGCAATGCCTTTTGATGTATGTCGTCTTAATACTTTAATATGTTGTAAAGACAATTATCGATTTCGGTTCATAAAAGTCAATTTGACATTTGTCACAAACGAGATTTGTAATTTGTAGCCGGATATCATGTTACTTGCTTTAGTTTCAACCTGCGCTGTACCTATAATAATATAAGAACATATTGGTCATGCAATTAAACGTCAATATAAACAGTTAATTTTAGATATTTTGTGAGTTAAATGTGTTTTCTCCCAACTACCTTTCTCAGCAATACTGGACCAACTTACCCCAAGGCATGGGTCAACTTACCCCATCGATATTGTAAATTGAGCCATATGACCACCATTTTTTGGGAGCTCACCATGCTGCCTGTACTGATCCTGCATGGACGATATCACTACTAAGTGTGCTTGACATGTTATAGTATGCAGTGCGATACAAACCATCATTCTTTACCACATATCTAAGACACAGGATTGCAAACAATAAAAAATGGCCCAACTTACCCCGGTCTCCCTTATGGTGTGGCTCACTAGGTATTTAAAAAAAAATTATTTAAACATTGCTCTGATAAAAATTTAAAATAACGCGGGATTAAATAAACTGAAAGTCATGAACTGACATTACATCATAATTGGTTTAATTTTTGGAAGGCAATTGAAACCATAAATTCAACTGCATAAAAGTTATCATCGACACAGATTTTGAACGTTTGGGTTGCTTGTTCCTTTAAAGAGTTTGGCATTGATCTGTTCAAAGATTGGTTCATTTCGGCTCTATGCAAAATATCCTGTGTAAATTTATGTTCAGCTGCACAGCGCAAAATCCAATTCAAGTAAAGAACAACTGCGATGGCTGCGGTCAAAGTAAAAAACTTAAGTTCTAGCTAATATAGAGCAGTATCCAGTCATTCGAACTGATTAAAGAGCTTTACACTTTACTCCCTGGCAGATCTGTACAATCAAACTTCATCTCGACTTCTCTGGAAAGCATTCAGCAAAGCTGCAATTAATGCACAAACATCAAGACTATTCGTAGACAATGTTATATTCACCAGTCTTTAGCCATGCATGTATTCATTCATACAGCTAAATGAACTGGAGCAACATAAAATGAACGAACTTACCCAAGGTTTAACATAAGGCAGCACAGGATGAGAATTAACCTGGGTTCTCTCGATTGCATATGAGAGTCAGATCGATGCTCTAGCCACTGCGCTCGTACTCAAAGTGAGTTTTGTGTAGCACAAACAACAAATAAACACATTACATAAATCGGCAGTTCAATTACAATACAAAAAAATGTTTGTTATAATTTCCTGTGTTTACATTTAAATTTATTAACGCAAATCTCCCCACAATTCCATGTTCACACATGCGCAGTCGCGAAAATGGACGATCTCCGAATAGGTCAAGTATACAAATACAAAAATGTTCATGAAGAGCATATCAAAGCTGGCACTTCATCTGTCACAACATTGACGGCGTGGTTGCGCGCCAAGCGTGAAGAAGTTTGCGTCTGTTTTTGTCATGTTTGTAAAGTATGAATGCACAAAACGACTCTTAAGGCTGGGATCATGATGGATACAACTTCATTCCCGGCCATTCCTAATCAGAATGATACTGGAACGGTAATAAGTGTAACAAGTACATTGTACTACAATCGTCATCGACAGTTTTTCTGACGTTTTTTCTCGTTTTCTGTACCAAGGGCAAGACAAGTTCCTGAAAACAGTGTAATTGTAAAGTACTAAAGAGTTAAATAAATATTGCGTCAACATTGATAACAATTCAAGACATGATGTCATTCTTAGAGGTTATTGCAGGTCCTCTTCTGTCTTACTAGGCTAGGGACCTACGTAAATATTTCGTAATTCCCAGATTAATTCTCTCTAAGACTAAGTCTAAGACGTATCTATTTGATAGGGTTTTAAATTCCAAACATTATGCAATTTGAAGTTTCACTTAAACTTTAGGGGAGGTATGACATTTTATTTAAAGATGTTGACCAGTCGTCCTTTATGTCGGAATCATGACTGTGTCAACGGTTATTGTGCTAATACTGCATAATCTAAGCACCAATTCAAGATTTAACTACATTGCCATCCACAGCTATAAGCTCCAGACGGCATGCGGTCAAGGAAGCCTTTTGCTTATCGAGAGTCCAACAATTTTCCACCTACATATAACCCGCCCTCACCAGATAACTGTCAATTTTATTTTTGAACATATTCACACTGCTAGCGTTAACACAATCATCAGATAATTTGTTCTAGTCATTTATTGTCCTCTGAGAGAACAAGTACTTTCTCATATCCAACCTACACTGTTCCTTGATTAATGCTGCATTGTGCCCTCTGGTTATACTGCCTTCTTTCAGTTTGAAGAAAATATTTCTATCAATATCCTCATAACCATTCAATATCTTAAAAACTTCTATTTGGTCTCCTCTTAGTCTCCTAGTCTCTAGTGTTGTCAACCCACATTCTAATAAGCGTCTTTCTTAACCAAGATCTTTCAGTTCAGGAATCAGCTTAGTTGCTCTTCATTGCACTCTTTCTAGCTTATCTATGTCCTAACGATATAGCCTCCATGCTTGTATACAATATTCCAAATGTGGTCTAACTATTGCTTTGGTACAGTGGTATAATTAGCTCTTTCTCCTTATATGTGATATTTCTCCTAATTAGCCCTAGTATTTGGTTACCCTTTGAAGCAGCAATTCCACATTGCTCTGAAACTTTCATGTCAGCACTAACTGTTACTCCTAAGTGCTTTTCTTTTACTGTTTTACCTAATATAGTATCCCCCATTATGTATTCTTTGTTCACATTTCCATGTCCTGTGTGGATGCATTTATACTTTCCAAAATTGAATAACATTTGCCATTTTTAGACCATTTGACCAATTTGGCTAGACCATCCTGTAAAATGTGTTTATCTGCATCTGTTTTAACTGTTCTGAACACTTTTGTATCGCCTGCGAATTTCAATACTTTGCTTGATACATCGTCATCCAAATCATTTATATATATCAAGAATAATATAGGTCCCAACACCGACCCCTGTGGCACTCCACTCAAAACTGTTTTCGAGTTTTAAATCTCCCCTCTATTGTTACTCTCTGTCTTCTGTCTGTCAACCATGTTTGTATCCAACTGATCGCACCATCCCCTATACCATGGGTTTCTAGTTTAAGTAATAATCTTTGATGTGGCACTTTATCAAATGCTTTCTGAAAATCTAGGTAGACAACATCCACTGGTGACCCATCAACTAACCACTTGGTAATTTCTTCTAAAAAACAAGAGATTGATTACCGGGGTAGATGAGACCTAGCTTTTAGGAACCCATGTTGAGATTCATTTAATAATTTGTGTTTTAGTAATTTTTACAAGGAATTCCACCATGTTGTCTCAAATAAGTGTTTCTAATAATTTGCATAAAACTGATGTTAAGATCACTAGTCTGTAATTCTCTGTTTTGCTCCTTGATCCCTTTTTAAATAATGGTGTCATGTTTGCTTCTTTCCATTCTAGTGGAACGATTTCCTCTTTAAGTGACAAGTTAAAGAATATAGCAAGTGGTGTACTGATTTGGTTTGACAACATTCTTAATTATGTTTTTTACACATAGTCAGATTTTAGTAAAACTTGGTGTCTAAGGGTTTTTTAGGGTGGCCAATCACCTCGGCATATCAAAACTTAAGACAAAAAATTTTATCATGCAGAATAATTTTGGTTTCCATGTAAACCATTATGCGACCACCCCCTTCAATATAATGAAACAAGTCTCATTTTATTACAGTAACTCCAACTGTATAAGCATCAATTGGTAACTGCATGGCTTTACATTAATAGGTTTAAAAAATTAAACATTTGACTTATAATTGGATAATGTACGATTGCCATGGAAACCAGAAATACCTATATGCATGGGCAATACTGAGTTGTCACAAAATTGTGCAATTGTGCACAAAGTTAGGACAGGCAACTTTAAAATCGGTGTAGCAATGATAAAAACTAGTTTAGACACAGACGACAGCAAAGCAATTAACATAATATTTACAATTGTTTAATAAGTTATAAACATCAATTCCAGATCGCGCTTGCAACTGCTGCAGCGCCCCCTTATGACCGCCATAATTTTGTAGACATACCCATTTCGCAGGCCAACGATTGACTTTGCACATTAATTTAAGATAATGAGGTTGTTCAATCCAGGAAGAAAACATGCTAAAAAATTCCTTTATCGCCATTAAAAATGCTTTTATTGGCTTCTTAGCACAGAATGTTAGCTTTTGATACAAAAGTTGAATAGCGATTGGTCTTACAAAGGCTGTCATTTGTTGAAACTTACGTGATTACCGGGCGGAACTATTCTGGTTTCACGTGAATGGGAATAACAGTGGCGCCACATAGCAGAGTTGTATAAAACAAAAGTCAGTTGCTGGAGGTGATACTTTGGATGGTTGCACAAAATGACCATGTTCCTGTCGGCTTTGCAACGGTAGCACGACAGGCTCCAGCTGTGATGTTTGTCATAAAACTACATGGTACGCAATAACTGCGAATGTGTCTGACAAGTTGTTCCATGATAGGGGTGGAGCTGTGTAGTCGAGCTTAATTGGATGGTTTTTTCCCAAATTTGTCTAATTTTCTGTCAAAGGACTGGACTGATGGAGCCTCTACCACAGACTGTGGGAGGCTGTTCGATACGTCCGGGCAATTTGATTGCTCTATCATCAATGTTGAACATTTTCAAGAGCTGTAATGTGTAAACGTCATTAAGAACGGAGTCCATACTTGATTTGCATATTCAATATGTGAACGGACGAGATATTTAAAAATGGTAGAAAAACACTGTCCATCCATGTAATCAAAAGTGCAACAAATTATCCCCTCATTGGCTTTATTAATTTTGTTCTGACTTATGTGCTTCAAAGTTAAGTGATGAGTCAAAAGTGACGCCAATATCTTTCACCTAGTCCGTACTTGCCAGCGTTATATGATTAGGTCCGAGTGTGTAGCTGTCATTTCTTATCCCCGTTGATGATCCTATTCTCATATGGCTGCATTTATCTGGGTGGAATTTTAAGAGCGATTCGTATGTCCAAAGTTCTGCATGGGTAAGATCTTGTTGAAGCCTTGTACAATCCTCTTTGGTGTAAATTGGATGGAAGAGCTTCATATCGTCTGCAAACAGGAATATTTTGGAGCTCTATAACATCAAGTAGGTCATTGGTAAATATAACAAAAAGTAGGGCGCCAATCACCGATCCTTGTGGTATGATGCTGATGACATCATGTCAGTCTCATGCTTGGCAATCTGCTGACATCATGCCAGTCTCATGCTTGGCAATCTGCTGATGACATTGTTCCAGTCTCATGCTTGGCAATCTGCTGATGACATCGTTCCAGTCTCATGCTTGGCAATCTGCTGATGACATTGTTCCAGTCTCATGCTTGGCAATCTGCTGATGACATCGTGCCAGTCTCATGCTTGGCAATCTGCTGATGACATCATGCCTATCTCATGCTTGGCAATCTGCTGATGACGTCATGCCAGTCTCATGCTTGGCAATCTGCTGATGACGTCATGCCAGTCTCATGCTTGACAATCTGCTGATGACATCATGCCAGTCTCATGCTTGGCAATCTGCTGATGACATCATGCCAGTCTCATGCTTGGCAATCTGCTGATGACATCATGCCAGTCTCATGCTTGGCAATCTGCTGAAGACATCATGCCAGTCTCATGCTTGGCAATCTGCTGATGACATCATGCCAGTCTCATGCTTGGCAATCTGCTGAAGACATCATGCCAGTCTCATGCTTGGCAATCTGCTGATGACATCATGCCAGTCTCATGCTTGTCAATCTGCTGATGATATCATGCCAGTCTCATGCTTGGCAATCTGAAAATGAATTGTTGACCTTTACACATTGTTTTCTTTGGGCCAGCAGAGCTGCAACCCAGCTTCGAATATTTCCATGAATTCCATAGATCTGGAGTTTCTCTATAAGTTGTAGATGTGAAACTTTGTGAAATGCTTTCATAAAATCATAGTATACTACATCAATAGATCCACCGTTATGTAGTGTCTCAGTCCATGAGTCCAATACTTTCAGTAATTGGAGGACTGTCGAGCGATCTTTGATAAAACAATACGACACTATAACTTTACTGTCTGTTGGGTTACAGAAAATTTCCTTTAGGTTTGTTCATATAATGAATAAAACCAGAGTAAGAAGTTTATCTTACGTATGTATGTATACAAGTTGAAGATAAGTACTAAGTGCGAGGTTATCACATACCATTCATATCACATGCACAATAGGATATAGTGATAGATCACGTACACATAAATAAGTAAACCACAATAGATAAGTAGATAAGTAAACAGGTAAACAAGTAAACCACAGGAGGAAAATGTCTATCATACAAGTAGTACTGTAAACAACCAGGCTAATACATGGGGTCAGAGTAAATACATTATAAAATGGTAACCATTATAAAATGGTAAGCATACTATCATAGATTATAATTATTCAATTAAACACATATATTGCAAGAGATTATTATGAAGTCACAGTCATGGCTAACATTGCTAAGATTCATTTACACATGCACTCTTTTATCATGAGCATTCTGTCCTTGAGTTAAATAATAATCCAGATAAAAGAAGAAGCAGAATGGCGTTACCAGGACTAGACGTCTGGCGCTGGCAGTACAAGTTATAACACAGCCACTGTGGAGCCACTTCATAGATGCTGCAGGACACAAGTTATAACACAGCCACTGTGGAGCCACTTCATAGACGCTGCAGGACACAAGTTATAACACAGCCACTGTGGAGCCACTTCATAGACACTGCAGGACACAAGTTATAACACAGCCACTGTGGAGCCACTTCATAGACACTGCAGGACACAAGTTATAACACAGCCACTGTGGAGCCACTTCATAGACGCTGCAGGACACAAGTTATAACACAGCCACTGTGGAGCCACTTCATAGACGCTGCAGGACACAAGTTATAACACAGCCACTGTGGAGCCACTTCATAGACGCTGCAGGACACAAGTTATAACACAGCCACTGTGGAGCCACTTCATAGACACTGCAGGACACAAGTTATAACACAGCCACTGTGGAGCCACTTCATAGACACTGCTGGACACAAGTTATAACACAGCCACTGTGGAGCCACTTCATAGACGCTGCAGGACACAAGTTATAACACAGCCACTGTGGAGCCACTTCATAGACACTGCAGGACACAAGTTATAACACAGCCACTGTGGAGCCACTTCATAGACGCTGCAGGACACAAGTTATAACACAGCCACTGTGGAGCCACTTCATAGACGCTGCAGGACACAAGTTATAACACAGCCACTGTGGAGCCACTTCATAGACACTGCTGGACACAAGTTATAACACAGCCACTGTGGAGCCACTTCATAGACACTGCTGGACACAAGTTATAACACAGCCACTGTGGAGCCACTTCATAGACACTGCTGGACACTAGGGCACAGACAGCACAGTGTAATGACATACAATGTACCATGAAGGGGGGCCTAGAGTGAAACAGTAATACTGATCCAGCAGAATATTGATCATACAGCAGATTAAACGCAATCAAAATACTGTTGCAGAATACCCCCACTTACAGTTGAGAATGGACACTGCAGTTGGTATAAAAGATTTCTTAAAGAGATTCTTCCGAGCAAGGAGCATCTTGTATCATCGGCCTGATGGAAGCTGCTGGAACTAACCAAAAAGAGGATGTCTAATTAAGTCACTAATTTAAAATCTAAATGTTCTTCACATCGTTTTTAGTCTTTCTGTGGCCCGGGCTGGAGACCGTCATGGTAGCAATCAAATCAGTTTGGTCATTGCAAAGAACTGCCTCGTTCCAACATGCATACCTTTCCCCACATTATTTATCATTAATACTTTTTTATTTAATAGTAAGGAACGTATTGCATGTATGTTTAAAAAGAGATAAAAAAAAATGGTTTCACATCATAATTTGCATTCGTGCTGTTTATTTGTCATAAAGTTTACTCTTGGGAAATGTTCAAGGAATTTGCAAAATGTATAATATAGTAAATAATATAACAAGTGTAAAATATAATTTTAGGTTTTTAGCTAAGTAATTAGCTTGGGATCGGGTTGGAACAGTTAAGACCTATATTTAGTCAATTTAATTGAAATATTTGTATAATGTGGGAGGACACAACTGAATTGCATTCATTCATGGATGAAATAACGTTTTCACTGGTTACACTAAGATCTATCTGTTAATTATGAATTTAATGTTTCAGCAGCCCCATGCCTTCAGCTGTGGTTTATATGATTATCGTAGTAACGTGTGCCATGTGTCATGTGTTAATTGCTTGATTTAATGTGTTTTGTGTATGGTGTGTTTGCAGGACCTTCAGTGTATCGTACGTGTTGAGTTTGCAGGCTGGTGTTTACTGAGTTGTATGTGATATGTTTGTAGGACTTAAAGTGTGTTGTATGTGAGGTGTTGCAATACTTAAGTGTATTGTATGTGATGTGTTTGCAGGACTTAAAGTGTGTTGTATGGAAGGTGTTGTATGTGATATGTTTGTAGGACTTAAAGTGTGTTGTATGTGAGGTGTTGCAATACTTAAGTGTATTGTATGTGATGTGTTTGCAGGACTTAAAGTGTGTTGTATGGAAGGTGTATGTGATATGTTAGTAGGACTTAAAGTGTGTTGTATGGAAGGTGTTGCAATACTTAAGTGTGTTGTATGTGATATGTTTGCAGGACTTAAAGTGTGTTGTATAGAAGGTGTTGTATGTGATATGTTTGTAGGACTTAAAGTGTGTTGTATGTGAGGTGTTGCAATACTTAAGTGTATTGTATGTGATGTGTTTGCAGGACTTAAAGTGTGTTGTATGGAAGGTGTTGTATGTGATATGTTTGTAGGACTTAAAGTGTGTTGTATGTGCGATGTTGCAATACTTAAGTGTGTTGTATGTGATATGTTTGTAGGACTTAAAGTGTTTTGTATGTGAGATGTTGCACTATTTAAGTGTGTTGTATGTGATATGTTTGTAGGACTTAAAGTGTGTTGTATGTGAGTTGTTGCAATACTTAAGTATGTCGTATGTGATGTGTTTGCAGGACTGGGCATATGCCATGAGACGTGATATGCAGGTGAGTTGAAAAATGGAAAAATAGTCCAATATTTTGTAAAATTCAATATACAGCGTGAAACAAAAATAAATAATTGATCATAGATGAGAATGAAGGAAGAAGAAAAATCTTGAAATCACTTAGAATGAACTACGAGTGCAGCGAATGCTTTTCAGCTGGCGCATCAAGGGAGTGTGCATTGTTTTTTAAAATTGGTTGCTCCCGAGAAAAAGTGCCATTCTAGCCTGGTAAAATGAATCGTTTGAAACCGTTTGGCTGAGAAACACTGCATTTCTGGTAAATACCATGCTTTCTGGTTTCAGGAAATTATTCCAGGCTTATACCTCGGCCCGTATGCGGCCGCCATGAAGTCTCGGGTAGGTGAGATTAGTTTTAAGGTTTGGGCCAAAATGTGTATCCAATGTATTCTGATTAATAAACAAAACAATACTTGCTGTGTAGAAAAGTATTATTTTATTCCAAGTTTGGGGAATTGCTTATAATTTATATCAGTTGGGATGGCATTTAGGCACAAATTGTGACAGTCCTCCAGAACTCCCACATACACAGCAACAAATATAGATATATATGCTAGCTCTATGTGAATTTTTAATATTTATTCAATATATAGAATATAAACTTGTAAATCAGACCTAAGGCAGTTCCGATTCTGGCTTTGGAATTTAACGTTGATTCGGATTTCAAATCCAGCAATGAAATGTTGGAATCTGAATCTGAATTGCTATAGCATGGGCGGAATAAGAATATTAAAAGTTAGTTGGAATAAAAATTGTTGATGTGGAATCAACCCAGGTCTGCTGTACATGCAAAAGATGTAAATAAAGAGGACCACTGCGGTCCTTTGCCATAGACATAAACTATGACACAGATATAAATATATTATTAACAAATAACAGCTGTAAGACTATAATATTAGTTGAAAGCATAGTACTGAAGATGCAAACAAATATTAATAACCATGACATTGATAAAGGAGTTTGCTTCCTGATTATGAAGCTATTTCAGTATTCACTATGATATTGTTTGGTTATTCTATTGATTCCTACAGTTGGATTGTCTACAGCAGAGCCGAGTTACACACATCGTGTGTATACGACAAGAGATTGAGGCAAACTTTGTGCGGCCAAACTTTCCTGATCATTTCAAGTGAGCGTAATTGATATGGTGATTGATGTTCTAAAGATGATTTAAATTTTGCCTTTTAAAAATGTTACACATACTTCTAAATATGAAGCATTGTTATTCAGCTGGTCCTTCAGGCAGTTTATCATATATAATTTAATACAATAAATGGACAGAACACATACACATATTACACAGTTGCAAAATGACAAATATCACATGGACTGAAGTGAGTTTGTTTTTTATAGAAACATATTTAGAAATTAGCTTACCTTGGTAAACTATGCATGATTTGCTGAAGTAAATTGTGTAACAGTATTGGAATGGAATACCTGGTAGTTGAATAAAGTACTGATAATAGCTTCTGTGCTGCTTGACATTTGGAGGATCTTTATCTTGCTGTAGATACCTGATTCTAGACATTGCGGACAGTGTCACGGAAAACATCATCAGATATTTCCCAAAGGTTAGTACAAGAAATTATAACTAAACCTGCTTTCTCAACTTAGTACGGCAGATAACCGAAAAATCACACACTTTTTGATAAAAGCTTGAAACTTGGCACTCACAAGTACAAAGATATTTAGACTGGGGCATTTGTGAATTTGCCCTGTACGCCATTGACAGCCATTTTAAACATGGCTGCCAAAACTAATAATCCTCATATCTTGAGAACTGCGTTATATGAAGCCATCATCTTGGGATAACAATATAGGTTTTCGGGTGTATCAATTTCAAATATTTTACCTGTGACCTTGTCAGACATTCACATCCACCATTTTTAAAGATGGCGGATGTTTTCCCATATCTTATGAACTCCACCACGTAAAGCCGTAATGTTGGTGTCAAAATAAAGGTGTGTGGACAACGATTGCAATTTATTCAAATATTTTGCATTTGACCTTCATTGACATATTCATATCCGCCATTTTAGAAAATAGCTGCCATCAAAACCAATTATATGACATCTACGTGATGTACAGCTGTTATTTTTTGGTGTCAAAATGTAGGTATTCCGGAGTAACAATTTCATATATGTTACTTTTGACCTTGTCCGACATACATGTCAGCCATTTTTTTAAATGCTGGATGTGAAAACCATTTTCCCCATGGGCAGCGAGAACTACGTCACGTGGAGCAGTCATGTTGGAGTCAAAATATAGATAATTGGACTGTGATTTCAAATTTATCAAACCTGTTTCATTTGACCTTTGCTGACATTAGCAACGTCCATTTTAAATATGATGCCAATCAAAACCAATGTTTCCATATCTAAAGAAATACGTCATATAGAACATTAACGTTGATGCCAAAATGTAGGTTAAAATTTGTATCCACCAAGTGTAAAGATGGCTCCTGCCAAAACCACATTATCCAAACCCAGGCCCTGACTGCATATGGGAAAGGCTAAGGGAGAAAATCCTGAGAGCAAAGTTGAACCCTGACCAGGTACCGGTCATCACCATGGACCACATTCCACCAACACCGGCTGTACTGCTTCAGCCCTCCAAGCATTACAGTTAGGGGACAACAAACCTACTTCAGCAAGAGCCAGACATCCTGTCTCCAGAGGGATGGGGATGAACATCCCAAGGAGAGAGTTGGACACCCTTGTGGGACAACATTACTGCAAGCCTCGCAAGCTTGTCGGGAACTGTTGTTGAAGTGTGGCTGTCTGAAAGGCTGTAAGCCAAACACCTGTAGATGCAGTAAGGCGGAACTGTGCTGCACTGAAATGTGCAAATGTGGCGGGAAATGTGGAGCACCATGAAAATGAGTACCAGACACCTTTTCTAAATATAAACTTACATTTGTTGACGGGCGCCATCTTTAAAAATGTCAGCTATGGATATCGGATGATGTCAAGAGATAATTATTTGAAATCATTACCTTTGATTACCTACATTTCGGCACCATAATTACAGCTTTATGTGACACACTTCTTAAGATATTACTAACGTATATGAAAAGATATGAAAACATTAGTTTTAACGGCCGCGCCATTTTTACAAATGTCTGACAAGATCAAAAGTAAACTACTTGAAATCATTACCCCGGAAAACTTACGTTTAGACACAAAAATAACAGCTGTATATGATGTAATTCTTAAGGTATGGAAATAACTGATTTTGTCAGCTGCCATTTTCTATAATGGCGGATGTGAATGTCAACTAAGGTCAAATGCAAATTATTTGCATAAATTGAAATCGCTATCCATACACCTTTATATTGACACAAAAGTTACGGCTCTAGGTTGCATATTTCTTAAGACATAGGGACAATAGTGTTGATGGCCGCCATCTTTAAAAATGGCAGATGTGGATGTCTGACCAGGTCACCAATAAAATGTTTGAAATCAATACCCACGAAAACCTGTTTTGATCCCAAGATGTCCATGTGACGCAGTTCACAAGATATGATTATTATTAGATTTGGTGGCCATTTAAAAAATAGCCACCTTTTTAAAAATGGCTGCCAATGGCATCCAGGGCAAATTAAGAGATGCCCCGGGATGTAAATATTTTTTTATAACTTCTAACTATGTGCCAAGTTTCGTGCTTTTATCAAAAATTGACAATTCGTCAAAATAATGCTGTTATCTGTCGTACTAACTGGTTTAGCTCATCACGTATCAAGTTTTTTGTGTCGAAATATGTAGTGTGTGAATAGTTTAAGGGTAGCCACTACCTGAAAGTGGCCAAATAATCAATAGGCCATATCTGTGTTAATACTGAACATATCTTATCAACATTTTGTATACTAGTTAATTAAATGAATGGTATATATGATATGTGAAATGTGGGCTCATTTGCTTGTGTATTACCACGGCAGTGAATGGTTCTAGTGTGAGAGAGTGGCATGTATCCTTGAACAAACAACAGTATTTGTGATCATGACATTGTCAAGTAGTGATTAGCTAGAATGCTCCTTTGTCAGATAAGATGGCTTTGGGTGTATCTGTTTTGACCGACCTAGCCCTGGCCAACATTTGTCACCATGTATCTTGTGCAACTAAATTGCTGCCATCTAGCGAGTGAAACATGTTAATGCAGATTTATGTTAATAGCCATTTTGGATGAGGTACCACACCCTGTATTGGTAGGACGGGGTTGAATCAATACTAAACATGTATTGTTAGGACGGGGTTGAACCAATACTGAACACGTATTGGTAGGATGGGGTTGAATCAATACTGAACACGTATTGGTAGGACGGAGTTGAACCAATACTAAACACGTATTGGTAGGACGGGGTTGAACCAATACTGAACACGTATTGGTAGGACGGGGTTGAACCAATACTGAACATGTATTGGTAGGATGGGGTTGAACCAATACTAAACACGTATTGGTAGGACGGGATTGAACCAATACTGAACACGTATTGGTAGGACGGGGTTGTACCAATACTGAACACGTATTGGTAGGACGGGGTTGAACCAATACTGAACATGTATTGGTAGGACAGGGTTGAACCAATACTGAACACGTATTGGTAAGACGGGTTGAACAAATACTAAAATGTTTTTTTACTTTGTACATTTATACGAGATCATCCCTTGATAACTTATTTGATTGAATAAGTGACAAAATTGTCTAAATTTCAGGTTAAGACGTTTCTGGAGGAATGTTTTGCCGTTGGAGGTAGGTTGATGCGTGTTTCTGTAATTCTCCAAATTATTTTCAGTTTGTCGATAGATTGGTATGCAGCATTACGATGCCAATTTAAGTAAATGCATTATCCATTGCCAATCTGAAGTGAAAACAAAAGTGACAATAGACCAGCACTGCTGAGATAGCCTAAAATATTTGTCACAAGCTGTTTGTTGGTAAGCAGAAGTGGGGGTGGGATGGTTGGACTTTGAAAAATGGGTTAATTTGCATAATTGTTGCCATGGTAACACCTGTAGTAAAACTATTTGGGCTCATGCAACATTTATGTTCACAGGTCGAGCACTGGTTCATGGAAATGCTGGAATTTCTCGCAGGTGAGTTGATCTTACATTGAACAAAATATTTTATGTGTTATTTTTAGTTATATTTTATAAAGATGTTTAATAAGATTTTTGACAATGTTTTAACATGTTTAACAAAACTTAACAACGTTGTTTATAACAGTTTAAACAATGCACTGAATACTTTCTTGGTCTGATTTGCTGGTTTCAGTGCTGCTCTGGTGATTGCGTACGTCATGGAGAAGCATGGTCTCACGTACAAGTAGGTTCAAGCTCACATACTTAAACACATTTTTAACCAGGGATGTAGTGAGTGTTTCATTAAAATATAATGTAAACTGGGGCGACTCATCAGTTCGCAGAGTATAAGAAAGTAATGTGTTTCATATTGGTTCAAAACACCATCCGCGTCACCAATATGTGGTGTAAGGCTGTGGGATTTGCAATTTTGAGCGATTCAAAATGGCTTCCAGTACTCACCGGATGGAACTGATGTAACATAGTTGAAGATACATTGCCTGTCACACGGCATGGTTTTGATATCCACAATGGCTGAATGAATTGACGGGGAAGTTTTAATGGGACCAAATGTTGTTTTTAGAGATGCCCTCCTCTACGTCCAACAGAGGAGGTTCTGCATCAATCCAAACGATGGTTTTGCTCAACAGCTCATGGTAAGTCCTATTGTGCATGACCAACTTGTCGAAGCTCTATGGGAATGTCACTTGCCTCGATTACTTGCCTCGATCTCCGGGTTTAAAAGTAAGACTTAATAGCCTTGTATACTCCCGCCTTTATGCAGGGCTGGTACAAGTACTCCAATAAAGTAACTAAGTAAAAGTAGCTACCAAAAAACTACTTAAGTAAAAGTATCCCCCCCAGAAAGTACTTAAGTAAAAGTAAAAAGTATTTGTATAGAAAAGTACTAAGTAAAAAAGAACAAAAATATCCGGCAGTCAGATTATTCCAAGATCTCAAATGGACACATACGCCAAGCAGAAGCCTTTTTAGGTAAATACCTATACCACTACTACTTTAACAAGATTGAACAAGATTGCCACCTAGAGTTAATTAAGGATCTAACAAGGTGAACAAGAAACCCTTTGGCTTATCGAGAGTCCGACCCTTTTATCTATGTGTATCCCGCCCGTCTGAGGTATGTGTCAATTTTATTTTTAAACATATTCACGCTACTAGCACCCACACAATCGGCAGATAATCTGTTCCATTCATTTACTTAATAATAATAATAAACATTATTTATTCATGATAATCAAAGGATCTAACAAATAAATGAAATATTATCAAACGAAAGAGAAGAATGCATAGTTAATTAAACTGTATTACAGACCCTTGTGGCACATCGTACGTTGTGCGTTACCTATGTGTGTACGTTGTGCGTTACCTATGTGTGTCCGTTGTGCGTTACCTATGTGTGTACGTTGTGCGTTACCTATGTGTGTACGTTGTGCGTTACCTATGTGTGTACGTTGTGCGTTACCTATGTGTGTACGTTGTGCGTTACCTATGTGTGTCCGTTGTGCGTTACCTATGTGTGTACGTTGTGCGTTACCTATGTGTGTCCGTTGTGCGTTACCTATGTGTGTCCGTTGTGCGTTACCTATGTGTGTACGTTGTGCGTTACCTATGTGTGTACGTTGTGCGTTACCTATGTGTGTACGTTGTGCGTTACCTATGTGTGTACGTTGTGCGTTACCTATGTGTGTACGTTGTGCGTTACCTATGTGTGTACGTTGTGCGTTACCTATGTGTGTACGTTGTGCGTTACCTATGTGTGTACGTTGTGCGTTACCTATGTGTGTACGTTGTGCGTTACCTATGTGTGTCCGTTGTGCGTTACCTATGTGTGTCCGTTGTGCGTTACCTATGTGTGTCCGTTGTGCGTTACCTATGTGTGTCCGTTGTGCGTTACCTATGTGTGTACGTTGTGCGTTACCTATGTGTGTACGTTGTGCGTTACCTATGTGTGTACGTTGTGCGTTACCTATGTGTGTACGTTGTGCTTTACCTATGTGTGTACGTTGTGTGTTACTTAGTGAATGAGCCAAACAGAGTAGTTCTCAACTAACAGCAAGGCTTTGCCACTTTTACCTTACACTGTCTGTGCGTTATCTATGTGTGTACGTTGTGTGTTACCTATGTGTGTACGTTGTGCGTTACCTATGTGTGTCCGTTGTGCATTACCTATGTGTGTATGTTGTGTGTTACTTAGTGAATGAGCCAAACAGAGTAGTTCTCAACTAACAGCAAGACTTTGCCACTTTTACCTTACACTGTCTGATTGACTCAAGACAAAAGCATCAGGATGTTTTTCATAAAAGATTTCATTATTTTTCACACATTTGAGAGTGATAAGGTCAGCTGTGTGCAGGTAGTCACTAATTAAAGTTGGTATTATAAGATGAAGTGCTGGTCAAACATTACCCAGCAATTAATCAGTGAATGAATGGGAAGCCAACCAGGCCTGTTCCCATAGCATTGTGTGAAAAGGGGTTTTGGCTGGAGACTGCTTCAAAGGACAATTGAATCCCTTTGGCCAGGTAGCAATCACACTGTCCCAATATCACCTGCTTGTAAACATCAGGGTTAGCACAAAAGAAGCCATGATTCCTCCAGAGTGTAGTCAGTCAAGGATTACCAATGCAAACAAGAGCCTGGAGAAGCTGCTTCATCCCTGGAGTTATAGCATAAAAATGTAACTGAAAATATGGAAGTAAAAGTACATATAAATGTACTTCGTTACAAGTAAAAGTAATCTACAAAAATGTACTTCGTTACAAGTATATTTTTAAAGTTACATACTGGCTCTGCCTTTATGCATAATTTTTTTATTGAGAACGTGGCTTGTCTTGTGAATAAGATTAAAATCTGTCCATCCTCTAATGGTTGTCTAGTTCTGATTTGAATGTGAGGATGTTTTCCAGCATTTATTGTTTTCTGGCCTCTGGGGTAGGTTGTTCCAGTCTTGGAAGATGGGTTAAGAAAAGGAGAGTTTTCTTATATCAAGTCTGTTTGGTGTCTTGTAGAATTGTTGTGTGTGGCCTTGTGTCACCATCATTTTACTGTTTTTTTATTTAATTTATATTTTGTGACTAACAGCATGGTTGACCAATTGAGAGACTTAAAATGGTGAAGACAGAATTTAGCATCCAGTATAAACCTGCCATGGTTGATGGCTTAACTCACCATCTGATAGATGGCAGCACCTGGCTAGCTTCACTAAACAGATAATAGATGGCGCCATCTATGCCACTCAGCTCACTTCAGTAACTAGGTGGGGTAAGACCACATTAAGGATTCGTCCGCCATTACCCACCGAAAGAGTGCCCTTGAAAATACCGTTTTGGTGTCATGTGTGAATTTTTTTCGAGCACTTTGGCATGGCACATGTCAGTCCAGTGAATACTGACTGTACTACTACATTAGATCTTTCACGAGGTAGCAGTAAACATACGCTAGTCGCTCGCGTATTCGCACAGTGGCTATTTTGCAGAACGCACCAATATTTCAAAATCCGTCACCAGATTGGGGCGAAATTGAGGGGTGTCAGGTTTGGGTTGATTTTTCTGAAAACTGAGGTATGAGAATTTTACGAGTTTTCCACAGCACTTGTGTCAATGGAGGTTAAATATGCTGTGAAATTTTCAAGAAAATTGTTTGTCAATTTTAGCAGGAAATGAAGGAAACATTATAATGGCCGCCTATGTAAAATTTAAATGTGGTCTTACCCCAAATTAGAAATATGCCAGTTTTATCACAAAAACTGCCAAAATGTGATTTGAGCGACGGGTGATGGTTTTTCGGCTGTATTTGGAAGCTGGTGTAGACCAGAATATCGTGCAGCTATTGCATACTGTTAGTATTACATCTAAAAGAAGTTTTAAAAGTAATTAATAAGCTAGTTATTATGTGATATGCATGGAAAATAAAGTGATAATTTTGGTGGCGTGAAAGTTAAAAAGTACATTCCAAGCATGTTCTATGATCTGAGTACCACGAAAACTTGTGTAAAAAGTGTATATGTGTCAGGGTGTGGAGTTTCTTTTAAATCTACATCATGTGCAACAATATTGACATATTTCCAGTAGGATGAATTTTGCCTTAGTTATATCATTTATATTTTTGTAAGCGACATCTATAAATGCGTGTTTCTTAACCCCAATACTAACGTGGGTGTTTCTGCTGTTCCAACTTGTCCTTCCTAATTATATGGCACTTATATATATGATACTTGGATCGCACAATAAGCAATAATGGCCAAGCAGGCAACATTTTGATTCCACACCCCCCCCAATGCGGCCCTAATTTTAGTGAAATGTTGGCCACCATAGGAAGCAAGTTGTCCACACACTTCTACTAATCAGGCATCTAGCACCTATTTTTTATAGCAACATCCATACACTAACTGAGACAAGAAGAACAATTGAGAAACTACATAAATATACCACGAATGTAACAGAGAATATCATAACAGTGTGTGACTCTCCAAATGTGCAGCGACCGCAATGATCCGAATTAGTCCATTTTTAGCCATAAAAATTAAAACTGGTCACATAAGAGAAGGGTCATATGTTGAAATTGTGTACATGGACTGGCATGCTATCATTTTCAACGATCATGTGCTTTTCAGCTGTAATATAACCGAATCATACCAAAGTTTGCACAAGGTAATGCAGCTTAAACTAACTGTAGGCTGACGTCAACTACTCTGACAAGAAGCTGTTTTTACCACTGGTATTTTGTATGTTATATCCGTATATTTAACATCAGAAATGTTTGTTAGTACCCTTGTAAGAATTTGGCGATGTTTGAATAAAATATGATTAGGACAATGGACTCGTTGATGTACTTGGAGAGATACTGGGTGCCACAACTGTCAACAACCTTTATCACGTGTCTTGGATGTCCTTGTCAAACGTTTGTTTGTTTCTGAAATTAACTATTTTGCCAGTAGTATCTCTTGTTTCCAATAATGTGTATACATCAGCGAAATATATAGTGGCCAAGTAATTGACGTTTGGCGATGTTTGAACAATTTGTATCAAGCAGAGATCTGCGCCTGTGTAAAAGTATGGTTATTTTAAGAGGGCTTAGGACAACAATTTGTGTGACGCAAGATACACGTTCCACTGGGCATCCCAGTTTTGGTTTCATAATGTACTATGTATATACCTCAATTTACACCCAGCATTTTAGCCCGTTATCTACAATATAATTGTAGTTACCATCAAAAGATGCCTCTGTGCCTTTCAATATTGTGAATATTGTTGAAATGCCTGGCTTGTGCTTGTGTCGTACACGAGTGACACACAGTTCATGATTGCATCAGATTATTTAGCATAGTTTGTGGGCATTACTTAATACAAAAATTCGTGAAGATTTGCAACGTGCATGTCCAATAAAATGCTGCTTAAAATAATGATTTTGTGTATTTTTTGCAAAAGAATACAACATTTTATGAAAATTACTAAAAAATATATTTCGTTAATATTCTATATATTTTATTCCCATATCGGTAAGATACTGTGTTGGCCTGTATGCTGTGCTCAGTACCATTCATACCAGGCAAGCGTTGTATGTAATATAAAGTACCGATTGAATAAGCATGTTTAAACCAACTCAAGGCTCTGTTTAGCTTGGAGGTGTGCACAGTTTGATGACGCATATTTTAATTGTTACCGAGACAGTGTAAATTTTCCTTTGTGGTTAATCTAGTTATATGTATAGCTTGATATAAATCTAACTTTCATGAAAATTTGCAAGATTCAGGAGATCTATTTGGGGTAAGACCACATTAAGGATTCGTCTGCCATTACCCACCGACAGAGTGCCCTTGAAAATACCGTTTTGGTGTCCTGTGTGAATTTTTTTCGAGCACTTTGGCATGACACATGTCAGTCCAGTGAATGCTAAATGTACTACTACATTAGATCTTTCACGAGGTAGCAATAAACATATGCTAGTCGCTCACGTATTCGCACAGTGGCTATTTTGCAGAACGCACCAATATTTCAAAATCCGTCACCAGATTGGGGCAAAATTGAGGGGTGTCAGGTTTGGGTTGATTTTTCTGAAAACTGAGGTAAGAGAATTTTACGAGTTTTCCACAGCACTTGTGTCAATGGAGGTTAAATATGCTGTGAAATTTTCAAGAAAATTTGTCGTCAAATTTAGCAGGAAATGAAGGAAACGTTATAATGGCCGCCTATGTAAAATTTAAATGTGTTCTTACCCCAGGTACACATGTAGTAGGATGGCTAATCTGATTTAAAAGATGACAGAAATGCTTCCAATATACAATTAATTGTTGCCGTTAGTTTCCCTTTAAACAGAGTCAATTGTATCAGAAATATCAATATCTCAATAAAATTGTGACATGTTTGACTGTCAAAGTTGTTTTTGTGTTTGGTAGTAAAAGTATGTCTATTTCTTCATGTGACCATAAGAAGTGATGCAGTGACAGACCAAAGTGAGCCTCCTGTCTGTTTTGTGGAGAGGCACTGTATCTGCCACCAGGTGTCTATTCAGAAGTAGGTGGTGCCATCTGGTGAATGTCAGGTTAACCATAGCTACAGCTGTACACACAGCAGGGGTCAGACCAATGTTGTATTTCAGTATGATATAGTACTTAAAAATGATGATATTTGAAAGAAATGTTTTATGGGAAATGAATGCAATAGATGCGGCATATGAGCAGGTTGGGTGCTAGCTTGTACTGGCGGTGAAATGATGCATATTTGGAAGAGTTGTTGGCAGCATGATTTTTTGCCTTTTTTACATAGCAGTGTGGGTGCAAAAAACATGGCAATTTGGGTAATTATTGATGGGCACCGCATGCATGCTTTTTAAAAGAGCTGGAGGTAGTTGATTTTAATGAAATTTGATCAGCGTATCGATGGCATGGTGGCAGTGAAGTGTTGCAAATTATTGTGAGTTTTTATGTTGTTGGATATAGATAATTGTTTTGAAGAAGAAAATTATTCAGACTGAGTAGTAGAAACCATTGGGTGACTAATTCAGAGCTGCCAAGTTGTGTGGGGAAATATGCATTAGGTCTAGTTCCCAAAAGGACATTGGGTGGCAGTACTTCAAGTTATTCAAATTTTTAAATATTTTATACGAGTCACTGATGATGATAAGAATAACCACGCGGAATCTACGGATGGTCTGGACTATTCGCCCTTGCATATGAAGAAATGTATATCACAAGAATAAGCCTGTTTGTATTAATATTTTTTGAAATGGCCAATATAAGTGAGATTTACAGGTTGATGTGAAATGGATGCTTAATGCGTGAGTCTCGCCAAATGAGGATAGGTGGTGTGTAAATAAAATTACTAATTTATTTACACACCATCTATTATTAGAAATCAATAGTTTTGTTCACGTTCCATGCAAAACCTGCAGATTTGTGGTGTTTTGTTAAGATCTTAAAATATGAAATAAAAATATTGTAATTAATGAGGAACACTTGATTGGTATGCAGGAACTCTGTATAAAGACTGTTTCTTGCAAACAAATCATGCTGTTTTTTGTCTAGCCTAACTGTAGGTGACAAAAAAGAAAGGTTGACAAAAATCGATATTTGCCAGACCTGTTAAGAGGCCAGCCTCTGGGAGCTGTACGCTGGCTGGGAAACCTTCAGTATGACTCCGGTGACATTTCAGCCTGTCATCCAAGAGCCCAGTTGAAAAAAGTAAGATATTGATCAGCTTGTGCCTGTCTCGATTCTAAAGTTGTTATGTTGTCTGGTTGCATGACTTGCCTCGTTGCATCTAGGTCAGGGATCACAGACGGCTAATATGGGTGCTTTCTGGTAATATTCTTGCCGAGCTTGATTTTTTTTTGGCTGCCAATATTGAGTTATGTTACGTTAGCGGGTGGAGGTAAGGTGGATACTTCATTGTTTTAATCTTTATTTCTGTAGTAAATTTAATGTTAGAAATTGTATAAAACTGGAATTTGACAGACCAACATATAAGTCACAGGTATAACTTATATATTTCACCTTCAAAAATGAAGATTTATTATTAATTGTCTTAAGTGCCTCTATGTACGTAATAACACTAGGATATATTTTAAATAATTGCCTTGTCATGTTTTTGAAAATATTACATAATAAATATGTTTTATACACCAATACAATAACATGTTTTGTGTGGATGTTATCTTAACCAACCAAAGTAATATAAATACTAATGAATTAAGTATTCAGTAAATAGTTATTCTGTTAACCCATATAAATCATTGTTTTAACCTCTAACTAGGACGATTAACTTGGGATATTATGTCTTCATTACCTGTGACCTTGCTGAAGGTCACATGTAATTGAAGGCAGTGGTCGGCGCTCTGGCGTCTAGACCCATTCCACAATTACCTGCTTCATAAAAAATAGTTAGCTGGAGCTGGGAATAACTAGGATTCCTGGAAACTCAGGCAGAAAATGCCCCTGAAGTCTCAATTAGGTGCCTGGTTGACTGTCAATTACAGGGCTTAGTAGAACCCAGTATATCATGGTCTGTTTGGTTTATATAGGCCATTTCCCATCTTCTTGAAAATGTCCCTGTGTAAATATAGCCTTGTGTTAGCTGTAGGAGACTAACCTGTTAATAACCACACAAATGCAAGGTGTTACCCTGCATGCATTACATGATTTCAGTACTCAATGTTGTGTTGTTGTGAAACTGAGTGTTTATAAGGCAATATGTTGAAATATTAAACCCTCGTACACATTTCATTGTAATGTAATACAATTAATAATTGATTGTCAAAAAGCATAAACTATTACATAAAAGAATTTGTCAATTTACTAAACTTACCTGGACCAAATAAAGTGTATACATATATATACATATCTGTCTTAAATTAAATAACATGACAATCAAATTATAAACAAAACTCAAATCAATTAAATGACTGATTGCTCAAACAGCCACGCTATTCGATTCTGCTACCTGATGTCTGTCAAACTGTATTCTAGTATCTGACAGCTGCTCTATTGCTCTGTAGCATTTTTTGCAACAGCTCCTAGCCCTGACCTCCACAGATATTGGCTGACTAAGTGGGACAGTTTTACTGAGAATCGGTAATCACAGCTGATTGGATTTATGTTTGGACAAGGGTGCACTTATAAGTGCATTAAAAGGAAGTAGAACAAGTGGCCTTTATCCAGATGTCTGTGGCCTAGATTGTGACTGATGTGTTCCACAAAGCAGACAATGTCTTATAGCCAGTCCAGGCTGTCATGACCCAGTCCTAGTAGCAATCAGCTTTTATTAGCTCCTGCTTTAATTGGCTGTTAATCAGGCTGAGTGATTTGTTTAACTTTCCTTTGTTTATTTTAGACCTTGTTAGTTGTTTGCATCTTGGGCTGGGGAGTTAGATAGTATACACTTGGGTGTGCATGGTGGGTTCATGATTATAAATCATGTTTTATGACCTGTCACCTACTGTAATTCAATGACAGATGAGTACAGAGATGCAATCAATGTATTGGATCATCCTGAGTAATACAATGTATAACCACATCACACAGTGACACCTATTAGGGTCATATTTTGTGTACTAAAATTATTAGCACAAATATATGTGTCAGGATGTCCAGCAAAAATAAACAAAACACTGAGCAGACATCAAACTGTGGATATGAAAATTGACTGCAATAAAACCCTAGCCAGAGACTGTTTGTTGACATGATAACAATCCCATCTACTGGCATCACAGGTCTTGGCTGATCTCCCAGCATACTGTCAAAGAGACCTGAGGGTGGCCCAGTCACAACTTGTCTGCACCTGTAAAAGTAATGTAGACCTGTGGCAGATAAGAGTGATCAAGGTGAGGTGCTGGGACAAGACATTGTGGTCCCTGGCCTTGTTGTTGACCCTGTAATGGCCAGCAACCAGAGCAGTGGTCTATAACCAGACCTCTCTGTCAGCACATGGCCTAGTTACCGCTGATGTGTGCACCACAAAACAGACAGTGTCAGTAAGCCAGGCCAGTCAGTGGCGATGTGTCCTGGCATGTGTGTAGTTTGTTTTCTTGACAATAATCTGCGGTGAATTGTGTGATATTCACAAATGTTATTACACGACCTGTGGCGGGGTTAGAGGGGATAACGTGTTTATAATAATAGTAAATTTTGACTTGCAACTATAGAAGTTGAATGTTACACACACATTTAAACATATATATATATATATACAGTGCAACAGAACTGTATAAATCATTCATTTAAGTAAAACAATAAAATAAAATTGCATACCATACATGAATAAATAAATAAATAAAATGAGATGTGGACCTGTATACATCAGTTCTATGCTGGCATTGATCAGATTGGATAACTGAATCAGACAGGTTAGCTAAAGACAGTATTAATCAAAAGTCCTGTCTGTCCAAGTTAATTTACCAACATTAATATTTTGAATTTTTTAAGTGAACTAATCTTCCACTATTTCTCCACACTTTGTTGCATGGGTCACAGGGTCATGAGACATGTAAATCACACATATTGTAGATTGTGCTTTTACATGCATCAGTAATTCACAAAACCAATATTAATTTATTTGTGTTATCGGTTAGTGTGGTTGCCTTGCCTGTAGTAAAGTGATCTGTATCACAAGTCATGCTTGTGCAATCAGTGGCTGGATCTCCACTATTGGAGGTGAAAACAAGAGGTCAAGGGTCAACCGGAAAATGTACCAATAATTGATTTGATTTCTGCTAAAGATTTGACAGTTGTAAAATTGTGATGGACTAATTATTGGACAATTTTTTCTCAGTTAATTAAATTCCCATTTTACAAAGTAAGGAATATGTAGGGTAGACCGGGGCTAAATGGGACAGTGTTCAGCATCGTGTCTCATCAGTTACAATAATCCAGACAGTCAGGCACTTATATTAGTGAGCATTTGGTTTGTTCGAATGTATCTACATATAATATAGTCTGTGTGTGTGTGTGTGTGTGTGCGTGCGTGCGTGCGTGCGTGCGTGCGTGCGTGCGTGCGTGCGTGCGTGCGTGTGTGTGTCACTTGCAGCACTTGTTTTTTTTACATACTATATATATATTGTAGCATTTCAAATATGCTGTTCTGTGTTCTGATTGAGATGCTAGCACATTTACAAATGTGCACAGAGGATTCTAGTCATCTTCCAAGACGTCCATTTAATTTTCAGTACTATTGTTCAACGTATGTTTATTTTCAGTAATATTTCACACAAGACACAAAGTTGCATTCTACACATTTATTTGACACAAGATGCAAAGTTGCATTCTATACATTTATTTGACACAAGACACAAAGTTGCATTCTACACATTTATTTGACGAGAAACAAAGTTGCATTCTATAAATATCTAAATGTTTGTCAACTTGCTTCTCTGTTTGTGACAAGCGTTTAGATTCTGGTTTGTAGTGACTCTAAGCATGAGGTGCCTGGGATTTAGGTGCTACAAATGTTTATTATTCGTATACCTGACTACTACCGGTAGAACATTCCTGTCTAGTTTTATGTTTTTTTTTCTAGATCTGCCATCATCCAGTTTAACATTATAAGTGCATCACCAGTGATATTTACTGATATTGAACATCTGTGATAGTTTCACAGGATTCACAATAGAGAGATCAAATGATACAGGGAATAGCGAACATGCATTTTATATCAGGCAACCTTCTTGCGACTGAAACTGAAAAGGGTGTTTGCTTTTGTTCTGAAAATGATGGTATAGGGACCTGTTTTTGTATTCCTAAGTGGGGTATGTCTTGTTCCAGTTTGTCCCACACCCCTACATGTGTGCTATAATTTGACCTTAATTTACCCCAGACATTCACAAGTGTATTTAGTTTTGTCTTGTATCCAGGGCAAGGCTAAGATATATTTACATATATACACCTTTCTACTTTACCTGAACTGCCAATGAACCAGTTCCTACCAGTCTCCAATGGGACGGTATTAATATCACAGTCTAGTCGTTGACAGACATAGTATTAATAATGAATATTTAAACAGTAAGAAACACAGAGGTCAATTCAGAAAGTATGTTATGTAAGAAATATATGGACAGTTAATATTGAAGGGGAGATTGATAGAGTGGTGGGTCATTGGAAGTGACAAACACCACTAGCTACGTTGTAGTTGATATTGTACTAAAATATATCTTGTGGTGCAAATAAAATTAGAATTTTCTCGTAGTTATTTTAAAGACAGTCTTTCCACTTTCCTTCACTTTGCCCACCTTCCTTCCTCAATCTGTCCCTCCGTCCCTTCTCCCTCCCTCTGTCTCTTTTCCTCTCTATGTCTTTCCCACACCTTCTCCCTCCCCTATATATCCCGTTCCCCCTCTTTCTCTCCCCTCTAGTTCCCTTCTCCCTATCTGTTACTCTCCCTCCTTCTCCCCACCCACTCTCCCCTTCTCTACCTCTCCATCGCTCCCTTACCATCTCTTCCTTATACCCTCAACCCTCACACCGTCCCTGTCTCCCTCCCCTCTCCCTCCACCTCCTCAATCCCTCCCCCTCTCCCTCCACCTCCTCAATCCCTCCCCTCCCCTCTCTCCCTCCCCCCTCCCCCTGCTCAACCTCCACCTCCTCTCCCCCTAACCTCTCTCTTCTCTCCCTCCCCTCCATCCTCCACCCTGCTCCTCCCCTCTCTCCCCCCCCCCCTCCACCCTGCTCCCCCCTCCCCTCTCTCCCTCCCCTCTCTCCCTCCACCCTGCTCCCCCTCCCCTCTCTCCCTCCACCCTGCTCCCTCTCCCCTCTCTCTGTCCACCCTGCTCCCCCTCCCCTCTCTCCGTCCACCCTGCTCCCCCTCTCCTCTCCCTCGACCCTGCTCCCCCTCCCCTCTCCCCTCTCTCCCTCCACCCTGCTCCCCCTCCCCTCTCTCCCTCCACCCTTCTCCCCCTCCCCTCTCTCCCTCCACCCTGCTCCCCCTCCCCTCTCTCCCTCCACCCAGCTCCCCCTCCCCTCTCTCGCTCTCTCCCTCCACCCTGCTCCCCCTCCCCTCTCCCGTCTCTCACTCCACCATGCTCCCCCTCCCCTCTCTCCCGCTCTCCCTCCACCCTGCTCCCCCTCCCCCTCTCACAACAGCTGTTGCAGCCATAAACTGAATGAGCACTAAATGAAACTTAATCCGTGTCTGAAACATCCCTTGTCCTGGTTTGAGGCCCCCAGTTATGTAATGTCTAGACACAGCAGTCTGTCTGTAATTCAACACATTTTTCTTGTTCAGACATCCCAAAATATTCTTCCGTCCCAGCCGTGCTGCACAGACAGCCTTGAGAGGTCACTGCGGCCAGACCTCTAAATCAACTGTAGAGATGCACTGGGAGTACCAAACATAAAACGTTGTCGGTGCATAAGTCTAGACTCGCTGCAGCAGTACACTTAGTCTTCAACCTCTCCCTGAACTTAGATGGGCTCAGGTCATTATTTATTTCCTCATCATCACAATGTTAATGTTTCTCGATCTGCAAACATTTCTTTTATGAAAAATCATTGTTGTCGTTGATTTTTATCGTGTTGTTGAGGCATGCGCCTAGGAGCTGTGCTCCTTTAGTATTATTAATTGCAGGTTTTTTGTCCAATTCTGTCATTGATTTTCTCCAAATATGACGTTGACGATTGCATTCTGTCAGTTTGCACGTAAAACAACCAGGTTTGTCTACATAATGCACAAACTAACCGGTATAAAAATGTACGTGCTGCCAAAAAAATGTAGTGCAAATCTAAATTGTTTTTCTAGTGAAATCTTGTTACTGATGATTTTCAATGAAAGCAATTATTGATAAGGAGCCCACTGTCGTGTAGTATGTACATTTTGAAGGACAAATAAAATTGCACCTGGATGCCAATTTCATTAATGTATCCACCACCTTTCACATTATTAGTTCAGTTTGATAAATTTCAAAAAAGGACTAAGTCCAACATATTTATGACATTGCTAGACTAATATTTTGTTTTACACATTTTTATGATCACTAATCACTGGGTTTTGTTCTGTGCTGCCACCTGGTGAATCACACAGAAATAAAAGTAGTTATGATCTTCCTTAATGTGCAAGGGCTTCTGTTCTGTCAGTCTAGGCAGCGTTATGTTTTCCTTATTTTCTACATGAATTCAGGTGTGCAGATATTAACATGATTGTTGCCTAAGTTGCTTAAATAAACTGTCCAAACTTAAAACAATACTAATTTTCTTGTTATTGTCCAGGCAAAGTTATGAATGAAACATATTATACAACATATTTAGTGCTGGTTATTTTATACATGCACAAAGTATCCCATTTATCATGTTTGCTACCAGTTCCTTTCTGGTATCACGTTTACGTTGCAGAAATAGAACTGAATCATCTTACTGTGTGCAGCGGGAAAATATTTGACATGGCTCACTGTATCGAAAACAGAATCTACGTCTAGCCAGATTGTTTTGTTGCCAGTGGTTAAAACAGAATCTTCATCTAGCCAGAGCGTTTTGTTGCCAGTGGTTAAAACAGAATCTTCATCTAGCCAGAGCGTTTTGTTGCCAGTGGTTAAAACAGAATCTTCATCTAGCCAGAGCGTTTTGTTGCCAGTGGTTAAACAGAATCTTCGTCTAGCCAGAGCGTTTTGTTGCCAGTGGTTAAAACAGAATCTTCATCTAGCCAGATTGTTTTGTTGCCAGTGGTTAAAACAGAATCTTCATCTAGCCAGAGCGTTTTGTTGCCAGTGGTTAAAACAGAATCTTCATCTAGCCAGAGCGTTTTGTTGCCAGTGGTTAAAACAGAATCTTCATCTAGCCAGAGCGTTTTGTTGCCAGTGGTTAAAACAGAATCTTCATCTAGCCAGAGCGTTTCATTGCCAGTGGTTAAAACAGAATCTTCATCTAGCCAGAGCGTTTCGTTGCCAGTGGTTAAAACAGAATCTTCATCTAGCCAGAGCGTTTCGTTGCCAGTGGTTAAAACAGAATCTTCATCTAGCCAGAGCGTTTCGTTGCCAGTGGTTAAAACAGAATCTTCATCTAGCCAGAGCGTTTCGTTGCCAGTGGTTAAAACAGAATCTTCATCTAGCCAGAGCGTTTCTTTGCCAGTGGTTAAAACAGAATCTTCATCTAGCCAGAGCGTTTCGTTGCCAGTGGTTAAAACAGAATCTTCATCTAGCCAGAGCGTTTCGTTGCCAGTGGTTAAAACAGAATCTTCGTCTAGCCAGAGCGTTTCGTTGCCAGTGGTTAAAACAGAATCTTCGTCTAGCCAGAGCGTTTCGTTGCCAGTGGTTAAAACAGAATCTTCGTCTAGCCAGAGCGTTTCGTTGCCAGTGGTTAAAACAGAATCTTCGTCTAGCCAGAGCGTTTTGTTGCCAGTGGTTAAAACAGAATCTTCGTCTAGCCAGAGCGTTTCGTTGCCAGTGGTTAAAACAGAATCTTCGTCTAGCCAGAGCGTTTCGTTGCCAGTGGTTAAAACAGAATCTTCGTCTAGCCAGAGCGTTTTGTTGCCAGTGGTTAAAACAGAATCTTCGTCTAGCCAGAGCGTTTTGTTGCCAGTGGTTAAAACAGAATCTTCGTCTAGCCAGAGCGTTTCGTTGCCAGTGGTTAAAACAGAATCTTCATCTAGCCAGAGCGTTTTGTTGCCAGTGGTTAAAACAGAATCTTCTTCTAGCCAGAGTGTTTTGTTGCCAGTGGTTAAAACAGAATCTTCATCTAGCCAGAGCGTTTCGTTGCCAGTGGTTAAAACAGAATCTTCGTGTAGCCAGAGCGTTTTGTTGCCAGTGGTTAAAACATAATCTTCATCTAGCCAGAGCGTTTTGTTGCCAGTGGTTAAAACAGAATCTTCGTCTAGCCAGAGCGTTTCGTTGCCAGTGGTTAAAACAGAATCTTCGTCTAGCCAGAGCGTTTCGTTGCCAGTGGTTAAAACAGAATCTTCGTCTAGCCAGAGCGTTTCGTTGCCAGTGGTTAAAACATAATCTTCATCTAGCCAGAGCGTTTTGTTGCCAGTGGTTAAAACAGAATCTTCCTCTAGCCAGAGCGTTTTGTTGCCAGTGGTTAAAACAGAATCTTCATCTAGCCAGAGCGTTTTGTTGCCAGTGGTTAAAACAGAATCTTCATCTAGCCAGAGCGTTTTGTTGCCAGTGGTTAAAACAGAATCTTCATCTAGCCAGAGCGTTTTGTTGCCAGTGGTTAAAACAGAATCTTCATCTAGCCAGAGCGTTTTGTTGCCAGTGGTTAAAACAGAATCTTCTTCTAGCCAGAGCGTTTTGTTGCCAGTGGTTAAAACAGAATCTTCATCTAGCCAGAGCGTTTTGTTGCCAGTGGTTAAAACAGAATCTTCATCTAGCCAGAGCGTTTTGTTGCCAGTGGTTAAAACAGAATCTTCATCTAGCCAGAGCGTTTTGTTGCCAGTGGTTAAAACAGAATCTTCATCTAGCCAGAGCGTTTTGTTGCCAGTGGTTAAAACAGAATCTTCTTCTAGCCAGAGCGTTTTGTTTCCAGTGGTTAAAACCTCAGAGCCATGAAACCTTGAACCGACCCCTGTAATCCTCTCCACTCTAATGTATTGCTCTGTTCAGCTCATGCGTGCATTGCCATTAGAGAATCATGTAGGCAGACAAGTGATGAGTGCTTGAAGACAATATATGTCAGACTCACGGCTGGCAGAGTGATGCTATCTATTCTTGGGCTTTACTGTAGGCTCCAGTGCAGTATCCCCCATATAAACCTGTCCCTACCCCATTCTACATTAACCTATAAACCTGTCCCTACCCCATTCTACATTAACCTATAAACCTGCCCTTACCCCCATTCTACATTAACCTATAAATCTGTCCCTACCCCATTCGATATTAACCTATAAACCTGTCCCTACCCCCATTCTACATTAACATATAAACCTGTCCCTAACCCATTCTACATTAACCTATAAACCTGCCCCTACCCCCAGTCTACATTAACCTATAAACCTGCCCCTACCCCCATTCTACATTAACATATAAACCTGTCCCTACCCAATTCTACATTAACATATAAACCTGCCCCAACTCCCATTCTACTTTAATATAAACATGCCCCTTCCCCATTCTACATTAACATATAAACCTGCCCCTACCCCATTTTACATTAACATGTAAACCTGCCCCTACCACCATTCTATGCTAACATATAAACCTGCTCCTACCCCAATTCTACATTAACATGAATCTGCCCCTACCCCCATTCTACATTAACATATAAACCTGCTCCTACCCCCATTCTACATTAACACATAAACTGGCTACCCCCATTCTACATTAACACATAAACCTGCTGCCCTCATTCTACATTAACATATAAACCTGCTCCTACCCCCATTCTACATTAACACAAACCTGCTACCCTCATTCTGCATTAACATATAAACCTGCCCCTACCCCCATTCTACATTAACATATAAACCTGCCCCTACCCCCATTCTATGCTAACATATAAACTTGCTCCTACCCTCATTCTACATTAACATAATTATAAACCTGCCTTTATATTAACCCTACTCTGTACTTTAACGTATATAATTATACCAATACCCTCTTATTATCTGTGCGTATGGTATTGTTATAATTAAAATATCCACAAGTAAGTGTCCAGTGTTTGTATTAATAACATACATGAATTACTGCATTGTGTGTACATATTAAACTATACACAAATATAATCCAAGCATATGGGTGTGTGGTGGGGTTAATGTTGAGAATAGTAGACGATGCCTACTGAATTAAGTAAACCAATATTAAAAAATGTATGAATGCTTTATCCTTAAAGACACAACCAAGTAACAGTAAACAAATTATGCTTGGTTGGGCTACACTAACAAATAATAAATTTCACGACAATAGTTTTGTGTTGTTTTTTAATTGACTAATATCCTATAATTAACATCCAAGTGAACCAGCTGTGGTGTTTTGTCCCCCCTTTGTTGGATCCCATTCATTATCATGACAAATGCACAAAATATACTCCTTGAATTAGAGCGATTTTTGCATCACTGACATGTAATTTAGCCCATAATACGAGTATTTTTTAAATCTTGCAAGTAATTTAAAATATAAATATTTCCAGGTGCATCCATTGTGTATGAGCCAGTAATCATAGTTGACATTTCTCTGTTCTGCCATAAAATGTATGTTTTTTTGTATGCTGTTAATTAATGCAACATTTTGCGTCACTGACATTTAAACAAATCATCCTCTGGATGTAAAATAAGCCTGACAAGAAATTATGAATACAAGTCATTTCTGTGCTTGTAGTATCATTGGTGATATGTCTGTTCACCTCCACAAAATATATGCTGTAAAAACATGTTGTATTGCTAACACTAGAAAGGTTAGTTGTCTGTTCCGTGGTTTGGAATTAGCGTCACCAATCACTTGACGTATAACTATAAGTGCAGCTATAATTATTTTCAAAAGTAAATAAACAACATCAATATTTTCTGTGAATATTTAAAATACAAATAAAAAAAATAAAAAACTATGATTAATTATTTTCTGTTAATATTTAAAATATGAATAACAAATCTTAAAAATATGAACAATACTGTTCTTCGAATATGTTCTGCGGTATCCAACCTATCCGTTGGGTTTGATGCATTAATGGCAATCATAGGCGACCTTTCTGTGCAGGTGACCTTTTTGTGCGTCGCTTGCCTGGGAGTCAACGACTCTCTAACTCGGTCAATGAACTGGCTGTCGGTCCTCGTAAAACCTGTGGGGATGGGCCAAATAAGTGAACAGAGGTGAACGGCCAACCTCTTTGGGTCAGTGGCTGTCTGCCACTGTGTCAGTCGGTGTAGATAGGTGACTTCTCAGGACACTGAGGTCGATCATCGTGGCAACCTGATGGCCCACTCAGCCATTAGTGGCTGCTTTTACAATCAATTTTTTATTTAGTGGTTTGCATTCGTGGATCGTTTCAAAAGGAAATTGTGATTTGGAGCGAATTGATTTGTTGATACTAAAAATTTGTTGTGATAATTCATGCTAGAATAAAAGGGGTGCTGTCAGAAATTCACAAAATGTCATTCATTTTCCAGTAAATTTGGTTAGTTTGCTTCCATCTTCGGGGATCATGTCAAAAGGAAGTTGTGACTCGGAGGGAAATGATTTGTCGATGTTATCAATTTGGTGGATTTGTTATGATGGTTCATAGGGGTGCTTTCAGAAATCAATGCACATTTGTTTTAAAGGTGTCTCCTTAATTAGTTGTTTTTCATTCATCACATTTCAAATTCATTGTGGGAAACAACTACCTAGTGCAAACAATCGTATGCTAGTTTGTGTGTCCAACTTTTTATGTCGTTTTGTGAAATCAGCAGACAAATGATTAACTTAGTTAAGGGTAGCCACTACTCGAAAACGGCCATAGGCCATATCTCTGTTAGTACTGAACATATCTTAGCCAAATTTGGAGTACTAATTAGTTAAATGAATAGTACATGATATGTGGAATGTGGGCTCATTTGCTTGTGCAGTGCCATGACAATCAACATTTCTAGTGTGATAGAGGGGCATGCATCCTTCAAAATTACATGTGATCAGGCCGTTGTCAAGAATCATCAGCTAGAATACTCTTTTGTGCAATAAGGTGGTTTTGGGCAAGGAAGTTTGACTGCAATGACTGTTTTGAGATGGGACTTTAGGTTTGAGGTTTTTTCATGACGTCTTGAAAAATGCTCAAACCTGAGCAACAGTCACCAAAGGAAATTCTTTCGACCAGTTAAACAAAAATAAGCACTTTTTTATTAAACCGACTGCAAATATTACTTAAAGTAAAAACGGTCAGTTCTTATATAGCGCAGTATCCAGTGCTCAGAACTGCTCAAAGCACTTTACACTTTATTCCCTGAAAGACCTGTTCAATTGAAAACCATCTCGACTTCTCTGGGAACCATTCAGCCACGCTGCAATTAATGCACGAAGACGATTCGTACACAAATATCCACCACTGTCTATAGCCAGGTACTCATTCATACAGCTGAATGAACTGAAGCAATGTAGAGTAAACGAACTTGCCCAAGGTTCGACACCGTCGCGCAGGATTCGAACCTGCGAGTCTGGAGCTCTTACTGCAGCACTTCTCTAAAGTATTTACACAAGACATATTTGGTCACCAAAGAAGTGAACTTGCGATAGGATAAACTAGTTCAGGAATCAGCTATATGAAGACAGGCTTCAATTTGTCACTGCACATTGCAACATGTCAATTTAACAAGATTGAAGTGTCATGTATGTCAATGAAGACATACATGACACCAGACAGTGATGTAGTGATAGTCGCCATCAATGTCCTTGCTATCAGGTCATTGGCCCACTTTTCCTGCAAAAACTTTTCCTAGGAAGTGAACAGATGATTGAGTCCTGCAAGGATTGACAGCCATAATGGCTTCTCCAGGTAGTGGGCTCCACTGAGTGGCAGTAATTGGTCTAGTGTAATGCCTGGATGTGTTCAAACACATAGAATAATAACATTTTCAGCTGTTCGAAAACATAGGTACAGAAAAATAATTCACAAAAAAAGCTGTCTGGATATTCAGAAACGTGAACGAGTGCTGGCGTTGCGTCTCATTTGACTAGTCGCTGCCGGTGCTATTAATAGGGCTTTATGGTATCATTGGAGAGAAGCTATGCATTATAAATGATCAGTAATAATTGGTTTTCATAGGAACTTTTTTAGGTATTTGAAAACATAGGGTATATAAACATAATAATTGTAGTAGATTTTTATGGTGTTTGAAAACATACGGCGTTAGAATTCACAGTCATTACGGTGATGTGTCTACTTATTTGACATTGAAGATAATTTTCCACTATTAATCCAGTCTACTGGGAATCTGTGGATTAAATTGTGTGGAGTTATTCCTCGACTGCCGGGGTTTCCACAATAATCCTGAAGAATAAGAAGAAATTTGAATAATGTCACAGAGTTTCTGTTAATTCGTGAACCGCCTGATGTAGTATTTAATTAACATCCAGCCTGTTTGCAGGCTGAGAGCATCGGCAACCAACAAGGGACCTCCACTGTTTCCTGGAGACTCTCACTAAGATCTTGAGCTCATCAGGAATACCCACCATTAAACAAATTGTTTTGTTATTTAAGGTACATTTACAAAATACCAAAAGAAGTCACTGTATCATCGTTGGCAAGGTGAGAGAGTGGCAAGAGTGTCCCAGTGGCACTGTATCAGCGTTGGCAATGTGAGAGAGTGGCAAGAGTGTCCCAGTGGCACTGTATCAGCGGTGGCAATGTGAGAGAGTGGCAATAGTGTCCCAGTGGCACTGTATCAGCGTTGGCAATGTGAGAGAGTGGCAAGAGTGTCCCAGTGGCACTGTATCAGCATTGGCAATGTGAGAGTGGCAAGCATTTCACAGAGGCAATGTATCAGTGATGGCACCGTTTCTGTGAGAGAGTGGCAAGAGTGTCCCAGTGGCACTGTATCAGTGATGGCAATGTTTCTGTGAGAGAGTGGCAAGCGTTTCACAGTGGCAGTGTATCAGTGATGGCAATGTTTCTGTGAGAGAGTGGCAAGAGTGTCCCAGTGGCACTGTATCAGTGATGGCACCGTTTCTGTGAGAGAGTGGCAAGAATTTCCCAGTGGCACTGTATCAGTGATGGCAATGTTTCTGTGAGAGAGTGGCAAGAGTTTCCCGGTGGCAATGTATCAATGATGGCAATGTTTCTGTGAGAGAGTGGCAAGAGTTTCCCGGTGGCAATGTATCAGTGATGGCAACGTTTCTGTGAGAGAGTGGCAAGAGTGTCCCGGTGGCAATGTATCAGTGATGGCAACGTTTCTGTGAGAGAGTGGCAAGAGTGTCCCAGTGACACTTGAGAGAGTGGCAAGAGTGTCCCAGTGGCACTGTATCAATGATGGCAATGTTTCTGTGAGAGAGTGGCAAGAGTGTCCCAGTGGCACTGTATCAATGATGGCAATGTTTCTGTGAGAGAGTGGCAAGAGTGTCCCAGTGGCACTGTATCAATGATGGCAATGTTTCTGTGAGAGAGTGGCAAGAGTGTCCCGGTGGCACTGTATCTCCCATGGTAATGTTTCTGTGAGAGAGTGGCAGGGGTATCCCGGTGGCACTGTATCAGTGATGGCAATGTTTCTGTGAGAGAGTGGCAAGAGTGTCCCAGTGGCACTGTATCAGTGATGGCAGTGTTTCTGTGAGAGAGTGGCAAGAGTGTCCCAGTGGCACTGTATCAGTGATGGCAGTGTTTCTGTGAGAGAGTGGCAAGAGTGTCCCAGTGGCACTGTAACTCCGATGACAATGTTTCTGTGAGAGAGTGGCAAGAGTGTTCCGGTGGCACTGTATCTCTGATGGCAATGTTTCTGTGAGACAGTGGCAAGAGTGTCCTAGTGGCACTGTATCTCTGATGGCAATGTTTCTGTAAAAGAGTGGCACGAGTGTCCCAGTGGCACTGTATCTCCGATGGTAATGTTTCTGTGAGACAGTGGCAAGAGTGTCCCAGTTGTGCACCCTGGAGTTTTTAGTAAGCAGAATCTCTGTTAAGGAGTGGTATTGAGTTTAAAGAGCAAAATTGGGCTTATGAACTCTTAAGAATGCTGGTGAAATGGTCACATGTTTGTTGCCTTCTTTTACGGTTGCTTCCGGCTTTACCCAAGCTTCTTCCCACTTACTGTGGGAAGCCATCCCTCTCCCAAGTTCACGGTTTCTTTTATCAATATTTATGTAATAATCTGTTTGTTTATTGGAAAGAGTTGCCAGCCCTTTGCACAACCCTCCTCTTTCTACTGGTGGCCTAGGACCGGCAAATCTTGGTTGTCTTGGACTCTTGGCGTAAACAAATTTTTGAACTTTAAATATTATAAAGTGTAAACTTGCAACATATAACTACAGTAAAACCTGTTTTAGTGGCCACCTGTCCATAACGATAACCTGGATATAACGGTCACTTTTGAATGTCCCGAATTACTTCCTATTAGTTTACACTGCCCACTACCTGTCCATAACGGTAACCTGTCTATTGCGTATAACGGTCAGTTAATTTGGACCGAACCATTCATAGTCAACCTGCCGCTTACGGGCAGGTCAAAGGGAATCCATAATTTCCCTGAATAAAACGTCATCTCGTTCGTGTCATCGCATGTACGCGGGATTATCAAATTGCAATCGAGTCACTTATGGCGTCATCAACTTTTTGCACCCGCTATGTGGCTCTTTTACTCCAGCAAAGAGGAGTAGGATCAGCTTTGATGTCCAAAGTGAGCTCAGAGAAGCCATGAGCATGTAGCCACAGATGGAAGTGGGCTCAGAGAAGCCATGAGCAGGTAGCCACAGATGGAAGTGAGCTCAGAGAAGCCATGAGCATGTAGCCACAGATGGAAGTGAGCTCAGAGAAGCCATGAGCATGTAGCCACAGATGGAAGTGAGCTCAGAGAAGCCATGAGCATGTAGCCACAGATGGAAGTGAGCTCAGAGAAGCCATGAGCATGTAGCCACAGATGGAAGTGAGCTCAGAGAAGCCATGAGCATGCTGCCACAGATGGAAGTGAGCTCAGAGAAGCCATGAGCATGTAGCCACAGATGGAAGTGAGCTCAGAGAAGCCATGAGCATGTAGCCACAGATGGAAGTGAGCTCAGAGAAGCCATGAGCATGTAGCCACAGATGGAAGTGAGCTCAGAGAAGCCATGAGCATGTAGCCACAGATGGAAGTGAGCTCAGAGAAGCCATGAGCATGCTGCCACAGATGGAAGTGAGCTCAGAGAAGCCATGAGCAGGTAGCCACAGATGGAAGTGAGCTCAGAGAAGCCATGAGCATGTAGCCACAGATGGAAGTGAGCTCAGAGAAGCCATGAGCAGGTAGCCACAGATGGAAGTGAGCTCAGAGAAGCCATGAGCATGTAGCCACAGATGGAATTGGGCTGTTGTAATATTTACCTAGGTGGCTTGGCATAGCTGGAGAGCAAATCTGGGCCAATGCTTGCCTTCCACTCGTTCACACCATCTTGTTTCCTTTTGGACATCAAAGCTTTTTCTGTTTGCCATTACTTGGAGGGCGTGATTGATTTCACCACGACCCAAAAGAAAAAAGGAACATCAATTAAATATAGCAAGTTGTGTAGTGTATTATTTAATATTATTGTTAACTCTAGGTTTGTATTGTTCACGAGAGTATCAACTAGCGAACGTCAACATAACCATTCATAATAATGTGGCTCCACCTGGTGAGTATCCAAGTCATGAAACTCTCCATAACGGCAATCTGCCTATAACAGTAATTTTGCGCAGTCCGGACGATGACAGTTATGGACAGGTTTTACTGTATAGCCTATCTGAGGAACACCTATAATCCTGAGAGCCCCCCTTCTAACATGATTCATCACAAAAAGTCTTCCACCTAATGCACAATAAATAAATAAATAAATTAGCCGTTTATCATGCACCGTGTATCCAGATAAAAACAGCTGGAAGGCGCTAGAAATATATTATTGACAAGCCATTTCACACGCCGCAGCTCTCGTTTGTTATGAATCATGAACGCGGCAACCAGCTGAATAAAAAGCAGATTAAAAACGAAGTGACTAGTGGATGAATGAGTCGGCACATGAAAGCAGTGCCGACCCTCGCGCCTTTAGTATTCACCTATGGTTACTTATGTGCACTGGCAGTGCATGGTGCCACACCGGTGATGCACCTCTATGCACTGGGCGTGTACGCACGGTGCACTCTGCGTGCTGGCACGTGTTGTCGGCGGGAATCGTGCAGACAGGTCACTGCGGGGTGTTCCTGGTGCAGTAAAACACTAGTATCACGTGAAATAAAACATGCAGATTGATGGGAGCCTCTGCAGTGCACTCACGTGGGACTTTGTTTTGCAGGAGTATGAACCAATCTACAGAGCTCGGTTGACACTGCAGAATGGACAGTCCTCACAGGAGAAAGGTGGGTTGGTATGATTTAAAAAAGGAAAAATAAAGTAGGGTGATGGTCAATATGTGTACAGAGCTGGAAAGCAAAATATTTCGCCTGATTTATGTGATTGAAATGCGTACCACGTAAACAGTGCATCCACTTCAAACAGTTGCTGAAATCCAAGGGTAAAGCAAATTATCTAGACTTACTTTTGCTGTGTATGAACATATTATATTAGTTTTGTAATTAGCGAAATGAGACTTTATGCATTGAAAAGCGAAAGTTTGAAGTCTGCTGCCTTAGCGCAAATACAGTACTGTTTTTAGAGATTTTTATGGAACACACTGACAGACATCCCATTTTATTATGTACAAGAGTGTTTTCATGTTGATCCATGATCAAAAACAATATTCCTTGTCTATCTGGGTGACACCATGAATGGTATGAACTATCAAAATGAATGTTTTTCTTCATCTAAGTGTCATGTTAATTATGTTACCTTTGCCTGTCTGCTATGGGCCTCATAGTCCATAAGACTGCCATGCAACTTGATCTCATTCTGTCTCTGGCTATTCGTTTTGTATCTGTCCTTGTTTCCCATCCCAGTGCTTCTTTCTCTCTCAGTGGTTGTCAATTTCTCTCTCAGTGGTTGTCAACTAGGTTGTTTTAGTGTGACAGCCTGTCCACTTCCCTTCTGGCTTACACTGTCAATAGGCAGTCAAAACTGTAATACTTTTTTTCTGTAAATGTCATATTAATGGTGTATGCAAAGTGTGTTCAGTTGGCTTGATATTGCTTTTAAGTAATTTAATTCCTGTTTTTCTGGTTTGCTGCTGGTCACAGATGTTCTTGTAATTCTAATCCACTTGACACCACAGGAAACACACTCATAAATAGCAAACCACAGTGTCCCAGTCTCAGTAGCACACTGTCACACTTGCAGTAAATACTGCTTATAAATTAATCGTTCGTTGTAACAAAACAATTAATTATTTATTAACCTTCCCATACATCACACACCCAGTATGCGGTGTAATTAAATATGGCTGGCTGCTCCACCAGCTGTACATGTTTTCTCAACAGAATCTGCTTCAAACCTGGAGACACTGAACTAAATATACTCCAGACATGAAAACACTGAACTGAATGTTCTCCAGACATGAAAACACTGAACTTAATGTACTGCAGACATGACGATACTGAACTAAATGTACTGCAGCCATGAAGACACTGAACTAAATGTACTCCATACAGGGAGACACTGACCTGAATGTACTTCTGACTTGAAGACATTGAACTAAATGTACTCCATACATAGAGACACTGACCTGAATGTACTTCTGACTTGAAGACATTGAACTAAATGTACTCCATACATAGAGACACTGACCTGAATGTACTTCTGACTTGAAGACATTGAACTAAATGTACTCCATACATAGAGACACTGAACTGAATGTACTTCTGACTTGAAGACATTGAACTAAATGTACTCTATACATAGAGGCACTGACCTGAATGTACTTCTGACTTGAAGACATTGAACTAAATGTACTCCATACATAGAGACACTGACCTGAATGTACTTCTGACTTGAAGACATTGAACTAAATGTACTCCATACACAGAGACACTGACCTGAATGTACTTCTCACTTGAAGACATTGAACTAAATGTACTCCATACATAGAGGCAATGACCTGAATGTACTTCTGACTTGAAGACATTGAACTAAATGTACTCCACACATGGAGGCACTGACCTGAATATACTTCCGAGTTTAAGACATTGAGCTAAATGTACTCCACACATGGAGGCACTGAACTGAATGTGTTCCAGACATGAAAACACTGAACTAAATGTGCTCGAGGCATGAAAACACTGAACTAAATGTGCTCCAGACATGAAAACATTGCACTAAATCTACTCCAGACATGGAAACACTGAACTAAATGTACTCCAGACAGGAAAACACCAAACTAAATATACTCCAGACATGGAGGCACTGAACTGAATGTACTTCTGACTTGAAGACACTGAACTAAATGTACTCCAGACATGAAAACACTGAACTGAATGTACTCCAGACATAAAGACACTGAACTAAATGTACTCCAGACATGGAAACACTGAACTGAATGTACTCCAGGCCTAGACGCATTGGACTATATGTGCTCCAGTCATAGATAAACTGGACTAAATGAGCACCAGACATAAAGCCACTCGACTGAATATGCTCCAGACCTTAGGTCCTAGACACACTGGACTGAATGTGCTCCAGACATAGAGACAATAGACTGAATATGCCCTGGACAGACCAGAGTACACCTAAACCTGAATATGTCCCAGGCCTATATATGTGTGTGTAATTACCGAGTGTGCATTCTCATCAGGGATTTACAAGAGGAAGTTCTGTGATGACGACAGTGAAGGAATCGACTCAATCGGGTGCTCATGACAACGCCAGAAGAAACGGGATGTCAGAACAGGTGCTGCCACCGTTGGTCTGAGATGTGTGTTATGTGGTACAGTGAATGACTGTCCTTTGGTGCTTTAGTTCAGCAGACATGTTGCCTTTGTGAAGTATGTTTGCAAATGGCTAAATTGTTGTGTTATTTGAGCAATTATGACAGTTTTGTTTGAGCAGCCACATGACAGTGTTCATGTCACCTGTTCAAACAACACACATGCAAAGCATTTATCAAACATGTTCATATTATCTGAAGTCCTGAACAATGTTTGCAAGCATGTTCGCGTTATTTGAAATACAGTGTTTCCCCTGGGTAAAATGATGGGCGAGGTGGTAGGGGTGGGGTATGCGCGAAGTGTTGCTAGGGGGGTCCGGGGGCATGCTCCCCCTGAGATTTTTTAATACTAACTTTAAAATGGTGCATTCTGAGGTACGTTTTAACCTTTACTATTGAATATAGAGGGGAAGATATAAAACAACAAGACACTACTTGTGTAGTAATGTAGTAATCATGATTGATAAAAGTCAGTAATCATAACTGTTTCATCGTGTTGAGGTGTGGTTTCCACTTGACCACTGGTACTTGGTTATGGTTATGTTTTTCTTTCACTAACCCTAGGCCTTGTTACCTCGCTGACAGAGTCAGTAAAAAAGTAAAAGGTGAAGTTCTATATAGCGTTGGACTGCTGAAAGCGCTTTACACTTGACTCCCTGGCAGACCTGTTCAGTCGAACACCATCTCGACTTCTCTGGGAAGCATCCAGTGGTATCATCTGAAGACTCTTTCATCATCACCTTTAAATAATTTTAATATCATAATAATATGGTAAATTGGTGGTTTATGTTCAAAAGATATTTGATTTGTTGCTAGAATGCTATACAATTAATTAAACAGTGATTTCTAGAATGCCACAAAAGTATGTTTCTATTATATTAATCGCAAGAACGTTTCTCAAATTGTGTCCTTTTTATAAAACAGTATAAGTTGTTTAGTATATCCAATTACTGTGCAAACATATCATTGACATTGTCTAACCCAAGTTATTGATAACCCGTTAGTATGCACGGTTTTTGGTAGTAGGCATTTTTTATGAGATGTGAACTTCGGTGGTTGATATTCGTAAGTATTTCACTCAAATCAACTTTCCCAAAAGTTTGTTTGCACAACTTTGTCGGAATATGTATCATAATAAAAATTATATTTAGCACAAAGATATCTTACGAATCACATTCCTTATTTTGCTCAAACAAAACCGCATAGAACATGTTATTAGTTGAATAGACTTGTGGGCATTTGCGTCGAATCCGGACCCACTTTGAATTTGATTTCGCCGTTATAACTTGAGTTTTGCTTAACTTTGATACATCAGTGAGATACACTGTAGTTCCATCATACAGCATTATCCTAGGCATATTTACCTTTAAGTATATTGCGTCTTACGTCCATTTGAGGCGTAAATAGCACCCCGGTTTGTATCAACATACGCTGTTGTATACTGTATCTCTCATTTTACGCGCGCTGTGCGGTAACGCATGACCACAAGCTCAGCGGCACAGACTAACGCAAACCGGGTCGCTATTTGAGCTTCAACAGGGTCCGGATTCGATACAAGTGCCGATTAGTGAATAGGAAGCACGGTCTTTATTTGGGCTTCAAAAAAGTCCGGATTCGACACAAGTGCCGACAAGTGACATAGTGCCATCTGCCTGCAAGGTTTTCACTCCCACCACCGTCATAAACCAAAACGCAAGTTACCGTTTGGGCGCCATTTTACATGTCTAGATTTCTAGTATGTCGAAATTCCGCAAGGTGTCACCATTGAAGACACCGGGGATCCCACAGGAATATTCCGTGATTGGACAACTTACATCTTTCACGTTGTCCAATGGAGTTAAATCCTAACTGCTCTTAGCGACATTAAGACGACTAAACGACGTTGCTACAAATCTGTGATTATGCAGGAATATAAGTGACTTTGTGATGTCATTTCGCCCGCTCGCTGACGCTGAATATATCGCGAAAGAACGAAAAAAAAATGGGCGTATGACATAGCTACGAGGCGGCAATTTCGGCATATTTTGGGCGAGGCGGCATAGAAAAACGGCGAGGCGGCCCGCCTCGCTTGTTATATACCAGGGGAAACACTGAAATATATACAGGAAATATGTTTACGTTATGTGGATGCCATTCATGGCAGTATTCAAGTTATCTCATAATCATGTTATGTGATCTGACCAGAGATTTTTGTTGCATGTTCAAGTCTTGGCATTGGGGGGGGGGACTTGGCAAGTTTGTTGGAAGGGAGATGGGTCATGGGAGCATAGGTGTCATAAATACATCGGTCAACCCTTCAAGGCACCCAGCATCCAGCCCCCATCGGGCCACTGGTCCTGCCCGGGCCATTATTTTTCCGACAAAGAAGAGATAATTTTATGGTTATATGTTCATTGGATGTTTAAGCATACTAACTACTAGTGCCATCGAAACACTGCAGGCTGAGTTCACCATCAAGAACTGGATGACTGCAGTAACTGGCCCATATCATAGCAAAATAAGCAAAAACAATAAACTACAACATATAATATGTTTGACTGTATATTACTGTACATTTTTGTGTGCAGCAAACATCTGTGGAGCTAACCCTTGGTCATTCGAAAGTTTGACTTGATGAGAGCAAACGCTTAAAACGACCTTTCTGTGGGATAGACCGTGGTTGGCAGACACATTAAGGGTTCCATCACTCTTGTATAGAACGACAGGTACTTCTAAAAGGTGTCTCTTTTCAACAACTCTGTGACGGGGAAAGTAGACAACAACCCTAGACCAACCGTCACCTCGCTGTTTAATATGTTGCAGTCGATCTTGATCAGAGCAGACTCGCCATGTCCTCTATGCCATAATTTCAGTCGATAGCAAATACCACTTGTTTGAGCTGCTCCGGATGGATCCGGGAAACATTCTGCTCATGAAGCAGCTCAGATTGGTGTCATGGTTTATCTTCAAATGAAGTGCTGTCTTCCAGTGTCCCGCTCTCTTGCACCGTGTTTCGTCTTGCTGGTAAAATAGCCTATCAGTTGTCTTCGAGTGTAACTGTCACAGCTTTCAAGTTGCACAGTAATTGAGTTTCCGACAGAAGCTTCAGCGTGTTCGATAGTGAGAGGGTCAGGTCTTTGTGCTTCGATTCCTCCTTGCCTGCGTGGTGCCCCAGTTCATCGATAAACACCTCTCTTGATGAGTCTTGGAGATCCTCGTTATTGCCATTACTGGGCTCACCATTGTCCGCTGACTCTTCATAGTCTTCCCCATCCGGCTGTGCCCATTCAAGCTCCTGGTTCCACAAATTGGGAGATCGTTTGGAGTTAAAATGGGTTTCCGTGGGCATCTATTCAAAGCGGGAAGTATTTAGTGCGTTTAAAATATTGGATGCCATGGTAGTTAGCATTGTCCATGTGTGTAAATAACCTAAGTTCTATAGCAAGTATTTATGTGCATATTTGTTTGAGCGGGAGGGGAACATGGTGGATCACAGTAGTACCACCTAAGAATTGTTCATCTATGCAAGTAACATGTTTTCATGTTGCAATGTTTCATTATGTATAAAGGTTACTGTTACGGAAGGCCAGCGTAGACATTCATCTTCAAAAATTGTTGTTGGCATGTTAAAGATACTTCTACAATTTGTTTAGCCCATCACAAATCTGGTTTGTTGCTGTTCATATTTGTAATACATATGACAGGTTTGATTTTTTCTCAAAATGATTCTAACTAAACTTAATGGAAATTAGCAAAAAATTCAATTGTGGAACAAGCAGCATTGAAACTTCATTTTGGGATTCTTCATGAAGTAAAGTATTCCTAATTTTATATTACTTGTAACAACAGTTATGAGACAAATAAATAAATAATAAGAATAATTAATATAATAAAAAAGGTAATGATGACTTTGTTGGCCTTGCATCTTGTATGCACAGTGTAATAATGTAAGGTTCATAAATAGTGTGTGCTTTTTTGATGTCATAAGAAATTATGGCTAGAGAGTTCTACTACTACGATTGGATGAACAGGTAGAACTCTTCGTGTTCAGCTGTGTGTAAGTGGCAATGTTAGTGTGTGACAGTAAAGTCACTGGTCATGTTCATCCTCACACACCAGGGGGCGCTGCTGATTACATCAGTCTCAATACTCCCAGGCAGATCGCCTTGCGCAGTTGACATTGAAATTAAGCTGAACAGATAATATCGCTGCCTACTAAGATTCGGCTGGTTAGGTGTAGGTCCCAGTGTTCAATGGCACAGTTGCAACCGGCAGAGGCAGTTACTAGGACAAAGTACAGCTGAGTCAGCCAACTTCCATACGTTGTGAAGGACATCTGCCTGGGGTAGTGTAGTCAACTACCATCCCTGGGTTGCGAAGATGGTTGTTATCTCACAAAATGTTTGAATTATGAGTGATTGTGATTTACCACGTGAATCATTTTTGAAAAAAATAAATACAAAATTGTTTTACTGACGTTTTTTTCATTGTCGATATGTTGCCACTACCCAGCAGGCAAAGGTGGGAGGATATAGCAAATAGTGTGTAGTTCCAAAGCATGTTTGTTTCCTTTCTAGACACATGCTGAACTGGAAAATATAAACATTATATGCCAAAAAGTGCTGTGAATTGTAATTCCGCTACCGTGGAATTGTCCACTTGTGCTCAGTGGGTATTGAGTTGTCACAGCGACATTGTCTAGACCAAATGATGCAACTGTTTTAAATGAAAAATGGTGTCAGATTCATTCAATTTTCCATAGTTAAAATGTGATTTCCTTATTGAAATGCCCATTAAAAGGTTTACGTGTTACAGGGAGTAACAGACATGTAAACCGGTTCATATTTTGTTTACTTTTTCACACAAGAATGTAGGGAAATGTATTTGTGAGGTTGTCTATGCATTCATAATTTAATACGCTAACTTTGAAGCATGTAAGTGTATTTCCTTCCAAATGCCGAAGTTGACTCGCCTCTTTCATTGTTTGTTTCCGTAGACTACCAGCCTCTCAGCTTGGCAATATATTGAAAAAACACAAAGGTACTTATTTAGAGTTAATTACATTTTTCTGTGAACAAAATCTAGTGGTGAATCCATCGTGTGGTGTGGAGATATGTTCAACTTATCATGACAATTATATGATGCATGCAGTGTCCTTATTGGCGATAACAGAAGTGAAATGGTCATGGGAACACGTTAATTAGTTCAAAATATTGTAACGGTGATAACGGCTGCCCCTCTGTGGGTGGGAGGGTATTACCTGGTCACCAAAATTAATTTGCAACAATACTCAATATTTGTCCATGTTGCAATGCAGCATCAGACTAGGTTCCACAGTGACTGTGAGCACCTTACTGTAGTGCATAGTGCATCACTAGTGCATAGGGTAAGGGGGTGCTGGGAACTAACTTTGATACATGCTTCTGCCAAGGAAAAAACAACACTGAAAAACATCTGTACAATTTGACTAATTTTAATTTAACATACTGTTTAGTTGTAAAAAAGCAACCGTGGACACATTCATGTTTAACTACGTCCGCGACGCATTTATATATGGTCAGCTAAACCACGTTTGTATGATAGATTAAATCACCCATTTGTATGGTCATCAATGGAACCATTTCTTAAAACATGGACCAGAATGTTAAATTACCTGCTGTTCATTGTTCAAAACAAACCACGTTTAAGTTTAAAGCAATTCCAGGGCAGGCGAAATGGAGTCAATTTGTTTACATCAAGGACACATACAATTCAGTCGGCATCAATTATGGGATTGAACAGAAAGTAGGACTTGCAAACAGGGATTGGAGTCTCCAAAAGAACGTATAATGCCTTAGCAACATCACCAGTGGTAGTTTATAAAATACACTGTTTGAATAGTGACATAACATCTGCAAATCATCGTTGACAATCACCCACATGGGTGACTTGAAGCAGCTTCCTCAACTGGTTTAGCCCATAACGAATCTGTTTCTTTGATGTCCAAGTATGTAATGTATGAACAGTTTATAATGCCTGCTGTTAGTATGATACAAAAGTGCATACACTTGTTTAAAATTAATAGTCCAAAGAATTGGCCCTGGCTGCTGCGTCTGGTAACCTGCCAAATCCAATTGCAGGCTGATCTTTCGCCTTCATGACTCGATGAATTTGTCAGCAACATGATTTTTGATTCTTTTAATGATTTTAGAAAACTTATGCACTCTTAATAATAAATAGTTATTAAACAGAACAACACAGTTATTCCCACAATACAATTCTTAACACGAACGAACATGACTGATGGTGGGACAAACATAACAGCGAACACGACTGATGGTGGGACAAACACAACAGCACCCTCATCCTTTCCATTCCACATTAATAATTTATTATAATTTACATCATTTTTAGCATAATCCTTACAAAACACTCTTGAGCATTGAGCAGCAGCCATCTAAATAGCATAACAAAAATGCATAAGAATCCTTATAAAGAACAGACATGACACGTGGAAGCTGAAAATCGGGTGTGTTCGGTACTACAATATTCCACTTGGAAGACTGTTATAAATTCAAACATCTGCCCACACAAAGCTAAAATACTGCTTACAGCTTTGCTGTAATATCAACTGGCCAACGACTGCACCTTTGCAGTGTTAAAATAAAAATAAATAATATTCAGCAGTTTGCTATCAGCTGGCGTCTAACAAAAATTAATAAATATAATTCTGCAATATAGTCTCTTCACCAAGATTGATGTTGGTGTACAACACAAGACGAATGTCAAACGTACTAAGATCAACTCAGAGATGGTGCAACATAACCAGGCAGTGTAATAATAATCAAGCTAAAGACTGATGTTGATGAGATGCAAAATAACAAAGCCAAGACTTGCAACATAACGTTAAAGATGGCATCAGACCAGTATGAGTCCCAAGGTGTAATGTGTTAACTAGCTTCACAACACAATGTGCCATTATAACGGTATAAACCATTCCAAGGAGAACATCCGTTTGAAAACCACTCAGCCCCAACCAAGTCTGTGCACTCTTGTAATATCTTCTGCCAATGACTAATTCTTTTATTTCATACATTTTATGTAAAGTGCATTGAACATGCATGAAACTGCGTTATATATAAATTCATTATTTCTTATTATTAACTGTTACAGTAAACAAAAAGTTAATTAATACTCTAATACTCATAAGTAAATGCTAAGTTTCATACACAAACAGCCAATAGTGATATTGTGGGTGTTTTGCATATCCATTCCACCAATACAACTAGGAGTTGACTCGGTTTTACTGTTGCTCTGAAGCAGGGCTTTTTCAGGACAATCACCAGTGGGGACAGTTGCATACTGAAGACGCCAGTGAATGTCTTGGACACCAGTCAACATCATCCATCACATTATTAAGTTCTATAAAGGTTCACCTCCAACCACCGACATATGACACGGCATAGAAATTGATCTCGGTAAGGGAAAGAACAGCTATTTTAAGCATTGTACATTAATTATTTCTTCACAAAATGTGTTTCATTTACCAATCAGTTTCGCATTATGTCGTTGATAAGATCAATATGTGACAGTTGTACAACAAACAAGGAAATTTCCATGGAGTGCCACAATTCGATGTCATTCAAAATTTCATGTAGCCGAGAAAGGGGTCAAAGGTTAAATTACATTGGTGTCCTGTGGTGCCATACGTCAGTATTTTTAGATGAACCCCAAACAATATTGCACTCACTGAATGATTGTCTTAACTAGTCTACATCTTTGGTATACTCATTTCCAACAGGTGTCGTTTCTGTCATAACACGGCAACCACCCATCAGCTTAACACTGAAACACATTCATTCTTTGGCAACATTCTTTCCTAACAAACAAACAAATACTGCACTGCCACTTCATATGTATATAATGCGTGCACTGTCAAATATAGTGTCTCTTCACATCAACGTAACAGTTCGACCACCAACTACAAGTTTACAAAATATTATCTCTGGTCATTTGCTAAACAGGTTAAATGCCACATTTCTGAAGTTGTCCCACAAAAAAATAAACGTACACTCTGCGACACCAACAATTAATACCTGTGAAATTTACAGCCACGAGATCTTCGTGCAATCGACAAACATCATATGTCTGAAACTCAACAACACGAATCTGGCTGCCAGGCAACAACAAATAGCCAATCTGTGTTCCTCGAAGATAATTAAACTGTCGTTGAAATGTGAATGAAGGAGATCGGGGCGTGGAGCAGAGAGTTGATTTCAGCTCGTGCTGTTGCGACCTGTCTCGAACAAGCCCTTCTTGAAGAACGGATGGAAGGTGTAGAGGACTTGTTTCGAGTAGACCTTGTTGTAGCTTGGATGTAGGGGACAACCCGTGTTCCATACCAGCACATTGAGCATGTTCTGTAGGTAATCCTGCAAAGTAAAATTACTCAAAATTTGTTTTTGCTACATTCTGACAACCCTGTATGTTTGCACTTGTAGGAGTTACATTCGTGCTAACTGATGTTTCTTGTCATTAAAAAAAATTAAAAAATATTCCATCAGATATCTACCTGGTATGTGTTAAATCTCTAACACCTATTCTGTCAAATTTGTGCAAACATAGTGTTAAAAAGGTTTTTTTGAGTGAAGTACTTATCAATATAAATACAAATCTAGAAAAGATGTCATTGCCCAAAAACATAAATTCTATCTGTGTAAATAACTGCATGGGCATGTCTTGATACATCAGCTGTCATGAACTGTTAGATTTCACTAGAATATCCCTGTTTTGAAAAGAAACTGAGTAAACCACTGGCGTGATATTGTTGATTGTAGTAGCAAATCGTTAGATTGCATTAACTCTTAGGTATATAGGCCTGCACAATTGCCTGTTGTTTCCCTTTAAACAATAATAAGACAATTATCAGAGTATTAGTTTTATAATCACAATATAACGGGTGAAAAATTATAATATGCATAATCACAGCAACTACAGAATATAATAAAACAGAAACAAGCACACAATTGTCTGTTAGTGAAAACAAATAAAAGCAAATACTCACCTCAAGGAGGGATCGTCTCTCAATGACAATATGTTCTAATCGGTTCCCAAACCATCGCTTTGGCGGGAACGACAATGCTGCAACCTGGCAGAAACAGTGAACACTTAGCGAGTTGAACGTTAAATATGAGCAGCATTATTCATTAGGAGTGCAACAATACACTGAACTATCAGTGAATCAACAGTCGAGATAACGATGTAAAATTATCGATAGTAAATGTAATAATTGGTAGCAAAACAAATCGACATTGCTATTTGTACTGCTGTAAATGTAATGCTGTTCACAAACATGTTTTTTCAAGATTATAATTTTGGTAATTTTACATACTTATCAACCCAACATGAACAATCATTGACCAGAGCAGCTTCACCATTTGAAACTACCCTCTTGGTAGTCTTGGTAGTCTTGCAAAATGGTGCCATCCATCAACTAAGCATCAGACAAATTATAAATGATTTAATTATAAAAACAAAAAATATAAACCTGGCATTATTCGTTCTGCCAGGTCACTGTATATGTTGATGTTACAATATTCAGTAGAAAATGGTCTCGTGCTTGTTATTGATGCGAACAACTGTAGAGAATCTGTCAATTTGTCTGGGGGAACAAAGAGGGTACATCACTGGGAAATGAGATTTCTTATTTAGCCAAGTAGCTGACCAGGGTCTTAATAACACATACGTTCAACTGTCTGCACCCAAAGTAAGGCCGACTGCTATATTTTGTGGGAGGTGTACTTTGGTTACTACATATCGCAAAAGGAATTGAGAACTTTTGCTACATAAATACACCTGACATGCAATGTTGTGTCCTGCAGTGCAGTTAGGAGATCATAACTGCATATGTAAACTTTGTCCAAATGTAACCAAACTAGTTGGTTGTAATGGTAAGTGCATCGTATGCGTAACAGTGCATTGTATGCGTAACAGTGCATTGTATGCGTAACAGTGCATGGAATGATGCCGAGAACTATTATTCAGGTCAACGCTGCTGTATTTACTATTAGTTTCATAGATTTCAAGCTGCAATAAATTAATTTCCAGTGCGAGTTTACTCCTTTGAATAGGACATTGACACTTGCTGTGGACAAATTTGTATTAGTAAAATGTTAAGATCCCAGCAACGGTTTTGATTATGACGCATTAAGTGCTGCCACCAATGGCATTGCTACTGCTGCCTGTGGTGACCTGCCTGAGAAGCCTACCTCAGGGTATTTAGCCTTGAGATCATGGTGAAGTTCTCGGAAGTTGGTGTAGCGCCTGAAGACTGTCCATACGTCGCACATCACGGTGAACTACAACGCAACAATAAGGCACCATGAACGCAGACCCAGGCCACCCAACACACTGTACAATGTTCACTTTATATGCAGCTCATTTCTTATCTTTGTTGTTGCCTTCAAATAAACCAAATATGTCTTGTTTATTTTCCAAACTGCTTAAACAGGTCATCAACGATGTTATTGTTGAATTTAAATACTGTTTCATTTTAATTTTGTAAAAAACTTACTTATTATGTTAGTCACATCATGAAATGCTTAAAAGGTAAGTTCTTATATAGCGCAGTATCCAGTCATCAGGACTGCTCAAAGCGCTTTACAATTTACTCCCTGGCAGACCTGTTCAATCGAACACCATTTTGACTTCTCTGGGAACATCCAGCCATATTGCAATTAATGTGCAAAGACTATTCGTACACAAATATCCACAACTGTCTATAACCAGGTACTCATTCATATAACTGAGTGAACTGAAGCAACGTAGAGTGAACGGACTTGCCCAAGGTTCGACATCACCGCACAGAAATTAAAACCCGGTTTCTCTTGGTCAAGAGTCTGAAGCCACTGTGCTCCACAAACAATTATGACATCAGGTAGATAATATTTTTAGTTGCCACATATTTCCTGAGACACATTGGTAACTCACCTTCACTTCAAACTCGAAGTGTACATCAAAGCCAGAGCCGCAATGGACGTAGGATGGGAGCCACACTTGGATGGGCTGGAGGAGGGAACTGAGATCAGCCTCAGACACCATGTCCTGGGTGAAAACAAACAATCCTTCACAACATGGTCACATTTTATATTTCTAAGTTTATAAATTATGCCTAAGAGGTAAGTTCTTATAAAGCGTGGTGTCCAGTCCTTAGGGCTACTCAAAGTGCTTCACATTTAATCCTTGGCAGACCTGTTCAAACGAACACCATCTGGAACTAGAGCATTGTGGTGTGAACAAACTTGCCTAAGGTTCGAAATGGCAGCAAACAATTTGAACCTGGAATCTTTCGATTGAGAGTCTGATGTGTATAAGCCATATATATATATATGCCACTGCACATCACTATGGGAATAATGCATGTTTTCTGTTACATGCTTTTAACGGCTAAAACACCAATAAAACAACACCATTAGCATACATACTTTGTCTATACATGAATTTTTGCACGGTAAGACTACTTTGAGAAAAGCATTCTGTCATCTTAAATAGGTGACAACGTGTTATTATGATGTGTCACTAATGGAAGGACGTTTATTAGTTTGATGGCGGAGCTTACCAGTGACAACTGTCGCGCTGAACTTGGTCTTGACTCGACATTGCCATTCTGAGACAAACAGCAGAATACTTTTTCACTTTTTGTACAGTAACAGATGTCCAAGACAGTGGGGAATTATAATTAAAATATTATAACTATACAAGATGTCTTTAATGCAAGATAACATGTAACTTTGTCACTATATATAATTTTTCATACAACAGAGTTCAGCGTTTTTCTCATTACATCATACCATTGTCCAAGTTCAGACTTGTGGGCAAATATGTAGGTGCGTACATCTTGCGTGCTATATTCAATTATGAAAAACATCATATTTACACAGTTCACAGAATATTCTGTTATGCAAAAATAACTGCTTACTTGTAATGATGCATATGGATTTGCAGTTGTTCGAACATTTTCAGGCGTGCTGAAAAATTAATATCACGTTATACTAATTTGGCTTAAGTGAATTTTTGAAACTATATTTCAGGTTGTATTAACATACTACCTTATATCCATATAATTTCAACACATAGATAAAATCTTGTATTTTGGCAAGTTTATTGATAACAAAATTAAATCGCAATTTTTCACTGATAATTACATAAGCGGATGTGTAGCGCGCACACACGATGATTAAAAATATAAATACACATGATTCTGATTAAAATGCACCCACGAGAGGTTGACGAAGACGGAAACCACCTGTGGTATAAAGACGATGAAATCCGTTTCTGTGGAATCATGTGCAGTCAAAAACCAAGGGTAATAGTAGTTTTTTACAGGATGAAATTAGGTCTTTGTGGCCCAAAAAAGGAATTGTTTCGTGAAAAAATATATATAAAAATTAGCCGTGTAGTTTCATATTGCCAATAAAACAGGGTATAATGAAAGCCTTCAGTGTAGGACACAAGAGACAATAAATGAGACACCGATACATTACCGAAAACATGAGTTTGCTTACCATAAAGGTGTTCCACCGTATCTTATTTGTAACAGATCTGGGGAAATTATGTCTCTAAACGGGGTTTATTTCAATGAATAAATCTCACCCCTAAAAACGGTTAATTTTTACCCATAACAAACAACAGTTTCGTGGAGTGACCCCCACCCCTCTAGATTGACACATTCCTAGATTGATCCCCACATTCCTAGATTGATCCCCTGAAGCAACATATCCATATCCCTTGAGTGACCCCCCTGAACTCAAACATCCTGGAGTGACCCCCCAAACCCACATATCCCCAGAGTGACCCCCTGAGGAACCCACCTGGTCTCATATCGGTGCCGCAGCCTGGTCATCTCGCGCCGGTGCTCGGAGCGTATCCTGGCGAGCTCCTGAACGTGGTCGGCTCGTTCGCGCTCCAGGTCGAGCTGCTGTTCCTTCTCCCTCTTCACACGCCGCTCGAACATCCTCCGCTTCACTTCCTGCTCCACGAGCACATTGATGCGCTCCTGCTCCTCCAGCTCGCGTAGGCGGAATTTCTCAAGGTCAAGGTCATCGAGCTGCAGCTGCCGCTCGTGGCCGTGGAGCTGCTGTCGCTCCCGGAGCTCCGTCTCCCTCTGTCGGAGCTGCTCCTCGATGCTCTGGAGCGACTGTGGAGAGGATGAGCGTGCTCCGTCTAAGTTCACGGCTTCTCACTTGACATTTTATGTCCGGATTTCCGGTGTAAATATTGAAGTGACATTTTCGTTAATGTTTGTATCCACACGTATCTTTTGTTTTTTACTAGCATGTTTAACTTTCACTTTATTATTATTGTCTCATATTTTATTATTTTAGAAATTTGGCAGGATTGGGAGGGGAGTGGAACATGAGAGCGTGACACAGAGGGAAAGGAGACAGTGGTGGATAAAGGAAACTAAGAACATCAAGGCTAGCCTTGCTCCGGATGGCAGATACTAAGAACATCAAGGCTAGCCTTGCTCCGGATGGCAGATACTAAGAACATCAAGGCTAGCCTTGCTCCGGATGGCAGATACTAAGAACATCAAGGCTAGCCTTGCTCCGGATGGCAGATACTAAGAACATCAAGGCTAGCCTTGCTCCGGATGGCAGATACTAAGAACCTGGTAGTCGAGAATAAACATATTTGTGAATGAACACATAATTGAACAACAATGTGTGTGTGCCTGCGTTGTGCGTGTGTGATCATGTGCGTGCATGTGTGCATGCGAGCATGTGTACCAACCTGTAGACGGTGTTCAATCTGACTGCGCTCTTCTGCCAGGTCTTCGAGCTGTGTCTGGTGCTGCAACTGCAGCGCCATCTGGCGTTCTCGCAACTTACGACTGTGCTCCAGCAGTTCTTCTGTCAATGAAGACAGAGAACAAATAGTACCATTAGGTACAGTGGAACCTCACTATTAAGGTCAGCCTCGGCACCTGATGAACGTGACCTGTATAGCGAGGTGACTGTATTAGTGGAGTAGTTTCCTATACATTACTGTATCTGGGACTAACTTATGGTGACCTTAATTGTAAGGTGGCTGTATTACCGAGGTGACCATAAAGCAAAGTTTGCCTATATAGGGTTAGAAATAATTTTATAATCTATGGACAGATGTAGGATGAATGACGCGAGGGAAGAGACTGGGATGAATGACGCGAAGGAAGAGATTGGGATGAATGTCGCGAGGGAAGAGACTGGGATGAATGACACGAGGGAAGAGACTGGCATGAATGACGCGAGGGGAGAGACTGGGATGAATGACGCGAGGGGAGAGACTGGGATGAATGACGCGAGGGGAGAGACTGGGATGACTGACGCGAGGGGAGAGACTGGGATGAATGACGCGAGGGGAGAGACTGGGATGAATGACGCGAGGGGAGAGACTGGGATGATTGACGCGAGGGAAGAGACTGGGATGATTGACGCGAGGGAAGAGACTGGGATGAATGACGCGAGGGAAGAGACTGGGATGAATGACGCGAGGGAAGAGACTGGGGTGAATGACGCGAGGGAAGAGACTGGGATGAATGACGCGAGGGAAGAGACTGGGATGAATGACGCGAGGGAAGAGACTGGGATGAATGACGCGAGGGGAGAGACTGGGATGAATGACGGGAGGGAAGAGACTGGGATGAATGACGCGAGGGGAGAGACTGGGATGAATGACGCGAGGGGAGAGACTGGGATGAATGACGCGAGGGAAGAGACTGGGATGAATGACGCGAGGGAAGAGACTGGGATGAATGACGCGAGGGAAGAGACTGGGATGAATGACGCGAGGGGAGAGACTGGGATGAATGACGCGAGGGAAGAGACTGGGATGAATGACGCGGGGAAGAGACTTGGATGAATGATGCGAGGGAAGAGACTGGGATGAATGTCGCGAGGGAAGAGACTGGGATGAATGACATGAGGGAAGAGACTGGCATGAATGACGCGAGGAGAGAGACTGGGATGAATGACGCGAGGGGAGAGACTGGGATGAATGACGCGATGGGAGAGACTGGGATGAATGACGCGAGGGGAGAGACTGGGATGAATGACGCGAGGGGAGAGACTGGGATGAATGACGCGAGGGGAGAGACTGGGATGAATGACGCGAGGGGAGAGACTGGGATGAATGACGCGAGGGAAGAGACTGGGATGACTGACGCGAGGGAAGAGACTGGGATGAATGACGCGAGGGAAGAGACTGGGATGACTGATGCGAGGGAAGAGACTGGGATGAATGACGCGAGAGAAGAGAATAGGATGAATGTCGCGAGGGAAGAGACTGGGATGAATGACGCGAGGGAAGAGACTGGGATGAATGACACGAGGGAAGAGACTGGGATGAATGACGCGAGGGAAGAGACTGGGATGAATGACGCGAGGGAAGAGACTGGGATTAATGATGCGAGGGAAGAGACTGGGATGAATGACGCAAGGGAAGAGACTGGGATGAATGACGCGAGGGAAGAGACTGGGATGACTGATGCGAGGGAAGAGACTGGGATGAATGACGCAAGGAAGAGACTGGGATGAATGACGTGAGGGAAGAGACTGGGATGACTGATGCGAGGGAAGAAACTGGGATGAATGACGCGAGGGAAGAGACTGGGATGAATGACGTGAGGGAAGAGACTGGGATGACTGATGCGAGGGAAGAAACTGGGATGAATGACGCGAGGGAAGAGACTGGAATGCTGTTGTGGTTAATGGGAAAACTAGTAAAATGCCAGATGATGTAGGCAGGTCACTTGATAAGAACGGATGTGGACAGATTAATGAAGAGAGCAAAGATGGAGAAACATCAAGGCCACGAGGGAAGGAGGACATTATGTGCGACCCAGCCACATACAAATGCATGTAAACACGAGATGTAAATCTTGTCAAAAGTACCATCAACTTAACTCTAATGTTCAACCTAACTCTATCTGTAAACATAACCCCTTTTGCACATCAAACCAACTATTTGTACATAGAGCGATAGCAGGAAGCTCTCTCCATGGGGAAAGGGGACGACCACAGCAGAGATGGGAGGACTGTGTGAAGAGGGAGTTTAGAAAGTTTGAGAAGATGAAAGGTGGAGTGAAGGGGTTGCTGATAGGGAGCAATGGAGGGCAACATGAGAAAGAACAGTGCCACAATACACCATAAACATCTTGAAAGGATCTTCTGGTAGATATTAATTAAAAGCATGAACACCACTACGCAGCAAACTGCCATCATCACCTGAGCAACACCCACCTTCCTTCAACTTCTTGTATCTGTCGAATGCCTGCTGCTTGTCTTCTAGTTCTTCCTCTGTCAACTCGACGTGATCAGCATAGGCCAACTCATCTAAACTGCTCGGGAACACGGGAGCACATGCGTCAACTCCAACATATTCTCTACACTAACTGCACTTCTAATAGAAATGCTTCATAGCATATAGGTAATTCTTGTTAATTCATAATGTACAAATGACTTCCTTATGACAAGGGAAACTGGAAGACCTTTGTTTGACAGACTGCATTTAAGTCTAGCAAACGTGCACATAAATTGAAGTTTCCCAGTGCATTGTAGGTATGTTTTAAAAAGTATGACAAATGTTCACTGCACTAAAAATAACTGCATTATAGACTTGTCATAATCATAATTACGCCTTTTCATACCAAATCATGTAACAATCCTGTAGCAACTCAGCATTTTAACCAAAATTCACAAAAGCACATGTGACTCCCTCCAGATAACTTAAAACATTCCCAAACTCACATTTTCCTGTGGTTTATGATCCTTCTCAGATCCTCGTTGCTCTCCTCGTCCACATCCACTGTCCGTCGCTCAATCTCTGACGCTGCCTGCTCCGAATGTCGCCTCCACTTGCACATGACATCACTCAGCCAATCAGATTCCTTCTCAAGAATTCCCCGTTCGTCGTTCCATTTTACCTTCGCTGCGTCGCAAGTCACCACTGCCTCTACCACCATTTTCTCTTTTTCCTCAATCTCCAACTGAGTCTCTGCAAACTTATCGCGCATTTTTGAGACCTCCCCTTCCAGCAGTGTGACCCAATTTTTTGTGAACGCCTTCAAATCTTCCCTCGTCTCATTCAGAGTTTCGATCTGCTGCGTTCGCATCTGCTGCAACTTGGACATCGCCACCTTGAATGTGGCGGTCATTTCTTCTTTTTTTGTGAGTAAACGTTTCTTGTCGTCTTTTATTCGAGCTTGTTCCTTCTCAAACCCAGCCTGTTCAATGTTTCTCCTTTCTTCACTTATCTCACTCTCCGATGCGACTCGCAGTTTCTCACTGCACTCAGCCAAATAGATCTCATCAGCATCCAACTGTTTCTGTTCTTCTGCCATTTCTTCTTGCGTCTTCGTCTTCTTACTGAGGATCTCGGCTTCTTCTCGCTTGTAGATCTCGTACATGTCTTTCTCCTGACCTTTCACGGACCTCGTCTTGGTGGTCAGCTGATCATACTGACCAATCAGAACGTCTCGAGTGCAAGAGTCCAGTTCACTTGATAATGTGTCAAATAAATTATGGTCGTTCTTTAATGATTCTAAATGTTTTCTTGACTTTTCGATGTTTCCGAGATCCTGAAAACAAAGACCAGTGACATGTGATATATATATATATATATAATAATTACATATGTATATATAGTAGTGATCACTCATATATCTACAACATATATCTAATATATTTGACAAAATATACCTATAAAATATTTCATTCGTGCATACCCTTTAAACAGTATCACTCCAAGATGTGTCAACAGGGAGCATAACATTATGTAATGTTCTCCCCTATTTCCTCTGTATGATAATTATTATGTATGATTTTGCTTTGATTTGTACGTATTGTTGAGTTACCAATAAACTGAATTTGAATACCTGTTCCTTGAGCTGCCCCAACGAAACCTTCTTTTCCTTAAGCTCATTCTCTGTCTCTTCCACAGCTGCAAGGAGCTGGTTCTTCTTTTCCTCCAACTTGTGAGCGTCTTCCTCCAGCGCCCGAGTTCGTCCCTTGTCCTGTGTGTTCACTTCTGCCAGTTCCTACACAAACACAACGCCAATGACGTGACTGCCTCATACAATACGCCAATGACGTGCCTGCCTCGAACAACACAATGCCAATGACGTGCCTGCCTCGAACAACACAATGCCAATGACGTGACAGCCTCGTACAACACGACAATGAAGTGACGCCCCATACAACACCACGCCAATGACGTGACTGCCTCGTACAACACACCAATGACGTGACTGCCTCGTACAATACACCAATGACGTGACTGCCTCGTACAACACACCAATCACGTGACTGGCTCGTACAACACACCAATCACGTGACTGCCTCGTACAACACAATGCCAATGACGTGACTGCCTCGTACAACACGACAATGACGTGACTGCCTCGTACAATACAACGCTAATGATGTGACTGCCTCGTACAACACGACAATGACGTGACTGCCTCGTACAACACGACAATGACGTGACAGCCTCGTACAACACAATGCCAATGACGTGACAGCCTCGTACAACACGACAATGAAGTGACGCCCCATACAACACCACGCCAATGACGTGACTGCCTCGTACAACACACCAATGACGTGACTGCCTCGTACAATACACCAATGACGTGACTGCCTCGTACAACACACCAATCACGTGACTGCCTCGTACAACACACCAATCATGTGACTGCCTCGTACAACACAATGCCAATGACGTGACTGGCTCGTACAACACGACAATGACGTGACTGCCTCGTACAATACACCAATGACGTGACTGCCTCGTACAACACACCAATCACGTGACTGCCTCGTACAACACACCAATCACGTGACTGCCTCGTACAACACAATGCCAATGACGTGACTGCCTCGTACAACACGACAATGACGTGACTGCCTCGTACAACACGACAATGACGTGACAGCCTCGTACAACACAATGCCAATGACATGACTGTCTTGTACAACACGACAATGATGTGACTGCCTCGTACAACACGACAATGACGTGACTGCCTCATACAACACAACGCCAATGACATGACTGCCTCGTACAACACGCCAATGACGTGACTGCCTCATACAACACAATGCCAATGACATGACTGTCTTGTACAACACGACAATGACGTGACTGCTTCGTACAACACGACAATGACGTGACAGCCTCGTACAACACGACAATGACGTGACAGCCTCGTACAACACGACAATGACGTGACTGCCTCATACAACACAATGCCAATGATATAACTGCCTCGTACAACACGACAATGATGTGACTGCCTCATACAACATGACAATGACGTGACAGCCTCGTACAACACGACAATGACGTGACTGCTTCGTACAACACGACAATGACGTGACAGCCTCGTACAACACGACAATGACGTGACTGCCTCATACAACACAATGCCAATGACATGACTGCCTCGTACAACACAACAATGACGTGATTGCCTCATACAACACAACAATGACGTGACAGCCTCGTACAACACAACAATGACGTGACTGCTTCGTACAACACGACAATGACGTGACAGCCTCGTACAACACAATGCCAATGACATGACTGCCTCGTACAACACAACAATGACGTGACAGCCTCGTACAACACAACAATGACGTGACTGCCTCATAGAACACAACAATGACGTGACTGCCTCGTACAACACGACAATGACGTGACAGCCTCGTACAACACAACAATGACGTGACTGCCTCATAGAACACAACAATGACGTGACTGCCTCGTACAACACGACAATGACGTGACAGCCTCGTACAACACAACAATGACGTGACTGCCTCGTACAACACAATGCCAATGACGTGACTGCCTCGTACAACACGACAATGACGTGACTGCCTCGTACAACACAACGCCAATGACGTGACTGCCTCGTACAACACGACAATGACGTGACAGCCTCGTACAACACAACGCCAATGACGTGACTGCCTCGTACAACACGACAATGACGTGACTGCCTCGTACAACACGACAATGACGTGACTGCCTCGTACAACACGACAATGACGTGACTGCCTCGTAAAACACGACAATGACCTGACTGCCTCATACAACACGACAATGACGTGACAGCCTCGTACAACAAGACAATGACGTGACTGCCTCGTACAACACGACAATGACGTGACTGCCTCGTACAATACAACGCCAATGACGTGACTGCCTCGTTCATACAACACGACAATGACATGACAGCCTCGTACAACACGACAATGACGTAATATCAAATGCTTTGTTTGTTAGGGTCATTCACAATTGTTCACATTTACCTATATGAATACATACAGAGCAATTTTCAGATCCCCGCTCTCCCACTGAACCAATGGAGACAAACCTCACTTTGCGGTCACCTTAGTATGGCCGATTTTACTGTGCTCAGTGTCAGGAGTTTACATTCCCCCAGTAAGCAAATTGCTCATAAACAAGATCTTGTTGCTGGCTTTGTCCGCCATGTTGTTACATCTCGTTTCAATGATATGAGTCAAATTATTTAAGTTTCAGCGTTAATATATCAGCAAAATACCTGACAGTATTTGTGGATCAAGTTATTATACTAGTTCAGATGGCTAGACTGACTTTGAGAGCTGTTTTGAAGTGAATATTCTGCAAATTGCTGGCAAGAAACATAGCCAAACATCACCGTCTTGTGGCCGGGCTGAGTCGGCTGGCAAGGCCTACTCGGTTCGCCAGAAACGGATATGATGCATTCAAATTTCAAACACAGCATAATAACCATCATAATAATGTCAAAGGACGTAACAATAACCATCACAATAATATCAAAAGACACAACAACAACCATCAAAATAATGTCAAAGAACGTATCAACAACCATCATAATAATGTCAAAGGACGTAACAACAACCATCATAATAATGTCAAAGGACACAACAACAACCATCATAGTAATGTCAAAGGACGTAACAACAACCATCATAATGTCAAAGGACACAACAACAACCATCATAGTAATGTCAAAGGACCTAACAATAACCATCATAATAATGTCAAAGGACGTAACAACAACCATCATAATAATGTCAAAGGACACAACAACAACCATCATAGTAATGTCAAAGGACACAACAACAACCATCATAATAATGTCAAAGGACGTAACAACAACCATCATAATAATGTCAAAGGACAAAACAACAACCATCATAATAATGTCAAAGGATGTAACAACAACCATCATAATAATGTCAAAGGACACAACAGCAACCATCATAATAATGTCAAAGGACACAACAACAACCATCATAATAATGTCAAAGGACACAACAACAACAATCATAATAATGTCAAAGGACACAACAACTATCATAATAATGTCAAAGGACACAACAACAACCATCATAATAATGTCAAAGGACCTAACAACAACCATCATAATGTCAAAGGACACAACAACAACCATCATAATAATGTCAAAGGACACAACAACAACTATCATAATAATGTCAAAGGACACAACAACAACCATCATAATGTCAAAGGACCTAACAACAACCATCATAATGTCAAAGGACACAACAACAACCATCATAATAATGTCAAAGGACACAACAACAACCAACCATATTCCTTATAATTTTGGCTAAATACGTTTTAACTTGACAGCTTAAAACCTGGAAGCAGACAATTTTTTGGAAAATTTTGCATTCTGGGGGGCCCTGGGGCACCCTTAAAATGATTCAATCAAATACAGATTTCTTATGTTTAGTGGCACTACCACTTGAAATGTCTATGCAAAATTAGAGAAAACATTACTGAAGAGTTTTTGAAAAAGTATGTGAAAATTTACAAGTTTCTGGGATCCTGGGAGTTCATACGGGGCCCTTAGAACGATTCAATCAAATACACATTTCTCGTGCATAGTGGCAGTACCCTAAGATATGTCTATTATGCTAAATTACAGAAAAAGTTGCTGAACGGTTTCTGAGAGTTTCTTTAGTCCGTTGGCCCAAAGGACTAAAAAGATAAGTAAAGTTGACAATTTTGAATGATCTAGTAACTTTGCCAAGTTTTATAAAGTGTACTTTTGATTATCTATCTAGTAACTTTGCCAAGTTTTATAAAGTGTACTTTTGATTATCTATCTAGTAACTTTGCCAAGTTTTATAAAGTGTACTTTTGATTATCTATCTAGTAATTTTGCCAAGTTTTATAAAGTGTACATTTGATTATCTATCTAGTAACTTTGCCAAGTTTTATAAAGTGTACTTTTGATTATCTATCAAGTAACTTTGCCCAGTTTTATAAAGTGTACTTTTGATTATTATCTGCAAAACATGAGTTATCATGGATGGATGTTTGTTCAATGCTATCCTCACACAGCACATCTAATCACTGTCACATTGCCTTCAAGGCTATCATAAGCACACATTTCTTTCTTTCATGCCTGAATATCATCAGCACATCCTTGACATTCTGTCCGGTACATACTCACTGTTCCACAGACTACTTGTAGACACGTACCGTTACACACTCACTGTTCCACAGACTACTTGTAGACACGTACCGTATCATACTCACTGTTCCACAGACTACTTGTAGACACGTACCGTTACACACTCACTGTTCCACAGACTACTTGTAGACACGTACCGTATCATACTCACTGTTCCACAGACTACTTGTAGACACGTACCATTACACACTCACTGTTCCACAGACTACTTGTAGACACGTACCATTGACAGTTTTTGTTTTGTTGTTTCAATGTGCTCCATCACATGTTTCTCTTTCTCGACCAATGCCGTCACCTCGTCATTAATCGCTTGCCTCAGTTTGGCGACTGCTTTCAGTAGTGACGGGCACTTGTCGTTCGACTGCACAGAGCCGTTCTCCTACAAAGCGCAACTACTGTTTACACGGCACAATGGGGAAAATGAACAATGAATAAAATCACACCAACTGTTTCTACAATTCAGCAAAGTTATGTTGTGAAAATTAAGGTAAAGATTGTGTGGTAAAAGTAGACATGTTTAGTTTTAATTTTCATCTTAATTTTCTCCTTTCATTTTCTCAGCTGCATATGCAAAATTAAAATAACAGACACTTAGATTCTTTTATTGCGAACAATATTTGAAAGATTTTCCACATGTGCTAAAATTTACATAATTTCTTACTGACGGTGATGAAACACCAATGATGATGTTGACATGCCAACAACACTGGTAACATGCCAATGACACTAGTGACATGCCAACACCGGTGACATGCCAACAACACTAGTGACATGCCAACAACACTGGTGACATGCCAATGACACTGGTGACGGCATCACCTACCTGTGTGTTGATCTCCTGTTGTCGGTCCAGTTGACTCTCAACGTCACTGATGCGACTCTTGAGTCGAGTCACTTCCTCAACGGCTTCCTGTTGAGTCTGGATGGGGAGAGAGGAGAGGGGAGAGTGGAGAGAGGAGAGGGGAGAGGGGAGAGAGGAGAGGGGAGAGGGGAGAGGGGAGAGGGGAGAGAGGAGAGGAGAGGAGAGAGGAGAGAGGAGAGGAGAGAGGAGAGAGGAGAGAGGAGAGAGGAGAGAGGAGAGAGGAGAGAGTTGTCAGCAGAGTTTCTTGATTTCTTAGAACTCACAATCTTTTAATAATTTCAAAAAATCTCACGATCATTTCAAAATCTCATTTTCTATTCTTCCCATGAAAAATGGCTCGAAACATAAAATTACTCAGATAGTCAGCTCATGAATCATCTGATTTGATCTCAATCATAACATATACATATATTTATACACTCATTTGGAATACAGGGAGTTGAATTATTTTAGCAGTTTTGCAATGTGATCAAAATTAAATTAATTTGTTATGTTCATAAACTTATATCTCTTTAGATACAACAACTGGCTTAATTTTTGCCAAGAAATAACAAACATTCAATGATTATAGTAAAATACAGGTTCGCTAGTGACATATTGGGTCAACCATCACTTGTGATTATGAGTGGACGATCGGCCACCTGATGACCTGACAAAACCACGATGACCCCATGGTAACCTTGACTCCTACCTGTGTGACCTTAACCCCTACCTGTTGCGCCTCGGCCTTCATCATCTCGGCCTCGTGCTGGAGCCGCTCCAACATCCGTCGCCGCTCGTCCAGCTCCAGCTCAGCCGCTCCGTGCTCCTGGAGCCGGTCGACCTCCGTCCTCCGCAGTCGCTCCTCCATCTCCTCCACCTGCCGTCTACGGGGTCAAAGCTCACCATCTTTACTCACTGTATTATCAGTAGCCTCAGTTACCCAGGCTCTGTTGTAAGAGACCTGCCACATTGAATTGGGTATTAAGTGGCACAGGCCTATTCTGCACGAGTTAAAAATAGCTGCGTCATTGTCCATCAATTTTTTTTTGGCAGAAATTCCTACCTTATAATTTCATCTTTCAAACTCCAGTTTATTTTCTTCGACAAACAATCCAAAACTAATAAAATGAATGCATTTACTAACCCACAGATTAACAAACAATAAACAATATCGTTTCTCAAAACACTGCTTTTTAACGCTTGCCTCAATTTTAATAATAAATCAAAAACTATTGAAGATATTTCAAAAATGAGGTATCATTTTACAAGGAGGCAGTCTGTCCTAGTTTATAATTTATTAATTAATATAAATACCATATTAACTATATTGAAAGTATACTGCCTGCCATGTTGTCTTTAGTAAGTGCGTATTCACATTTTGAAGGTACGACTAGGGGAACTTGACTGTTCAAATATAAACAAAACATCTAGATTTATTGGCAATACGGCCAAGTCGGGCTGAGTTAACTGCTACACCCTTTGATGTTCAACGATGTCCCATTTCCCGTGTTCAACACAGCAGACTTCCTATTACAAGTTACTACGCCCACTAACTGTTTGTTGCTCATGACGCTGGCAACATAATTGGAATTTCCACTGCGATGAAGACGATTCGTTACCCTGAATCCTTACAATGAATGAGGGTAATCAATGAAAATGTCTCTCCTCCCATCTAAATAATTATTATGCTGGAGTGTTTAAAATAAAATGCTCACAAGCACTTTTTAAAAAATTGCATAAAATAAATATATTAACTAACAAATAAATATTGTAAATCTATATAAAAAGGTATGTTTGAAACCTTGTATAAACTAACATTATTTTCAGGCTTCAGTGCATGTTTTGAGAGATATAGACTAAGACGGTAAACACTAAGTACATATTGGATAAACAAATAAAGTGTAAATCTATATAAAAAGAGCAAATGAAAGCTCATTTAAACATTGTTTCTAAGCATCAGTGTGTTTTGAGAGATACAGACGTATCACAATGCCAGCCTGAAGATTTTTGGATGATCCTTTGCGACTACTACTTTGTTCCTAAACTTCTGCCTCACCTTTTCTCGTCCAGCGCAACCAACAGCTCCTTGTGATTCTCCTCCATCTCCCAACTGGAGGAAGAAAATTTACATCACTTTTTTGGGCCAAAATGAGTGAACATAAAATAAACTGTTAAGTAATATATTTTCATGTTTGTGTTCATTTAATAAATAATAAATTTATCTTTATCCTCTTTTAAAAAGAACAGTTTTCATGGATGTCTGTTAACAACAAAACCATACAAAATGACAGGATTCCTACAAGAAATATTAAAATGAAAACACATTAGGATCACAATCTAATTGCTGCAAACTATTTGCAATGCAGTTCTTTATGATAACTGTCTGTACCACAATAAACAGAGAATACAGATCATGCAGCTCAATGCATTTACACTACTATATCATCGCAGAGATATTACCTGTTTGTACGCACATGTGCACGCATGCATACACATGCATGCATACACACACAGACATACATAAAGTAATTACATACCCTGTCGTCATTAAGGCAAGGTTTTCTGTTGAGCGATACAAGTCCGACATCGACTGACTGAGAAGTGACGTTCGACTCATGCTCATGGTTCGTGTCTGGAGGAACAGAACACAAACTGCCAATAGATTTACTGTTTACAATCTGAATAGTTGTTTACTTTAAATTTTCACGGTGAAAAAGTTAATAACTCTATAAATAACTACCTCTGTGCATTTTGAAATACATCACCATTTTGCAAGGACCCAAATGAACACAGAAAGATGTGAGTGGATCTCCGTGGAGGAAATGCACTTACAATGTCTCCAAGTTAGCATATTAATATATAGATTATTTGTTACCGTTTTGAATTCAGCTCGCAGTTTTGCCGCCTCTGCTGGATGGTTGAACCGGAACATGTTTGTCTTGCCAAGTAGAATCACAGCGCCTGTCGGTGACATACAACACGACATACAGTTCAATTACTTGTTACACGTAAGGAATAAATTCACCTTGATGACCAATGTTTGCAAAACCAGACATTCCAACTTGGCACGAGCAAATAGAGATCTCATTGTGTTTTTTTCAAGGAAGTTTAACAAATATTTTGTATGTTGGTGGCATCACATCTGAATGTATATTACCCAAATTACATTCAAGTTCTGATCTGTTTCAATATCCAGCCCTGACCTCAATAAACTTGAACATCTGCAAGTGAAGAAGTAATGCAAAAGTTGTTGCAGTGTTAAGACCATAACTCACTGAATTACATATCGTAGAATTGTACATAATTGAACTTAATCAAGCCCACAAACCTGAAAAAAAAAATCATTAACTCAGTTACATCAAAAGTGGGTGATGCTTGTTTGAAAGTGGGACATTGGGAGGATATTTTAATAATGACAAAAAACAGTTGGGAATCTTGTAAGTTCTGTACATTTTGTGAAGTTAAGTTTTACTTACTAGGAGCTATATTTACAAAGAAAGAAAAAAGGTAGCTGTGGATTAGAAGAAAGTAGCCTCTGGTAACATGATGTGCAGGTATCATGCATATAATACGCACACACAGTCACATACCTTGATTGAGTTTTGTTGGATCCGACACAGCAATGCCGTTGATAGTGCATACCGCTGTGCCAAGTGGTACCAGTGTCACGTCACCATTATTACGCTCAATGATGCAGTGCTCAGGCTCCATGTCGACACCCGACAACACTGACACAAGACAGACATGAAGTTAGTGTCAGTTATTTGATGACACTGATACAGTCAGACCTGACAGAAGCTAGTGTTGGTTACTTGATGACACTGATACAGTCAGACCTGACAGAAGCTAGTGTTGGTTACTTGATGACACTGACACATACAGACATGACAGTAGTTAGTGTCAGTTACTTGATGACACTGATACAGTCAGACCTGACAGTAGCTAGTGTTGGTTACTTGATGACAGACAGACATGACAGAAGTTAGTGTCAGTTATTTGATGACACTGATACAGTCAGACCTGACAGAAGCTAGTGTTGGTTACTTGATGACAGACAGACATGACAGTAGTTAGTGTCAGTTACTTGATGACACTGATACAGTCAGACCTGACAGTAGCTAGTGTTGGTTACTTGATGACAGACAGACATGACAGTAGTTAGTGTCAGTTACTTGATGATACTGACACAGACAGACATGACAGTAGTTAGTGTCGGTTACTTGATAACACTGACAGAGACAGACATGACAGTAGTTAGTATCGGTTACTTGATGACACTGACATGTACAGACAAGACAGTAGTTAATGTCGGTTACTTGATGATACCGACACATAAAAACATGACAGTAGTTAGTGTAGGTTACTTGATGACACTGACAGAGACAGACATGACAGTAGTTAGTATCGGTTACTTGATGACACTGATACAGTCAGACCTGACAGTAGCTAGTGTTGGTTACTTGATGACAGACAGACATGACAGTAGTTAGTGTCAGTTACTTGATGATACTGACACAGACAGACATGACAGTAGTTAGTGTCGGTTACTTGATAACACTGACAGAGACAGACATGACAGTAGTTAGTATCGGTTACTTGATGACACTGACATGTACAGACAAGACAGTAGTTAATGTCGGTTACTTGATGACACCGACACATAAAAACATGACAGTAGTTAGTGTAGGTTACTTGATGACACTGACAGAGACAGACATGACAGTAGTTAGTATCAGTTACTTGATGACACCGACACATACAGACATGACAGTAGTTAATGCTGGTTACTTGATGACACCGACACATAAAAACATGACAGTAGTTAGTGTCGGTTACTTGATGACACTGACATAGACAGACATGACTGGCTTAAACATTCATTATATCCACGACTGTTTTATTAATATGCATAATCAAACAGCCGTGTATATATTGCAGGATTAAGCAATCGTAATGTTAAAACGGCAATTACTCAACAATTAAAACAAATTCCTGTGTACATCAGCAACATATCTGTAGGTAAGATTATTATTATGGGGCACTTCCTTCTGTGACGTCGCCAACATCTAACATGCCATTGTTTTGTGACACACAAATGACAAAGTTAGAGATGGCTTAGTGACATATGTTTGCAATCAGCAAACTTCATATTCGGCACATTACTTCACAAGAGCATTAATTTTACATACATAACATTTCTAAAAAAATTGACAAATTCATTTCACTTAGTCTTTAAGACTAATGAAAGTGGAGTGTAGTATGTTACCTATGTCCTGTTGCCTGGGTGCCTCTGCTGTGCCAATGGTCGTGTGGCAGTCCTGTGTAAACAAGAAATAATACAACTGCAACTAAACTACTCAAGGCATGAACAGCAGGTTCACCTGTCCATCTATCCAATAGTTTCTTATATACCAATTGCAGAAAATGGTTAGTGTGAGCATATAATTAATTTATGTTAGTTATTACCCCACCATCTTCTGAAACAATAGTTAACTTCCACAAAATGTAAAAAGTACTGTTTGAAATTAGTTTAATCTTAAAACCTCTGCAGTACCACTCATTTTTATAAATAACATAATAAAACTAGCCATGACAGCAACATTAATCCCAGTAAAAACCCACAGCCAATGGAATTCAGAGAAACAAACATTGAGCAACTGAAATTATCAGTAACAAACCTTGAGATGGTGTGGCCAATAGAAAGTCCTGTAACAAACAATGAGCCAATGAAAAGCCTTGTGACAAACCTTGAGATGGTAGAGCATGATGCCTGTACTGAGGATGTCATCATCAATGCCAATGAGATGAGGCAGCTCCGAGTCGAGCACCACACCCAGTCCCGACTTCCGCAGCTCCAAGTTACGAGCTTCCTACAACATACAGTTACACAATGAACCCATCCTTGCGCCACAGGGGTCGCTGCTGCTGATTACGTCAGTGCCAGCCAGCAGTACCCCCTGGCTGATCGCTTTGGGAAACTCTGAATTTCAGCTCAGCCTATGAAATCGCTCCCTAGATCAGTAGATCTCGGCAGGTCAGGTGTCATAATAAAACTAATTTCAACCAACCGTGGCTCATGTTACATGCAATGTTTAGGAAGTAGAAGCAATTATTCGAATACACAATACCGCTCAGCTGCTCGTACTAATGGGCGAACGGGTCATATATATTGGGATTCCCAGAAATCGTTTATCCGTCTTCAAATTGGGGCGGGTATTTGCGCAGTTCTCACGGGTGATGCAGTCGCAACTGGCGAAGTCAATTACTAGTTTGATTCAGCTAACTTCCGCAATTCACGTAGGGGATCAGCCAGGGCTAGTTTTGCATGGCAAACAGCCCTGGCTTGCGAGGATGAATGAAACTGGTCTACCTGTCTATTATGGATGATCTTGTAAGGATTGTAAAAATTTTGAAGATCTACACAATGCATTGGTGGGCATGGTTTGAGTACATGTTAAATGCATACATTTTTTTTGTACTTTGCAAACTTTGGAGACACCTACTGGTCTATCATTACTGGAAATTTCCGTGTATAATGCGCATTTTTCCCCTTCACTTTTTATTCAAAAATCGGGGTGTATATTATACATGATGCTAAGGCTTAACAAATTTTCTCTGACCAATTTATCAATGTTTGCAGACCAAGATAAGGCTGCTAGAAAAATAGTAATATTATCAAAGTCAGCGTGATGTCACAATCACGTAAACCACCGCAGCAACGCAGACGAAAGGCAAGAATCACACTCCCGTAACCGCCTCTCTAGCCCTAAACTAGCAGCGAGAAATTACAAAGACGAGAGCCCGGATGTCTGACATCATGAATAACATCAATGAGCGGGAAGCGCACAAGACTGGGAAGCGCAGCCGGGGAAGTGGCCCACTATGATTATGATTGGCGTTCCTGAATCATGTGAATGATGCCCGCATCACGGGTCGAGTGTCAACAAGTGTGACTGACTCCATGTTTAAATTTGTGAATACAAGTGTTGTGAAGGTAAATAAAGACGAATGTAGCGTATATATGCTTCGCAGTTGAAAGTACCAGGTTTGCATGTAGCATTTCAGAATAGAACTTGGTGTTAATTTAAAAGTGAAATCAGAATGACACAGTGTAAGTTCTAGCAAGCGCTGATATAATCAGTTCATCAAACTACAGCACAAGGTACATAGTGCTAACACACTAGTCACTAGCGAGCGACAAGCCGGCAGCAATGCCATAACTTGCGTAGGTGACATGTTTACAATTCTGATTTGGATTCGTGGGTTCAAGCAAAATATTAGAAGCGGGGAAATCGGGGATTGATGTCAAAAGTCAGGGTGCGTATTATACATGGAGGCGTATTATACACAGACATTTACGGTAGTTGCTTGCTGCGATTGACATACACAACTAACACATATATGGGACTGGTCAACTTCCACCCAAACAAAATACATTTGTAAACATATTCCTCACACTGCTGCACATGCGGTGTTATTCAACAATCTGCAGAGTTACACAATGCAGCTAAGTAAAATGTATACTAACATTTAATAAATGAGCTAAAAGTTATGGATTTTAACATGCTGGTTCTTAGCAGAGTGCTATCCTTATGATGTAACAAAAGATTGCAAGAATTAATTGAAGGTTTTTTCTCAATAAAAACGTCTCCATCAATGCATTTTGCAAAAAAGATCATATCCAGTTTCCACTGTGATCTGCTAGATTGTTTGTATAAATTATAACTGTACAAAGTCATCAGACAAATTTATATAAACACAATTTCGTGAAAAAATGGCCTGGCTCTATATACCTTACCCAATGGTTAATGACACTTTCGTAAATTACCTGATACAAATTTTTGATGAGTATGCAATACTGTATTAAACCAACTGCTACTCACTCTACAAGTGTAATATCAATCAGTGTGATTTAAAGTGGGCTAAATCAAGCGAGGGAGTAGTTTTAAGAAGCGTCCGTACCTTCAGAATGTTGGCCATTTCTTTCCATTTTCCTGTCCACTCATCAGTAAGAACTTTTACCTGCAAGCAGTTGGCGGGTCCATGGACTGACTTCAGAATCAACATTATGAGCATGACTTCTGTGAAACTTTGCATTACCAACAATGTCTACATATGTGCATTAAACTAATAGGAATGTACGTCTGCTAGATTAATACTTCCTGTAGGCAGTTCTCGCTTAAGCAACTTTGCCGTATCTTTCTGTCACGAGAAAAAACATCTGTGTCAATAATTTCGAAACGAATATATGGTAGAACGTCACATGTGCATCGTCCAGTTTGTAAGCTTGATGGGCGATGTGGTTTGGCAATAGGTCACATGATGAATACATCAATTACATCATGTGGTTTGGCAATAGGTCACATGATGAATACATCAGTTATGTCATGTCGTGTCAAAGATTCCATTGAAGATTTGCACAGAATAACCTTTGTTTGCTCCCTTCAAATAGCAATGTATTCAACTAACGTGTATGCCACAGTTACAACGACTGACAGATAACCTAATTAACATCAAAATAAATGTAACTTGGCATAACAAAGAATCTATACCTGCTGCTAATATTATTATCTAAGTAGTTTATCGCTTGATGGTAAATCGGCTAATCAATTTAGTAATGGAAACACCTGGCAGTACTAATACCTACTTTAAGATTTAAGGAATATATCTCATTATAAATATCTCCTGTATTAGTGCCACAGGATGCACAGTTGTTTGAATACACTGATAATAACAACCTCTAATGATGAAGTGTTCTACATTACTCACCCGAGCCTCATTCTCGTGCAGTTTTTCCTGAACCTTTGGCGTGACAATGTTATCCTAAATAAACACAGAAAGCAATTTCAGGAAATACACAACCATACACATTATGTCAAACCTGTATGGCTAAAAACAGTGATTCAGTCTACCGAGAAACCTTTTACATTTCATAAGAAGACAATTTTCTCTAAACGTCGAACAGACAATTTATTATTATAAAATGAATGAAGAATTCCCCAATAGGTCTGGAATATAATCATTCTTAGTGCATTATTATTACTTTTAAATAAAAAATAAATGAGTGGATTTCCTCATGTTATTTGACGAATACAGATTATGACATCACAATCCTAGTAATGAGCATGACCACTGTCAAACTCTGCTAAAAAAAGCAAGTGTTTATGTACAATACATTACCAGGGCAGCACAACACGTGCCTGACCAACTGTTCATACACTGTTCGTTGTTTTGTCTCAAAAAGTCCAGAAATGAAACAAAAAATACAACAGAATATCTGACATCTTCACATTTGTGGCATCCATTTTAGTAAGTTTGCAGGACTGCGATGCTGGGCAGAAAGCCACATAGTGGATCCATTTATACGTGCCACCAGTTACAAACTAACTCACAATGTGTCCACCCAGCAAGGCTCTGAGTCGTGTGATCTCATCTCGTAGTTCTCGGATCAGTTTCACGTTTGAGTCTTCATTCACCGTTGGTTTGTTGATGATGTTCTTGGCGCGGTTCGCGTAGCGCAGCGTGCTCAGCGACTCGGCATAGTTGCACGATGCTGGGGATACGGCTGCAAGCAGAGAAGTCATGATGAATGGCAATAGCATGGAGGTGCGGTCAAATGTAGCTACCCAGGGTAAGTGATATGACTGAAGCCAGAGCAGTGGTAAGTGGCAATGCACTCACGTACACATACTCGCATACAACACATGCACACACACACATGCACACACACACTTATGCACACACACATACGTACACACATCTCTGCCTGTCTTTCAAAAGAGGCACTAAAGCTGTTGATTCTTTCTACCTGACATACATGTATATGCCAAGAAGGAAAATTGTGACACGCAGGCAAAATAGAAAATCTACAAATACCCATATGGGCACTGCTTTAACTCTTGATCTGTGTTAGATCCTTGATCGCGGAACCGTTTACCATGCCTCGTTTCCTCTTTTCCTTTTACATCTCAATGTGTCACAATAAACGTGTTCATACTTTCTCTACGAGAATCTTCATTCTATAATGTCGCTGTACGCACAGCCCACGGCCAGTACACGACATTAATTGGCGACGAGGTAAACTGACAACTCTACGAGTTACTTTGAACTAGACTACGTCTAATTTCTGTGTGAAAATGGAAACTGTCGCTGACGTCGCACATTTTTCGCTGGAGCCGACTGACAGCACAGGCCATTGCTGGGAGCATTGGGTGAGGCGCTTTGAGAACTTTGTGGTGGCTAAAGACATTCAGAACGATACAAGAATGAGAGCGATGTTGCTTCATTATGCTGGTGAGGCAGTGTTTGAATTGAGTGACGCAGTGGGGGTGACAGAAAATGATGATTTCGCAGAAACCAAGCGGAAGCTCACTGCTTACTTCAGGCCGCAGTGCAATGAAGAATATGAAATATTAAAGTTCCGACAGGCTGAACAGACGTCGTCAGAGACGCTGGACCAATTCAATGCACGATTGCAGCAACTAGCCAAAAACTGTAAGTTCCATGAGAAAGACAGAGAAGTGAAGTCGCAAATCATCAAAAAATGTGCGATGTCAAAAGTGCGTGACAAGGGGTTAAGTGAACCTACAATCACGCTAGAAAAGTTACTGACGTTCGGGCGCACACTGGAAGCTACGCTACAGCAGTCGAAGATCATGAGAAACTCTTTTTTGTCCGTGTCGAGGCCTGTCCACGCCGTATCGAATGACGAGGGGCGGCGCCACTCTTCACGTGGAGGTTTCAGCTTTGGTCGCCAGGTGGTGACACACAGAGATCGCAATACACCAAGAAAGCGTTTTCCGCCTGATCGCCAAGGGACGCCACATCGAGACGATCGACCAGTTGTGAGCAGTCAGCAGCAGTACAGACGTCACAAGGGGGCAGCACCAGCATGCTCAGGCTGTGGTGGACCGCCACACGACGATCGGCGAATGTGCAAAGCTTGGGGCAGGAGATGCTACAAGTGTCAAAAGCTAAATCACTTTGCTAATGTGTGCAATGCAAACACTCAACAGACACACTTAGTAGAAAATGACACACTCGCAACGCAATGACAAGTTATGTGAAGACACATACACACTGGGCTTGTATCATGCAAGTGCCACCCACACCATACCACCGTACATTTGCAATGTCCAGATAGAGGGAAGTGAAGTGGCTATGGAGATAGATACCGGAGCAGCAGTTTCGCTTATATCGGGGGATGAATGGGCTAAAATCTGCAAGACATCTGTGCTCACTCTCGACACGCGTAACGTTCCGAGGTTGCGAACATACGCAGGTACCACAATTGAGCCTTTAGGGCGAGCACAGATGAACGTTTGTCACAACAATCAACAGCACAGGCTGCAGGCAATCGTAGTGCCTGGGTCGGGACCTAACCTGCTGGGAATGGACTGGCTAACAGTGTTGAAAGTGAACTGGGCTACAGTGAACCAGGTAGACAGAGAGGACTTCCTAAAGCCTTACGAATCAATGTTCAGTGAGGGTCTAGGCACTCTAAAGGGGCTGACTGCGAAGTTCTACGTTGATGACACGGTTAAACCGAGGTATTGTAAACCTCAACCTGTACCTCTTGCTTTACGAGCCAAAGTAGAGGACGAGCTAGATCGTATGCAGAAGGCCGGAATCATCCGTCCTGTGGAGTATTCTGAGTGGGTCAGAATCTGTGGCGACTATAAGGTAACCATCAACAGAGCCGTCAAGGTAGACAAGTACCCGATCCCGAACGTATCTGATCTGTTTACAAAATTAGCAGGTGGTACACTGTACACAACGCTGGACATGAGCCATGCGTATCAACACGTCGAAAGGGCTATTCGCATTCGAACGTCTGCCTTTCGGTGTGAGTTCTTCTCCAGGTATCTTCCAGAGAATCATGGAGCAGTTACTACAGAACATACCCATGACCCCAGTCTACCTCGACGACATCCTGGTCACAGGAAGAACGACAGAAGAGCACGATCGTAATCTGGCTACTGTGCTAACGCGACTACAAGATGCAGGGTTACGCCTGAAGAAGGAGAAATGTGCATTTCGTCAGAAATCGTGCACCTATCTAGGTCATGTGATTGATGCTGAAGGTATTTATCCTACGGAAGACAAAGTGCGAGCAGTACAGAACGCGCCTGCACCGCAGAATGTACAGGAGTTGAGGAGTTATCTAGGACTCATTCACTACTATCACAACTTCTTGCGCAATCTCAGTACGCTGCTTGCTCCGCTGCATGAAATGACACACCAACACACAAAGTGGAAGTGGGGTCCGACGCAACAAAAGGCTTTCGATGAGTCTAAGGCACTGCTTGTTTCTTCAGATGTGCTTGTACACTACAACCCTGAACTGCCGATCATCTTGATCATTGACGCATCTCCTTACGGGATTGGAAGCGTACTGTCACACAGATTGCCCGATGGCAGCGACAAGCCTATCGCATACGCATCACGCTCTCTCTCCACAGCGGAAAAGAAGTACGCACAGCTGGAAAAGGAAGCGTTGTCGTTGGTCTTCGGGATATCCAAGTTCCATAAGTACCTTTACGGGAGGGACTTCACGTTGCAGACCGACCACAAGCCGTTGGTCGGGCTGTTGAAGGAAGATGGTGCCATCTCCGCAATGGCTAGTGCACGCATTCAGAGATGGGCACTAACACTAAGTAACTATCAGTTCCATCTGGAGTACAGACCGGGTACGAGTATCTGTCATGCAGACGGATTGAGTCGCTTGCCGCTACCAGACACTCATGAACGAGTACCAGTCCCGGAAGAAGTGGTTCTAGCAATTACAACCATGAACGATACACCCATCACGGCAGAACACATCGCTAAATGGACAGCAACCGATCCGATGCTGTCACAAGTTCTACGGTTCGTGGAAGGAGGATGGCCTAGCGATGTACCACGCGAGTGGGAGAGTTACACTCAAAGGAAAGACGAACTGAGTGTCCAACACAGGGTGCTGATGTGGGGAGCAAGAGTCATCGTACCACCAAAGGGTCATGACACGTTGTTGAAAGAACTACACGAGACGCATCCAGGCATAGTGAAGATACCTCTGGTGGCCAGGTTTGGACGCTGAAATCGAGATGTGTGTTAAGGACTGCACGACATGCCAAATACACAGCAAACAACCACCAGTGGCACCACTGCATCCATGGGAATGGCCGGGACGAACGTGGCATCGAATACACATTGATTATGCGGGACCGTTTGAGGGACGTATGATACTCATCATAGTCGATGCTCACAGCAAGTACATCGATGCACACGTTGTATCAGCTGCGACAACCAGTGCAACTCTCACGAAGCTAAGACAGATGTTTGCGATTTTGGGTCTACCAAGCACAGTGGTATCAGATAACGGAAGCTGTTTCACCAGTGAGGAGTTTGAACAGTTTTGTTGAGCTAACGGAATCAAACACATCAAGTCTTCACCTTATCACCCATCCAGTAATGGCTTAGCTGAACGCGCCGTTCAGACTGTAAAAGCAGGGTTGAAGAAGACAAATGGCAACCTAGAAGATCGTCTCTACACCTTCCTAGCACGCTACAGGGTAACTCCATAAGCTACAACCGGCAGAGCTCGAACAGAGTTTGTGTTGAAGACACCACCGAGCACACGATTGGATCTTCTCCAACCATCCATTCATGACCGAGTCTTGCGCAAACAGGAAGAAGACAAAGAACGCCACGACCAGAGAGCAGTGGAGCGAAGTTTCATGACAGGAGACTGTGTCTGGGCGTTGAACTTTCAGGGACAACTGAAATGGGTCGCTATGGTGATAGAGAATCGGCTGGGTCCGCTGACCTTCGCGGTACGTCTGCAGGATGACAGAGTGTGGAAGCGTCACCAGGATCATTTGCGCGAGAGAATGCCGATCGAGGCGACGGAAGAGCATCTGGTACCACTGAGGGTTGAAGAGCCTCAACTTCCACCGAGGCTTGCAGAGCGTGAAGTACTACCTCGGTTCGAGCGAACAACATCGACACCACCACTATCATCTGGCAACTCGGACGTGACTACGGGTACCGCCACAGGAGAGGTGATCTCAAGACCAACAGTTGAACGGTCGCAATCCTGTGTAGTACCAGACATGGTAGTACCGCTGAGAAGATCACACAGAGTGGTGAAGCCACCGGACAGATTGAACTTGTAAAGTCTATATTACTGTCATAACGGACAATGCATAGATCAAGATAGCCAGAATAGACTAGGTTTCGGTAGCTGTAGCTAGTCGCGAGAGCACTAGATTAGTACTATAAACAATGGCATACTATCTATCTTAGATATGACATTGATACGTATAAAGGACTCTTGTTTGCGTTAAAAGTTTACATTTTTATAATTATACTAATTATGTTTTTCTTAAAGGGGGAGGAATGTTAGATCCTTGATCGCGGAACCGTTTACCATGCCTCGTTTCCTCTTTTCCTTTTACATCTCAATGTGTCACAATAAACATGTTCATACTTTCTCTACGAGAATCTTCATTCTATAATGTCGCTGTACGCACAGCCCACGGCCAGTACACGACAATCTGACAATGGTGTAAGCAGCGCGGAGCCTTATCTTGGTGGATACTGCAACTGTGTATCACCATGCATAAATATTATTATTAGCAAAATAGCCCATCCTCCGGTTGGTGCTATATTCACACAGATACAGAAGACTGTATCCTGAAGTATTTATATTGGACATTAGTTTTGATGTAACTTTTTACAATACAAGTTACGTAAAACAATCCCTGATCAGAGTACAGTTTACATAGCTTGTAACAATTACACAAACCATGTGTACCACTGTGAGCAATCAATTAACATCTGTTTAACGTCTGGTGTGAACCAAGAAACCTGGTATAAACCCATGCTTGATCCATGGCTAAAACTCACTTAGAGGTATTTAATTGTTTTTGGGATGAACTCTATTGAGTTTCCATGGAAAATTCCAAAATAATAAAAGCATTATTTTTCTTCCAAGGCATTGTAGATGAATAACTGAAATTTTTGCATCCAAGATGCAAATCTTTTAGGTGGAAACCATTTGCATACACACACACACACACACACACACACACACACACACACACACACACACACACACACACACACACACACACACACACACACACACACACACACACACACACACACACAAACATACAATAGCTCAACTATAAATAGATGGTAGTAATGACAAGTACCTGCTACCATGATTGTCTTTGAGTTTCCTCCGAGACTGTCCTTGAGCAGCCAAGTGAGGACAGAGTCGCGATAGGGGATGAACATGCTGCGACGTGTGTGTTCTCTTTCTGACAGGTCCGCTGTCAATGACACAGCAAACAAACTAAATATGTATAACAAGAAATAGTCAGCTCGCCACACCGTCTGGCGAGCAGAGGAAAAAATTAATTTCTCCCAATGGCAGTCAAAACGTCAAAGTGAGTTTCAAATTCATAATTGGGTTATAAGAAAATTTTATTTTAAAGAAACAGACCTAAATTGACATTTCACCGACTAAATGTCTAGATATGGTAATAAAGAACATGGGAGATCTAAGGCATGACCTGAAGACATGTAAGTCTCTGCTGCCGACCCAGCACATCTCTGGTAGTTGTATTGTGCTTCCTACAGTAGAACCCCTCTGAAGCGACTACTCAAGTGACTAACACAAAATGGTCTCATTAAAAGGGTGGCCTAATTAGTGATGCTGGTCCAATACTATAGACCAGTGAGTTTTACATCAGTGATTTGCAAATTATTAGAAAGACTAATTAAAGATCACATGGTGGATTTTCTTGTTAAACATAACTTGATAAACCCATCTCAACATGGGTTTTTAAAAGCGAGGTCATGCTTAACAAATATGTTATGTTTTTTGGAAGACATCACTAGGTGGGTAGATGAGGGATCACCAGTAGATATCATCTATTTAGATTTTCAAAAAGCTTTCGACAAAGTACCACATCAAAGATTACTCCTTAAGCTAAAGGCCCATGGCATAGGAAATGGTATAATAAACTGGATAGAAAAATGGCTGAATGACAGAAGACAACGTGTAGTAGTTGATGGGGAGGCTTCAAACTGGAAATCGGTATTAGTACTAGGACCTATATTATTCTTAATATATATCAACGATTTGGACGATGATATAACAAGCAAGGTGTTGAAATTTGCGGATGATACAAAAGTGTTTAGAAGGATTAAAAGTGATGGAGACAGACAGCATTTACAAGATGATCTTGATAGGTTGATCAAATGGTCTGAAAAGTGGCAAATGCTGTTCAATTTTGGGAAATGTAAATGCCTCCACACAGGTCATGGGAATGAAGAGGTAAAATATAAAATGGGGGGTACTGTTCTAAGTACTACTGTAAAAGAAAAGGACTTAGGGTTAACCATTAGTGCTGATATGAAGGTTTCAGAGCAGTGCGGAATTGCAGCGTCAAAGGGAAATCAAATCCTTGGATTAATTAGGCGAAATATAGCGTATAAGAAAAAAGAATTAATAGTACCGCTGTACAAAACAATAGTGAGGCCTCATTTAGAATATTGTATACAAGCATGGAGGCCATATCGCAAGAAGGACATAGATATGCTAGAAAGAGTACAGAGGAGAGCGACTAAAATGATACAAAATCTGAGGGATCTTAGTTACGAAATACGCCTAAAAGAATGTGGTTTAACAACACTAGAGACCAGGAGATTGAGAGGAGATCACATAGAAGTGTTTAAAATATTGAATGGTTATGAAAATATTGATAGAAACATTTTTTTCTCAGTTAAGAAAGATAGAAGGACCAGAGGACATGAAGCTACATTAGTAAAGGAGCAGTGTAGATTAGATATAAGAAAGTTCTCATTCTCACAAAGGACTGTAAATGAATAGAACAGATTATCTCCTGATTGTGTTGGTGCTAGTAGCGTGAATATGTTTAAAAATAAAATCAACACACACCTTAAAAAGGCGGGATACATGTAGATAAAAAGTATTGGACTCTCGATAAGCCAAAAGGCTTCCTTGTCCAACTGCCATCCAGAGTAATTTTCTGGATGGCAATCTTGTTAAATCTTGTTAAATACACATATGTGCATTTCTGACAAATTCTGTACAAACGTACACATGCATACAATCTGCAAAGGTCTTCAGTGTAATTTTTTTTATTACACCTTCATTGTCAAACAGTAGTGGAAAACATAAGCCACACTGACTGCACCCGTGTGATGAAATCTACTATATATAAATGGTCTGAAGTTAGTCCTACTGGAACGACAACAATTATTTTCACATGCACATTTTTGCAGAAATACTTTGCTTATCAGATAAAAGCATATTTTTGGGGATTTTTCAGCCTACTCCTAACAAAATATTAACCCACATTTTAATATGTAGGTAAATACAATTAAAATTCTCAACATAAAATCAAGTATAAAAGTACATTTTTGACAGTTCCTTATTTTAATTAAAAACTTGACACTTGAGGCTCCAGAACAATTCACACCAAGACTTAAACCTTTACTGTACCAACATTCTAACTGAGCCATGGAATGCATCTTATCCACAGTGATGGGATGAACTGTAACTCACCCAGTGCAGAGATAACATTGCCAAGGGTGACAAGACTCTTGTTAATGCTGCCGCCCTCCTTTAACCTTTGACCTGTGGCACCAGATTGGTCGGCTCGTTCACTGAAATGCAACATCAGATGTTGTGAAGAACATTGTTGGTATATAAATGTAAGAAACACTAACATAATTTAAAAAATGGGCCAAGAGGCCCTGAAGTCATTTGGACTATATTGTGAGTTTGTAATTATTAATGAAATGTTTTTTGGTGAATTATAGTTACAGATCATTAAGGGTTATGATGGAAGTAAAATGTTGACATGTTTAGTGGAGACTATATGCATGTCAATGAAGATACACCTGGAAATAAAATATTCGAGTAGACCGTTTCATGAAGATTGTATATATAAGTTAATGTGTTATTAAAAATACTGTATAATTTTCTCCCGATACTCACAAAGTACATATACACATAATGTGCATTTTGACTTAAAAACAGTAGCAATTAATGACATAATACTGATTGAATTGGAGTGAAGTAATAGCTGTAACATGTGTAGTAAAACATCTTAATAATATTCCTTAAAATTTTGGCTAAATATACTTTAACCTTTACGAGTATACCTAAGTTATTTTATATGTTATTTTATACCTAAGTTATTTTATTTTAATTCTAGATCATATCGTTACATTGTATTGATAATGATGTCTATTGGCTAGACCAATACACAGATTTACAGCTGGCCACTCCACTCAGAGCCACCCCAGTGATCAGGGCAAAGTCCACTATCCAGTTACATCAGTAGGGTGGCTCCGATGATAGCTGCATATAATTGTCTTACAATGAATATTATATTGTAGTTTATGTGTTTATGATGGTCAAAAAAATACCGTCTGTCTGTCTGTTTGTTATAAATAGAGATCAGCGGGTCTGCAGAAGGGAGCAGCAGAGAAACAGCAGGACAATTTTGCATTTTTTGGGACCCTGAGGTGCCCTTAGAATGATTCAATAAAATACAGATTTCTTGCGTATACTGGCAGTACCCAGCAAAATTAGAAAAAAGTAACTGAACAGTTTTTGAAAATATAGAGCTTTGGAGACTGGTAGATGGTAATCTACCCCCTCAGCACTAGTGTTCACTGCCAACAACTGGATTCATCCTCCATCCTCTAAAGTTACCAGAGCCACCACTGATTCATGATCGAGTTGATTAGCTCAACTCACCAACTAAGACAATACACAACACTGTCAGTGACAGTGTCCAGAGTGAGGCCTAAGCAGTGTCCTCCAATTGCTGAATAGATCAATTAATCCTGCCCCTCAGTCCCAACTGGGTGACATTGTGCTCAAATGTTCATTAATCCTTAGTGACTGTTCAGAAATGCTACATAGTTCCGAATGTTAAAAATAGTTTAACCTGGATTTAACCCAGTTTAGACCAAAATGGAGGTTTAGCCCAACCCGGCTTTAACCTGGGGACGGGTTAAACTAATGTAGTTGTTGTTTGCCAACGTTGTTCACTATCCAGTTATCAATAGACATCAGAGGCGGAAGCAAATCTAATACACAAGCTTACAGCTGCCGAGTGTAGTAGGGAAATACTAGGAAAATTTAGCATTTTGGGCGTCCCTAAACAGCCCCACAAAACTAATTATAGTTAAGATGTTTAACCTAGTTCTATTATCTGGCATTGTGTCAACAGATTGGTGTATTGGGATCATTAAGCCTATATACAAAAAGAAGGGGTCAATAGATGATCCAGACAACTATCGTGGCATTACACTATTAAGCTGCATAGGCAAGTTGTTTACAGCTTTGAGAAAACTTGTCTCCTTTGTTATCTGCTATTTACCTGACTAATTTTGAACACTGTTAGTCATAATTATAAGGGACTTGACATGGCAGCTGGTGAAATTTACAACAACCTCAGTGATGATGATGTATGTTCTACTATATGTTGATGACACTAGAATGATTCAATCAAGAGAGTGATGGCAATAGTCCATTGGACCTTCGGCCCAAAGGACTAAAAACTATAACAACAACGAGATAGTATTATATGACAGTGGCTTGTGGCATGACTGGGGTAAACATAATTTTGCATCTGAACATCGGACAACAAAACAACTGCATTTAAATATGAAAGGTATCAAGCATTACAGGAACCATGACAAGTGTTGTGCCTACCTGCCTGCGAGATCGACGAGGTGAATCTTGCTGTGCATCTCACTTGGGGCGTCCTTGCTGAACTTGGCCTGCGACAGACAAACACGTCACAGCGACTGCACAGATGGCTCTATTATACTGATGTCCCAAATTTTGCTGTACACATCATTTTAACAACAAACCTGGACAAACTCTTCCATAAGATATTCATATTCTAAATCTCTACCATATATCTATTCACAGTTGTGCAAACAATTGTTCGAAACGTTGTTTTCAGTGTAGTAATTACAATTTTAAAATGGCGAAATTACATTGCCACAAAGACATGCTAGCGCAAATAGTCGTGTTGTGTGCAGTTATTATTATAGGTACGTAACATTGATTTTTATGTTTGCTGCTTATCATGCAAATGTTCCATGTTATATTATTAATCATATGTATTTTTACCAACGAGGTTATTTATAGCTTAGTTTGTCAAAAAGAACTTATTTTTCCAGCAATGTCTTCAACACAGAGCGCTCCCTTCAGTGCGCCTCGGTTTTGCTGTTCCAATGGTAAATATAGGCAGTAGCGCGATATGTTAGTACAACAACTTTTGACATACAGTGAAATTGACGTACACAGCTATAACCATTAAGACCCCATGAGATTTGAATGGGAGGCAGTCTGTTCCTCTACCTGGGATTAGCCAGCATAGTAACTTGTAACCGCTGTGTGGAACAATGACAACAAACGATAGAGTATCAAAGAGTATGGCGGTTAAATCAGTCCACACCAGCAGTATTGCAAATTAGCCTTGTTTTGATAGTGGATGGTTTGTTTACCATTTGAACATGCTTCAGGCTCATATCTTCCAAACTTCAAACATTGTTACGGACTTACTAAATACAATTTGGTGGGCAGTAGACCTTCAAAGTAGTTATTATAGTCTTCAGAACATTATATTATATTAATTAATAAATTAAAAACTAGGAAACGACTGCGTCATTTTATGGCTGCAAGTACAATCACAACTGAGTCCATTAACTATTACGTGACATCCAGCCGCGTAACCTAGCAGCGTCCTTTGGCTGGCTGTTCACAACAACTGCTAGAGTAGAAGGCGCATCAGCGTCTATTGCAATCAAATGAGGGAAACACTGCACTAGTTTTCCAGCTGCACATCTTTGGCCGTCACCTTAAGAAGTTGTGTATTACTGTCAGGCGCTAGAGATGTCACTATCCATCAAAATACTGCTGTATCATTTCGGTTCCATGGTAAACAATATACAACATTAGACTGTGTATAGCCAAGATGACGGATCACCTTGACGACTGGACACCAAATAAGGGCAATGACATATATGACTAATGGAATCAGTGCCTTTTTGCCCAAATGTCACCAACTCTTCAACAAACATGAACATGTTTAAAATATGTTACTTGAGTGAAATTATGGTAAAATTATATTAAACTCAGTTGCATATTGGTAATAATGGAAGACACTAAACGGCTAAAGAAACAGATTCTACAAGCTGTCAGCTGTATGGCTGATTACTATCCCATGTGTTGGAAAATTTCAAAATCTAATTGTACTATGTTTCCATCTTGTAGCCAACGCAGAACCAGAAATATTAAACTCGACATCAACTGTGCAATAAATCCACACATTCATGTTTACACATACATGCGCATGTACACAGGCAAGCATGCACACATGTTTGCAGTTATTTACCTGAGTAAAGAGAACCGTAAATATGGCATGTGACCGACTACTGACATCATTCATGTTGGTCGCAGCTGTCGTTCTGAAGCAAATCAAATGTTATCATCAAATCTCTCTTTTACACCACACACTACACTGATACCTCTCTGTAGCGACCACCTTCTGGCTTCTACTCAGGGGTATTAACAGTGTCAAACAGTACTGTCCAACCTCTCTGTTGTGAACTAGCTTTTGACTAGACGCTGATTGAGAGAAATGTGCATCTCAATAGTGTTTCAGCTGCTGGTTTCTGTCAATGTGGGGTTTATTGAAATGCTTCTATTGCATCTCTTCTATATATCAGTATCCTAACTTTGGAGTATTGTAAGTGCAGCTCATTGTGGTGCCACCAGAACGGTGACAACTGGTGTCCCTACTGTGCTGCTCAAAGGTAAGCTAATTTACTCGATTGTGGAACCAATTTCTTGGTATAATCGCACAATTTTAGACACAAATCAACAGCAGTGTGTCCTTGATATGTTACACAGGGAAACAACAGCAGTGTGTCCTTGATATGTTACACAGGGAAACAACAGCAGTGTGTCCTTGATATGTTACACGTGGGAAACAACAGCAGTGTGTCCTTGATATGTTACACAGGGAAACAACAGCAGTGTGTCCTTGATATGTTACACAGGGAAACAACAGCAGTGTGTCCTTGATATGTTACACAGGGAAACAACAGCACCGGACCGGAACAGACAGATACAGCTTGGCCTTCTGGGTGCTTCTATACATTCCGAGCAACACATACGGACACCCCCCTACATTGATGTCATCATCGAACATGAAGGACAGCAAAGAGGGGGACATTTTAATACCACAGACACCATGTAGAAGGGGTACTGACTTTTTTCTAAAACAATCAAGCAAAGTGGTATTGGGATAAAAAAGGAGTATTGAATTTTTTTATAAAGGGGAGAACAGAGTTTAGAAAAGTAAACTGGTGGACTTGAACTCTTGCCTTCTGAATTGACTGGCACTTTACCCCTGAACCACCACGCTACAAGACACACAAGTACCATCATAAAGCCACTCATTAACTGTGCAAATAGATGCTGATGTACAATCACCATTACCTGGATGCATTGCCTTTGTCCATGAGCTCCTTTATGTCACAGAAGTTCATCACTATGTGTTTCGATAAACCTGGAAAACAGATATTTGTTTCTTTAATCAACTCTTTTTTTCCGAGAGGCCTGTCCCAAATAAGCCTCCTAGTTCACAAGCAGATTTGCTTTCATATTGATGTCATGTTTTTTGTTTGCATGGTCTATGTTGATTTTGTATTTGTTATACTTTTTCCATCAGCAAGTGCAAAAAACTATGTATCAAATGAAAGCTAATAAAACTATCTTTGTAATGGTGTCACTTCTGTAAATGTATCTTAATTGTACAATCCAATTGTTTTTTATAAATGTTTGAGCTTACACAAACTTAACAAAATAACAGACACAGTCAACTTCAGGTGCCATTATAACAATTATTAATATATTTTTGACCACTAGTATCAGTTACTAAAATCTTCAGAATTAAGTCATGATTCCATTGGTACCAAATATGATTTGTGAATCGGTCGCACGTATAAGCTTTTCACCGCCACTGAATACCAAAATTGCAAACGTTTCTAACCACAAAAACGTCGACCATCCATCCTCTGCATCATAAAAAATTACCTAATTTGACATGCTGCACTTTGCATACTGTGAAACAGATCGTCCACATTTCTAAGGACCTTACCTTCGACATAGGGCCCATCTTTGGGGTGTTCTCGCACACGCAGCGTGTGTTGTTGTTTCTTCGTCTTCAGTAAGTCTCGCACTTTCTCATTGTAAATCTCCAGGTAACTGCAAGTGATAACCTGTCAGCTGTAGTGCGGAGCACCTAAGCAAATAGCGGATTCACTGTATATAGTGCACCAACACCAACAATAGACATCCACCCTATCAATACCTCTACATCACAATAGCCACGAGTCTGAACTGCCGTCGCCGTGATCACCCATCCCCTGAGACCCGCAATCCCATCGGCCCTTTGGCCTCGTGGATCTGACTTCACAGGTCTGCACATTGTGCCTGCCCAAGTAAGTAAGTGTTGCACATAATACAGCCACTGTTTACCTGTAGCTGCACAGGTAGTGGCAGTAGCTGTCAGTAGCTGTCAGTAGCATGGTCAGACACTGCTGCGTTTCACAATGTATATGGCTGTTTTTCATACTGGCGAGATTACAATTTGTGCTATCATATGTGTCCGGGTGTGAGTATAAATGCGAAAGTACATTGGAAATTACATTATAAATTAATCAATCCACTGGATAATTGTCTGTTAAACATTTTAAGAAACATTTTGAACAAATGTTTCAGATATTTGTGTGGTCACTGACAGAGTCAGTCAATGACCTATTACCTACGTGACTGGTCTCGACCTATCTGACATTGGTCCTGCCATCTGACCTTCCTGACTTTGGTCCTGCCATATGACCTACCTGACTGGTCCTGACCTATGACCTACATGACTTTGGCCCTGACCTATGACCTACATGACTTTGGCCCTGACCTATGACCTACCAGACTTTGGCCCTGACCTATGACCTACCTGACTTCAGTCCTGTATGTGGTGTTGGAGTCAGACATCTTGTCAAAGAGCTCCTGAAGAAAGAAGCATAAAACATTGTTGACATTTGTGTAAACCTGATATAATTAATTCAAGGATCCAGGTGTGTGAAATAAACGAGCAAACATTGCAGACGGAATCTTGCAGTGCCAAGTGACTTCTTAATTAGTATCATAGCATTTTAATTTATATTGTATATTCCTTTACTGGAACTTGGATACTCTTCTGTATATTTCAACAATGAATCGCGATGTCAGCCAACAGCTTACTTCAGCAAGAAAAGAGTCTATTGGTCACTACAGTATCTATAATGTTGGGTAACTGTAATATAATGCCTACCTTGCCAATTCTTGGAATGAGGCCAACATCATCCTAAAATCAGACACATATGCATACAACAAAATGTATAAAATAAACATAACACCACTTAAAGTAGATCAGGTTCTAGTCATGACTGAATTAATTCGTACATACAGCAATTAATTAACATCATTAATAATCAACGAAAACTCAATATCTTTTAGTGTTAAAAACACTCCACAAAATACACTATTTTGAAAGCAGTGAATACAAAACTAACATTTTGTTGAAACTATTGGAAAACCATCACAAACTACTATATCTAAATAATAATGGAATTTAAAATAATTTGCTAGTGGCACTGTGGATAGAGCCATGGACTCTCAATCGAGAGAACACGGGGTCGAATCCTGTGCTGCCATACTGAACCTATTGCAAGTTCTTTCATTCTATGTTGCTCCAGTTGACTCAGTTTGTATACAAATGCATCAATTGCAGCATGGCTGAAAGCTTCACAGAGAAGTCGAGATGGTGTTCGATTGTATAGGTCTGCAAGGGAGTAAGGTGTGAAGAGCTTTGAGCAGTCCAGAGGACTGGATACTGCATCAAGTTATGGAATTTAAGTTAACTGTTAAGGAAACTAAGATCGTTTCATGTCCAACCAAAACTTCTGCTCATATTGTACAGGAGCATCATAGAATCAGTGTTGACGTATTGTAGTATCTGTTTCTTCCCTGCTTTGTCTGTCTCAAACAAAAACATGCTTCTTCGCATCTACAAAATTGCTTCAAAGACCATAGGCATTTCCACACTGTCTATCTCTCAGCTGTGTGAACGCACATTGATCAGAAAAGCATGTGCAGTTGCCAGTGACCCTGCCCACCCACTGTATACAGAGTTTGATCTTCTTCTGTCTCAAAGACGATTCCGATGTCCAAGGTGAACAAAAAACAGATTCAAAAACAGCTTCGTTCCTTAGGTCATAAGTCACCTAAACACTAAACAAACTTTGAGTTAACAGTCCGACTGTTAAAATACATAAATTATGCACTAACTACTCTCACGTTTTATTAATATTATAAACTTATTCCTTGTAAGCATTATGTTTAACTATGTTTACTAACAATACCTTGTATGCTCTTTATGCTCAGCAAGCAGAAGAAAATTATACGATGTATCTATTATTATTGGACAATAAATTTGTATTGTATTGTATTATATAAAACTTTATCTTTATTACAAAATGATCCACATAAAGCCTTGAGACGTAGTGAAGATATTTCTAGACTAGATCCTTCATGACATCACACTGTATGTAGCACTCACAGGATTCCCCATCATGGTGTACGTCTTGCCTGAGCCGGTCTGTCCATAGGCAAATAAGCAGGCGTTGTAGCCTCTGTAGGCACTGTCCACAACATCCAGTCCTAGGTCCATGAACATCTGTCAAACACAAAATAAAAAAATTAACAAAATAAAATAATTCCCAACAGAAAAAGTGGTATATGTGCTGCAAAAAGGACCAGTAGAACATGGCTCTAATTAGTAACTGTGCTAATAAAATGACAAATAAAAATTACATTTTTTACAAAAGTCTCTGTCGGTTTATTGAAATGTTATCTAGAAGACTACAACATAGAATTCTATTTTCCATGTTTTGTGAAACTTAAATGTCACTAAATATCCATCCACTTGCCCTGGTACATTACTAATAGTTTTAAAATGGTCGGCCTTTTTGTAAATGACAGACAGACAGACAGACAGACAGACAGACAGACAGACAGACAGACAGACAGACAGACAGACAGACAGACAGACAGACAGACAGACAGACAGACAGACAGACCTGCTCCTGTGCGACATAGTGGCTGTCCTCACGGCATGCTGACCAGTATGAGTAGTCAAAGGTAAACTCCTTAATCCGTTCCCTCGTACTGTCACCCAGGATGCCATCGGACACCTGTGGAACAAACGCAAACTAACAACTCGACAAGTTATTGTTACAAAACCCACGCCGGATGTAACAAATGTCCAACATTGACTTGCGTTATCTGCAGAGTGGTTGGTTGGTAGTTCAGGGGCTCAAATTAGTTAATTTCACAATTGGTTTGGAAGAGGAAATTCACAGAACCTTTGGCAATGCCAATTATACTTGTCTAAGATATTGTTGGGCATAGGCTAAATTATCGTGAAAATAGGTGACATTTTAAGCAAACTATTTTAATGTGAATAAAAAAATGTCTTGGATGAAATTGTACTGCCCTAATCTGAGCATTGGTGGCAGAATATTAGACAGAAAATACAATTCTGACCACTGGTGATATTACAACCAATGTATCTACCTGACGTACTTCACCAGTTCCCATTCGGTGTTTACATCAGAGACCAACAATGAGGCATTGTGTGACTGTGGTCAAGTATCTTCTAATTGGACTGTTGACAATATGAGTTTTAAGCCCTACGCTGATTTCTACCTGTATGTATATACGTATGACCAGAGCTCTGCCTGGGCTTACAGGTTCTATTCATCTTTGTTTCACCAAGAGTGAGTTCAGTTTGTTAATTCCACCTGTCTAGGTCATATACTCTCTCTCAGCAAAAGAAAAACTTGTTTTGAAACATTCGGAGGAAACAATTCCAGCTACATAGCAGTTGGGTAAAGCTCTAAAACCAGGGGCTTTGTCAAGTTTTTGTAGATTCTTAAGATTCTTAAGTTCACTGCTGGCTACACATTTTCCCCATGTGTGGGAATATATCACGTGTTCAGACAAAATATATTGGTTTCAAAATGTTATCTGTTCAAAGGATGTATCTTCATACTCTTTTGAATTAGTTAATGTCACTGTTAGTTACCCAATGATATGGAAATGACTGGTAGTAATTATTGTAATATTATATTATAATATGTGACCGCTATGTACAATTGTGTCACTAGTCCAAAGGCTTACTTGGTATTTGGTTGGATGGTCTGAACTTTCACTGGCCTCCAGTGACAGGGAAATGACAAGCATACTAAATATACGGCATGTCTAAATACCATGTAACATCACGTAATAACAAGTTGACTTTCACCGACGACATTATACACTTTTCCATCACGCACTCCTGCCCAACCACCCATTGCCCAACTATCCACCCATTGCCCAACTATCCACCCATTGCCCAATTATCCACCCATTGCCCAACTATCCACCCATTGCCCAACTATCCACCCATTGCCCAACTACCCACCAATTGCCCAACTACCCACCCATTGCCCAACTACCCATCCATTACCCAACTACCCACCCATTGCCCAACTACCCACCCATAGCGCAACTACCCACCCATTGCCCAACTACCCACCTACTGCCCAACTACCCACCCACTGCCCAACTACACACCCACTGCCCAACTACCCACCCATTGCCCAACTACCCACCCTTTGTCCAACTACCCACCCACTGCCCAACTACCGACACATTGCCCAACTACCCATCCATTGCCCAATTACCCACCCATTGCCCAACTACCCACCTACCCACGCGCCATATGTCCAATACACTATCATGTAATTCAGAAGTGGTCACTGACTATCAACTAGAATAAATATTATAAAATGACATTCACACATTGGCTATGAACATTATCTAAAGATCTCCACAATCTGACAAATCTACTGCCTTGTGCCAAAAACAGAAACAGCTGCCAACTAGCTCCAGGGAGTGACAATGAAACAAAGTTATGTCAGTGCACAGGGAAGCTCTTCAATTTGCCAACTAGTGCTAACATTTTTTCTGATACAGAAGTGAATTTCATCATTTTTATGGAAGAAACATTCCAAAATCACCCAAGACGTGTCTATGGATGATTTTGTGTGAATGTTCAATACATTCTATTGAAAAAATCAGAGATTTTAACCAGGTTAAATGCCTACATTTTATTACAAGTCTGGTGTAATTGTCAGACACTCAGTCTGCTCTGCAAGTGACACTACCAAGCAACAGAAACCACTGGTCCTTTTGCACATCAGATTAAGTATTTTTATTAGTATCTGTACAGGCATAGCTGAGCCTGACCTGCAGATAACTTATAGATAGGATACCTATTTGTGGTAAAAACACTGGCTTCTGTGGCTGAACGTTTCCAGTCCATTCATAGTTTGGTACTTCACCCAAATTGTCTTACCAACACAAAGCAATTTGTTCTGAATAACAATTTTGCATTTATCCATGAAATAAGCCAATCATATATCGGGGGAATCTTTGAAAGAAATGTTACTTAATTTAAAGAAGATTTTAAAATTGGTAAATCTACGTAACATATACTGTGGTGTATGTTACATACAACTCTTTAAGCACCGATTATATCTGAGTCATTAAATATACATAGTACCTACCTAACTTATTTTTAAAATATGTACAATGAAGTGTTTTAATGTTTTCATGAACCAAAAGGTTTATTTTTGACTTGAGGTCATCCAAGTTTAATACTAATTTAGTTAACAAACATATACTATGTGTAGAGTAATTATTGGACACTTATGTACACACACAATAAAACTATGAATAATGTGACCTATGCAGAAAAACTGAGTGCCTGTAAGGCTGCACAAGTGTAGTACAAAGCTCATATTACCACACAATACCTCTCAATCTGATACTGGCTGGAGGTTAAATCACCGGTGTAACATTACAATCTAGGGAAGCCTTACCAAATAAAATTACTATTTTTAAGAAATCTGAATCTGCAGGTGGTGGAGCATTACAAACTGAGAATAATGTACATGCTATACTTCTTAAATTAATAATTTGATAACGGGGATTATGTAGTGAGTGAGAGATCTGGTTGGATTGAGAGAGGACTGGAGAATGAGATATATAGGGGCAGTGTAGATATGTGGCAGAGACAGCAATACTGGACCAGTTGAGACAAGAAACAAAATGGAGGACCTGTATCGGGACCAGCCTCACTACAGAGAGAAAGGAAATCTAAATTAACCACTACTTTAAAAATATGTTAGAGATTATATTACTACGTGTCTATGTAATGTTATTGTTGATCGACATATTAATCGTTCTTGTGAATGAATGAACAAGACTTGCATTACCTTAATGTTTGTGATGCTGGTAAGTTTGTCTTTCATGTGGATAATCATCTGGCTTTGCATATCCAATTCCCTGCAACAGCCACATTCACGGTGAAGTTAGAAAGAAACATTCACCCTACACAGGCACATACACAAGCAGACATATCGTGACTGAATAAAACTACACTTTAGTAGAAGAAATTTAGGAAAAAAGACATGAATTAATTGCAGCAAATCTGTAAAGTAAACACTTTCTTCTAACCTAGTCAGTCCTACTGACCAATTGTTATCTTAAGCAGTCCAGTAGATGCCATGTGTAACACCAGAAACTGACACATGGAATCAAAATTCTGAACTTTTCATGGTTTCGCGGGGGATGGCAAACTTGTTAAATCATACATTTAAATAGTCCATAGGTGCTGAATAAAAGCTGTTTATCACATGTTTGAAAAATGCAATATCTGGGGTATATCCCATTATATTAATTATGAAAATTGCAGATTCAAAAAGAATATTTTTTAGCTGATTTCAACAAGATTTACTAATATAATACCCTATACATTTAGCTCATCCGTTAACTGCATCTTCTTTTCACACCTGTTAGGGTTAGCCATTGTACTGACTAACTGCAAGAATCTATTTCACTTCAGCCAAGACAACATATGTCCTGTGAACAATTAAGAACATGGCTTCTCAATTAGCACAAAAACTTACTTACAAATGAAGCCAACAATTTGGTGTGGTTGTTTTATGTTTTAGTGGGCATGTTTATTTTGTCACTAGTCAGCCTGACTTAATCTTATCTGTGATCCGTTATAAAAGATAATCTCAGTATAAAAATATCTCAATTGCCTATTCGATTCACCATATTACCTCCGACAACCATTGATTAAACATTTGGCAGACATGTTGTGAAATATGAATAATTAATACTATATAGATCTGGTTATAAATCAATAGTGTAAGCTTTGAAACAGTTTGAAGAATAAGAAGGGCAATTAACTCAGATTGATTGGGACATTTTTACGTTTCAAGTGATTTTACTGCTAATAAAAGTCAGTAGGACACGTCTAAATGAATAATTTCCAAATAATATGACTGGCAGAGATTACATACTCAGTAAAAATGGTAAATAGTTCTTATATGATTCTACTATTAATAAATATTAAAAGGCAGACAAGCACAGCTTAATTAAGGATTACCAAATAGCATGATTGAAAGGGATTATACATGTTAAATTGGCAACACACCCAAAGATTCACTCATGCATGTTATTGGACTCTTTCTTAGGATTTCATCAACACAACGTCTTAACTTACAGTAAAGCCTACAGGTGTAAATAAAGATTTTGCTGTCCCCTTAAATGCAAATAAACCATGGCTACACAGGTGCAACCTTATCTTAAAATGAACGGTGTAGTAGGTTATAATAACTTATATAACATATACATATTAGAACAGGTGGGTGTTTTTCATTGAAGGTGTTGGCTTTAAACTATAAATCATATGTACGTGCACTGTTCTTCATGATATGATGACAGGCAGACCAATCCACGCGTAATATTCTTGCTAATATTTGCTAGAATTTGGTATTTAAATATATGTAGATAAGATACAAACCCCTCCTACTTTCCAGTGGCTAGAGCTAGAACTACTGAGCACTTTTAGAATTACAACTGCTATTTTATAATTTAAACTGAATGTCAGCATAGGATATGTCTTCGTATGTGGACATTTAGTGGAGACGATTTTATCTAATCTATACATATGTATTTAACACAGTAATATGGGATCATTGTAAGTGAATCCCCTCTGAAGCACCAACGTCCAATCGCCTCTTTCTATGTACATTAACTTCCCTGGACCACTGGCCTCTGATCTATCACCTGGCGATGTATTTCAGAAAATACAACAACAGTAATTTAAAATTATGTATTGGGATTCCACATTCGGTGGAATAGGCGAGGAACAGCGTTGACCTGTCACCAGCGGGTATAGCATTAGTTGGCTGCACCACGTGAGGCTGTTACTGCATCTACACCAATATATATATACAATTTTTCATACAATGGAAATTAATATATAGATTAAGTTATATTTTTAATGCTTTAGACCTTACACGGTTACACCATTTAAAAAAAAAAGCGCTCCAAATCTTTGCAGCATGCATACAAAATCACTGTGATATGGGTGCTTGTAATGTTTTTGAATTTACCTTTTTTGTACTTTGTTTCCTAACATTGCAAGTCTTAAAGATAACTGAACTCCGCACAAGATGGTGCTAACTATACTAATCAACTTTTAAAATAAATGTGCGAAACATAGTATATATATTTTACGCAGTGTCTGGGTGTGTTAGCTTAGAATACCATGCACACCCGTCAACTCTTTGTCAGCTGGTTTTTTTTCAAACAGTACTCATTAAAAAAACTACCAAAACAAAGCCATATCCAAAATACCAATAGTGCACAGCAGATACACTGAAGAATCCGGTGACACATGTTACGTAAGTATCCATTAGATGACGCCGCCTCCACGTGTTGCTAAAGTTAGGAAAAGACTGTGGCTGTTTGCGGCCGCTCAAGGAAACGTGCGTCTGACCTCTTTGCTGTTCAAGGTCTACAGGGTTAAAGAAACTAATTTGAGATGATCACAACACATGTTACATAGATGGAACAGCCAAAACATGGTAGACGATCTCGGAATAAGACAGGCAGCTGTATTTTGAATGATGCACATATAGAACCCGCTACATCACCATTTTGTTGCCACTCCTTATGGGAAATATCCGCTAAAGTATGTTGTCATTGGCGACAGCAAAATTTGCAAGGTCAGCGGGAATGAATTTAAGAACATAACGATTACTGTTTATTAGAACAGTTGTGCTTGGTTTATTGCACCATAATCGGGAGTAAACAAATTTTTTTAATATGCTAACTTTGCATCATTGTAACTAACTATCACATATGATGGCAGTAACTTGGAGTTATTTACTTTTTAGCGGACAAACTGAATGGTGAGACATTCTCCTGGAGGCATCATGACGTCATTATGTTCAATTTACTAAGAAGCGATCACTATGGGTAAATTATCCGCTGCCATAGCTGGTGACAACAGAAATTCATTGGAACGAGTTTAGGATCAAAACACATCCTTGCATGCCAGGGGATGTTGCTGGTTACATCAGTATCAGTCCCCCTCCAGGCAGATCACTTGCCGAAACTTGCAATATAAGCTCAGCCAATAACATCGCTTGCCGACAAGTTCCGGTGGTTTTCTGTGTGGTCTTCGTGGATTGTTTGGGAAAAAGATGTAATTGTTTGAATACACAATACCAGTCAGCAGCTCACGAAAATGGTCAAATGGGTATATTGGGATACCTGGAACTGGAGTGCGAGTGTCTGCACTGTTCTCACGGGTGATACAGTGAAGTCAATTATGAGTCTGATTCAGCTAACTTCCATACAGTGTACAGGAGATCTGCCAGGGCTAGTGTACGTTGTCACCCTCTGGCTTGCAAGGATACAAAAAACTGTAATGGTGAGAACAGTTGCCCTTTATATGTGGATTCAATGGTGGGTGTAAATTAGCAATAGTTAATGTTTTATTATATACTAAAACAACACATTTTGTGTGATAATTTTTTAAACATTATTTAAACAGCATTCGCAAATCATAGTTTGAACCATGAACCGTCCCTTTCATTTTATGGTTCATGTGGCTGAGAATGATTACCAATTTGGCAAAAGTTTTCAGATTTTAGGAAAATTCAAATATGGCAATAGTTTTCTGATTTTAGGAAAATTCAAATATTACCCCTCCATGTTGCAATGAATATTATTATAATTAAACGCAAGGACAGGCTGGGCCAGTAGCCGCCACGTAGATTAAAATTAAACTGTACAAATACAGCCCCATTGAACCTGTCGGTCTGCTGACAAATTGTACTTTACCCACGACAGCTCAGACATGCTCAAAGTGCTGCAGCAGTGATTAATATTATGCACACTTCAGAATTAGTGAGTAGGTGTGGGGCACAGTAGGATTATAGACTGGGTGGAACATCCGACCTTCATACGAGAGGAGTGCTGTTATAATCCCCTTCTTGCTGTTTCCAAACACAGGCAATTTTGTTGGCAACACATTGTCTCATTTCATGCAACTGTACAGATTTCCATGTTACAAACAGTGACGGATATAGTTCCATGTGAATGATCAGTCTTTGAGCAGTAATTGCATTGTGGTTGAAAACGTAGGAACATACATCCTATTCCGTCATCAGGTATCTTCTTAAGTATTGCTCTTGGGTACTGTATGTGGAGTCCACAGGGGCTTAGCCAGAGACCTGTCTGCCTGTCTTCAAGACTGGCAGATGACTATCATTGACACAACTGGTAGTGAAACAAATCAAATGGATCAGCATGAATTAAAATAAATGGCTCAAATGATGCAGATTTGTCATTAACCAAAATTGACGTGAATCGGTGAATGGCTTCCGCACAGGCTGTTTGCACGCTAAAAATGCACACTTTGGTTAAATTCAAAACTGGCAACAAATTGTCTCTGTCTAAGGGCCTGGGAGTCAGTAGTATGGGTGCTTACAAATGTGTTTTAATTGGGTGGTTGATTTCCTTGGTGCTTACCCAGTTACCCACATGCAAGGCAGGGATGAGGTCAAACACTTATCTGTAGACTTCCTACATTGTATTTGAGCCTTGTATTTGATTAAAGGATATCTATGTTACATAAACCACTTTCATCTCAATTCTGGCACAGACCATGCTGGGTGTCAGTGGGTGGTAAGCCATGCACAGTGACAATGACTTCACATGGTATCACAGAGTCCTAAAGATGCAATCACTGCATCCATCATTAGCAACAAACAGAAGTATTGGATTAGGTTGTAAGGAAAGGCACAATAAAACAAGTACTTGTAGCATTAGCTTCTGTGGATATTGTTTACTCAGCTGTGAGTTGTAACTCCCCAGTAAACTTCCCTGAAAGATCAATTATACAGAATAACTAAACTGCCTTATATGGTGGCTTTGCTGATCAATGTGTGATCCTTGCTGATAAGATTCTACATCAATAAAAAATAGTCTGGCTTCTATATCTAAATAAAAGTTTACTATTTAATTTGAAGTTAACGTGTAATGCATGCATTTTCGACATGTGACTGGTCGTAAAAAGGCCTGACGACAAAAGCTGTATTTAATATGAAACAGGAAATCTGTCAATAAAGTAGATGGAATAGAAACATATTTGTCTAGCTTTCAAAAAAGCATGGCGCATGATGCCCAACAACGTATTTGTCTTTGCCGCTGAGCGCTGTGTAAATTGAAGGTAACCACCCACTTGAAGCCCCGGTCATTTCTTATGTTTACACTCCAGAGGATTAGTATACCCACTGATGTTTTCATGGTAAAGTCTGGATGTTCACGTCCATTTATTGGCACGTTGCATTTGTCTGGGTGAACTTCTATAGACTGACACCATTCTGTCTAGTTAGATGCTAGTCTATTAAGGTAGTTTTTGTAATTTTTACAATCTTGTCTTTTGGACGTACATATTATATATATACATATATATATATATATATATATATGTGTGTGTGTGTGTGTACTGGTCTAGGTAATCTGCAAATGTGTAAAGCAATCTGTTTCCTAATGGAATTCAAGTTGGTTCTGGAATACCACAATTTCACCAACAAAGTAATGAAGGTTTCTTTTTGAATTTTATGGATTAACTAAACCTCTCAAGTAACTGGCACACTGACCTTTTCAGGGCTTTTCTGTTAAACTATCTATTTTGTATATTATTATCAAATCTTGGGTGAGTTTGTTCACTTCACGTTGCTCGAGTTCGCTCAGGTTTATGAATGTGTACATGGCAACAGACATTTGATATTTGTGTACACATTTTCTTTGTGCGGTAATTGCAGTGTTGCTGAATGCTTCTCACAGAATTAAGTCGTGGTGATGTTGTTCAATTGAACTGGTCTGTCAGTTTCTGGTCGAGTTTCTGTTATCTAAACGTTTCATTAAAGCTAAACTTGAAAATGTATAGCCACATGTACCTAGTGAAAAAGGAACGTGATAGTACCGTAGGTGAGATTTGGTATGTTTTTATATTCCAACAAAAAACAATGCCAATCATTCAATATGTCATCGGCGGCTTTGTGCGTGGAGAGCTGGTGTTTTTTCTTTTAAATAAATCCGTCTGTCATGAGCTGTCGTTATGTTCATTCTCCATTTATTCCATATATTTTCCTTCTTTACTTTGCTGAATCTGTGATATAAACAGCAGAGCTCTGGTCCACGTTTCCTTTTGATAATTTTATCGGTCACTACTCATTCGCATGGCGGTGGCTAATCCAAATACACACATGTTGATGATGTTTTTCTTGCATCTATTAACTCGGAGTCTGACGGACAGTCCCAAATATTCATGAGCATGCCTTATACGGATCGTAAAGGTGGGGCCAAAGTGGAAACTGTACGTACATGCAGTTATTTTTCCAATATATTATCAGGGTCATTAGTGATTAATAAAACATAATTCTAATGAAATAAATGCATAGAATTACATGAAATAATATATTAACAGGATCATTTAATAATTGTGTACATTACAAAGATATTATAATTCTCTAAGAATCGCTTTAATTAAATGGCAAAGTATCAGTGATAAGAACCATTATACTGATGCTACTCAGCTTCAATGACAAATATTCACAGTCCCAGTTGCATAACGTAGTCGGTGACGTGACGAGGTAGCTGAGCCTTTCTCAGCCTTAGGCTTAGCCTGTCCGGGCCACTGGCACTGACACTGGTTCAGTCAGTACAGACCTACAGTCAGTAGTCTAACTGAATGTTTTATTTCGAATTTCTATATCAATAATTTTATATTTATGCATTTGATTGGTCCAAACAACAGGGTTTGTCACGAGAGATGACACAAATCGGAATTATTAACCAATTTGGTATTAAATCTGCGGCATCTGCGGTACTACAGCCACATCGTGCACAACTATTCTAGAATCACATGAGTCATAATCATGTTGAGTTGAGTGATGAGATTTGATCGTGGGAGTCGGATGTGATCATGATGATGTGGTGATGCAGCTTCCGACAACTTTTATTAGTTATCAACGTATCGCTACATAAATACGTCCGGTATCTTACCTCTTGTTTAACGGTCGAACTCTCACTGCTACCTTTACAGATGCCATGGCCACTCCAAGTTGTGTATACAAAAGTCTTACGTAAATAAATCCACGCTACATTGCTACGGTCGAACTAACAACAGCGAAGTGCTAACCAGTACAACACAGTGATGCTAACAAGTTGACGAAGCCAAGTGACCTACATCGAAAGCGAGACCGCCGTGACGTCAAAACGAGAGCGCGGTGCATGTGCTTTTGTTTACAAACAAGGCGCAGGTAAACAACGTACAGGTATCGAGCAATGCGAGTATTTAGACACGAATGTTTGGCTGACATATGGCTAGATTGCACAACAAACTTGTGGTCATATAAGTATTGACATAGTTCAATATCTTAATCTTCCTGGCGACACCATAAAGCCTACAGGAAATTATATATATATATATATATATATATATATATATATATATATATATACATATACATACATATATATATATATATATATATATATATATATATATATATATATGTACAGTCATTTGCAAAAGTTTAAGACCAGGCACGATTTTTTTGAAGAAATTTGACAAAACTATGATTTTTGGCCTTCACATAACATTATATCAGTTTATTTCGCCAAATAAACGCAGTACAACATAATATGAAACTTTATGTCGTCCAAAAGTGTCAGTGTCTCTACTTTTCAGTATTTAGTGTGGCCTCCTTTGCTGTCAGTGACCGCCTGGATGCGATATGGCATGCTAGAAACCAGAGATTCGCAGTACTCCTGGGTGATTTCGGTGACCCAAACATCCTTGATAGCTTGTTTCAAGTTTTGAGCGCTTGATGGTTGTTTGTCTGCCACCTTATCTTTCATTATAGTCCACAGGTTCTCAATGGGATTTAGATCTGGGCTGTACGTTCCCAGGCCATTCCAGCACGGAGATTTTGTTCTTCTTGAGGAAATCAGTGGCTACCTTGGATCGGTGACAAGGAGCGCCATCTTACAAGGAAATCGTACATTTGTGGATGTCCATATGCAGTTTCAGCTTCTCCTTCAGCAACTCCACGTACCTAGGTCCATTCATAGTGGTGTTAGGTGGAATAAAATACAGACCAGAAGGGCCAAAACATGACATGGCACCCCAAATCATCTGACTTGGCGGGTGTTTCATTGTGGCTGCTGTATATTTCTCATCAAATCGCTTACCTACTGGCCGCCTAACGTGCCTCTCGCGAGGTATAAACTGTTGCATGGTCGATTCATCTGAGAACAACACTTTCTTCCACTGCGCGTGAGTCCAGTGGCGATGTCGTCTGGCAAAGTCCAGTCTTTTTTTTCATCACAGGTGTCAGGCGTGGCTTGCGGGACGGCTTGCGGGACTTGAGCCCAAATTCCTTGCTCAGACGTCTCGAAACAGTACTGAGACTTATTTCCGTACCTTTTATTAAGCGTAAAGCAGCCCGAATTTTCTTGCATGAGCTCATTGGCGAGCACATCACGATGCGCCTCACTGCGTGGTCATCCCTGAACGTAGTTTTCCGTGGACGACCACTCCTTTTACTGTCACGAAAAGTGCCATCAGTATTGAATTTGACGATGGCTTTCTGCACGGCTGTCTTGGAATAACGTAATTTAGCACTAATGTCTCTTTCCGTATATCCTTCTCCATGTAGAGTCATTATTGTGCCCTTAGAACTTCTGTCAAAGACGATTTTTTACCCATTTCAGGGATGAAGACAAAACTGAAAAACACCTAATCGATACTGACAGCAGCAAACAAATGACCTGGAAGTATTGACTAGGCGTATTGCTTCAAGGGCCAAATAGGATGATGCAATCCAGACATTATCTGATGCAATCTGATGCCATACCATAAAATGCTTAAAAATCGTGCCTGGTCTTAAACTTTTGCAAATGACTGTATATATATATATATATATATATAATATGTGTGTGTGTGTGTGTGTGTGTGTGTGTGTGTGTGTGTGTGTGTGTGTGTGTGTGTGTGTGTGTGTGTGTGTGTGTGTTGTGGAATGTACAACACATGTTGTCACAGCTAGCAGAAATGATTGGGCCTATGGCAATGATGGCAGCATAAACCATGATCGAAAGCTAATTACATCTTTGAAAAAAACATGATTGGGTCAATGGTGGTTTTCATTGGCTGAACTGGCATTGGTTTGCCATTAAAAAAACTGTTACCATTGAAAACACAACATTAGGCCAATAACAGATGTCATTTGTTTGCAATTTTTTTTAAATCAATGAATTAATCATATCCAGGTTGAAAAACATTGAAAACGTGATTGGGTCAATACTGCATGGTTGTCATGATGCATTGGCTCAACTGACATTGGCCTGCTATTGGCAAAGGAGGAGGGACTGGGTCAAGTGTAAAGAGAGGTCAGTTACAAATAAGCAAAATCCATCGTGTATTGCAAGCTAGGAGAGGAATAAACTACTGAAACAACATCCCAGCGACAACAACGACAACTTTCACCAGTTGTCCACGGAAGACCAAGTGATAATGGTGCTCCTGACACTACAGATTCAGGCACAATCTGTCAACAGCAAGCTACACACTGAAGAAACCGACATATGTGTCCTTGTGGCACGGTTTCGATGACAGTAGAACACCTCCTGCAATATTGTCCAACACACCATAACAAAAGGAAGGCAATGTGGCTTACAGATACTTCAGTAATACTGTAAAGATCTTTGGCCTTCTGGAAGACTTGCGGTGCACTGCGACCTTCATACAAGAAACCAGAGTCACAGTCTGAGCACATGAACAAACGACAGCGACGACGAAGAAGATAACAACACGAAAGATGTTCTAGTTCTAGTTGTTTTCAGCGCTCGGCAACGTTCTATTAACAGACTAATCTTATGAGGTCTCATTCAACTAGTCAGCCCTTTTCAGAACATTATCGATCGCCAAACAGATCTTGGTATGTTGGCACTGCCAGGGTGCTTGTCGTGCTCAGTGATTCTTTTACGTCCCAAATTGAGACGGGTCCGACATTGACGTGATCTCCGAGTGACGATGGATACACAGTCCCCAATGTTCAGAGCCAGGTTTTTACACCAAATATCATGCCTACCCGGTCCTGGTTTCGAACTCATAGCGCTCGTTTGCCAGGCGGATCGATGTGCTACTCCTAATGTGCGGCCCTGGGTTGGGTTTCCGAAGATGTATGCACACAATAATTGCATTTTATTGGCATCTCATTTGTATTTCCATTGGCGTCTCATTGACCTTTGTTTAGCCCAAACATCGAGCCAGTACAAGACCAATGATGGCAACATATGTTAAAGCTACCAAAGCCAGCCATAAAAAACCTGGGCAGGTGGTATTTAGTTGACAAGCTTGTGTCGTGTACTGGCCGTGGGCTGTGCGTACAGCGACATTATAGAATGAAGATTCTCGTAGAGAAAGTATGAACACGTTTATTGTGACACATTGAGATGTAAAAGGAAAAGAGGAAACGAGGCATGGTAAACGGTTCCGCGATCAAAGATCTAACATTCCTCCCCCTTTAAGAAAAACATAATTAGTATAATTATAAAAATGTAAACTTTCAACACAAACAAGAGTCCCTTATACGTATCAATGTCATATCTAAGATAGATAGTACGCCATTGTTTATAGTACTATTCTAGTGCTCTCGCGACTAGCTACAGCTACCGAAACCTAGTCTATTCTGGCTATCTTGATCTATGCATTGTCCGTTATGACAAGTCACAAGTTTACAAGTTCAATCTGTCCGGTGGCTTCACCACTCTGTGTGATCTTCTCAGCGGTACTACCACGTCTGGTACTACACAGGGCTGCAACCATGGCGGTACCCGTAGTCACGTCCGAGTTGCCAGATGATAGTGGTGGTGTCGATGTTGTTCGCTCGAACCGAGGTAGTACTTCACGCTCTGCAAGCCTAGGTGGAAGTTGAGGCTCTTCAACCCTCAGTGGTACCAGACGCTCTTCCGTCGCCTCGATCGGCCTTCTCTCGCGCAAATGATCCTGGTGACGCTTCCACACTCTGTCATCCTGCAGACGTACCGCAAAGGTCAGCGGACCCAGCCGGTTCTCTATCACCGTAGCGACCCATTTCGGTTGTCCCTGAAAGTTCAACGCCCAGACACAGTCTCCTGTCATGAAACTTCGCTCCACTGCTCTCTGGTCGTGGCGTTCTTTGTCTTCTTCCTGTTTGCGCAAGACTCGGTTCTGAATGGATGGTTGTAGAAGATCCAGTCGTGTGCTCGGTGGTGTCTTCAACACAAACTCTGTTGGAGCTCTGCCGGTTGTAGCTTGTGGAGTTACCCTGTAGCGTGCTAGGAAGGTGTAGAGACGATCTTCTAGGTTGCCATTTGTCTTCTTCAACCCTGCTTTTACAGTCTGAACGGCGCGTTCAGCTAAGCCATTACTGGATGGGTGATAAGGTGAAGACTTGATGTGTTTGATTCCGTTAGCTCGACAAAACCGTTCAAACTCCTCACTGCTGAAACAGCTTCCGTTATCTGATACCACTGTGCTTGGTAGACCCAACATCGCAAACGTCTGTCTTAGCTTCGTGAGAGTTGCACTGGTTGTCGCAGCTGATACAACGTGTGCATCGATGTACTTGCTGTGAGCATCGACTATGATGAGTATCATACGTCCCTCGAACGGTCCCGCATAATCAATGTGTATTCGATGCCACGTTCGTCCCGGCCATTCCCATGGATGCAGTGGTGCCACTGGTGGTTATTTGCTGTGTATTTGGCATGTCGTGCAGTGCTTAACACACATCTCGATTTCAGCGTCCAAACCTGGCCACCAGAGGTAGCTTCGGGCTAACGCCTTCATCTTCACTATGCCCGGATGCGTCTCGTGTAGTTCTTTCAACAACGTGTCACGACCCTTTGGTGGTGCAATGACTCTTGCTCCCCACATCAGCACCCCGTGTTGGACATTCGGTTCGTCTTTCCTTCGAGTGTAACTCTTCCACTCGCGTGGTACATCACTAGGCCATCCTCCTTCCACGAACCGTAGAACTTGTGACAGCATCGGATCGGTTGCTGTCCATTTAGCGATGTGTTCTGCCGTGATGTGTGTATCGTTCATGGTTGTAAGTGCTAGAACCACTTCTTCCGGGACTGGTACTCGTTCAGGAGTGTCTGGTAGCGGCAAGCGACTCAATCCGTCTGCATGACAGATACTCGTACCCGGTCTGTACTCCAGATGGTACTGATAGTTACTTAGTGTTAGTGCCCATCTCTGAATGCGTGCACTAGCCATTGCGGAGATGGCACCATCTTCCTTCAACAGCCCGACCAACGGCTTGTGGTCGGTCTGCAACGTGAAGTCCCTCCCGTAAAGGTACTTATGGAACTTGGATATCCCGAAGACCAACGACAACGCTTCCTTTTCCAGCTGTGCGTACTTCTTTTCCGCTGTGGAGAGAGAGCGTGATGCGTATGCGATAGGCTTTTCGGTGCCATCGGGCAATCTGTGTGACAGTACGCTTCCAATCCCGTAAGGAGATGCGTCACTGCTCGGCAGTTCAGGGTTGTAGTGTACAAGCACATCTGTAGAAACAAGCAGTGCCTTAGACTCATCGAAAGCCTTTTGTTGCGTCGGACCCCACTTCCACTTTGTGTGTTGGCGTGTCATTTCATGCAGCGGAGCAAGCAGCGTACCGAGATTGCGCAAGAAGTTGTGATAGTAGTGAATGAGTCCTAGATAACTCCTCAACTCCTGTACATTTTGCAGGTGCAGGCGCGTTCTGTACTGCTCGCACTTTGTCTTCCGTAGGATGAATACCTTCAGCATCAATCGCATGACCTAGATAGGTGCATGATTTCTGACGAAACGCACATTTCTCCTTCTTCAGGCGTAACCCTGCGTCTTGTAGTCGCGTTAGCACAGTACCAAGATTACGATCGTGCTTTTCTGTCGTTCTTCCTGTGACCAGGATGTCGTCGAGTTAGACTACAGTCATGGGTATGTTCTGTAGTAACTGCTCCATGATTCTCTGGAAGATACATCGAGAAGAACTCACACCGAAAGGCAGACGTTCGAATGCGAATAGCCCTTTCGACGTGTTGATTGTAGTCAACGGACGTGATTCTTCATCCAGTACGACCTGTTGATACGCATGGTTCATGTACCACCTGCTAATTTTGTAAACAGATCAGATACGTTCGGGATCGGGTACTTGTCTACCTTGACGGCTCTGTTGATGGTTACCTTATAGTCGCCACAGATTCTGACTGCACCGGTAGACTTCAAGACCGGTACAATGGGCGCGGCCCACTCCTCCACAGGACGGATGATTCCGGCCTTCTGCATACGATCTAGCTCGTCCTCTACTTTGGCTCGTAAAGCAAGAGGTACAGGTCGAAGTTTACAATACCTCGGTTTAACCGTGTCATCAACGTAGAACTTCGCAGTCAGCCCCTTTAGAGTGCCTAGTCCATCAATTAACATTGATTCGTAAGGCTTTAGGAAGTCCTATCTGTCTACCTGGTTCACGGTAGCCCAGTTCACTTTCAACACTGTTAGCCAGTCCCTTCCCAGCAGGTTAGGTCCCGACCCAGGCACTACGATTGCCTGCAGCCTGTGCTGTTGATTGTTGTGACAAACGTTCACCTGTGCTCGCCCTAAAGGCTCAATTGTGGTACCTGCGTACGTTCGCAACTTCGGAACGTTACGCGTGTCGAGAGTGAGCACAGATGTCTTGCAGATTTTAGCCCACTCATCCCCCGATATAAGCGAAACTGCTGCTCCGGTATCTATCCATCTCCATAGCCACTTCACTTCCCTCTATCTGAACATTGCAAATGTACGGTGGTATGGTGTGGGTGGCACTTTTGTGATACAGGCCAAGTGTGTATGTGTCTTCACATAACTTGTCATTGCGTTGCGAGTGTGTCATTTTCTACTAAGTGTGTCTGTTGAATGTTTGCATTGCACACATTAGCAAAGTGATTTAGCTTTTGACACTTGTAGCATCTCCTGCCTCAAGCTTTGCACATTCGCCGATCGTCGTGTGGCGGTCCACCACAGCCTGAGCATGCCGGTGCTGCCCCCTTGTGACGTCTGTACCGCTGCTGACTGCTCACGACTGGTCGATCGTCTCGATGTGGCGTCCCTTGGCGATCAGGCGGAAAACGCTTTCTTTGTGGATTGCGATCTGTGTCGCCACCTGGCGACCAAAGCTGAAACCTCCACGTGAAGAGTTGCGCCGCCCCTCGTCATTCGATACGGCGTGGACAGGCCTCGGCACGGACAAAAAAAGAGTTTCTCATGATCTTCGACTGCTTTAGCGTAACTTCCAGTGTGCGCCCGAACGTCAGTAACTTCTCTAGCGTGATTGTAGGTTCACTTAACCCCTTGTCACGCACTTTTGACATCGCACAATTTTGGATGATTTGCGACTTCACTTCTCTCTCTTTCTCATGGAACTTACAGTTTTTGGCTAGTTGCTGCAATCGTGCATTGAATTGGTCCAGCGTCTCTGACGACGTCTGTTCAGCCTGTCGGAACTTGAATATTTCATATTCTTCATTGCACTGCGGCCTGAAGTAAGCAGTGAGCTTCCGCTTGGTTTCTGCGAAATCATCATTTTCTGTCGCAAACTGCTTCACTCAATTCAAACACTGCCTCACCAGCATAATGAAGCTACATCGCTCTCATTCTTGTATCGTTCTGAATGTCTTTAGCCACCACAAAGTTCTCAAAGCGCCTCACCCAACGCTCCCAGCGATGGCCTGTGCTGTCAGTCGGCTCCAGCGAAAAATGTGCGACGTCAGCGACAGTTTCCATTTTCACACAGAAATTAGACGTAGTCTAGTTCAAAGTAACTCGTAGAGTTGTCAGTTTACCTCGTCGCCAATTAATGTCGTGTACTGGCCGTGGGCTGTGCGTACAGCGACATTATAGAATGAAGATTCTCGTAGAGAAAGTATTAACACGTTTATTGTGACACATTGAGATGTAAAAGGAAAAGAGGAAACGAGGCACGGTAAACGGTTCCGCGATCAAGGATCTAACAGCTTGTAAGGAGCATATTCCACTCTATGAACGTCACAGGAAAGAAGGCGTAATAAAGGGCTGGTGGTCTGCCCTTGTTTGTAGGAAAAGTTGGGTTCCTCGAGTTGTGAGGTCACTGCGTTCGAGGTACTGATCGATTATATCAACGCACCCGCGGCGTTACTTTTATGAAGCAATGACTCAGACGGATGGTTTCTTCCGTTCTTCGAGGCTATCCCAGTGCAACACCTCCAGCATGTGTTCAACGCCGCTTTGTGTTTTGTCTCTGTAGCTGCTGCAAGAGAATCTGGCTGCTCGTCGCTGCCTCTAGTTGGTGGATTTTTTTAGATGAGTGTCCCATACAGCAGAGGCGTGTTCCATAATAGGCCGTACCACGGTGGTGTAAGAAGCAGCCATGACTTTGATGGAGCAGTCGTTGATATTTCATCACAGGAAACCGGGGACTCTGTTTGCTTTCCCAGTGTTGATGCTGTAAGTCTTTACCATGTCAAATTGTTGGTGATTGCGACGCCTAGGCATCTACTTGCCTCAGTTATTTCCAGCGTTTCGTCATGCATGGTGTATGATGTTGCACCGACACGTTTTGTTTTGTTTGGCATGACCCTGGTGTTCGAATGTGCACTAGCTCTCCTGGATTAAAATTCTTCTGCCAGTCCTTCGATCTCCTACTGATGCAGGGATGACATATCTGGGTGGAGGGCATGCTGGTTTCTGCCAGTGGCGCTGCTCGTGAAGAGAGGGCAGTTGTGTGCGAACAGCTTGGAATATACGACGTCAGGTAGAACATTAATGTACGTCTTAGGGCGGTGCCCAGGAACACTTCTGAAGCGACATTCGCCTTCGTGGAGTGGGTCCCCTCTAACAGGACCTTCTGCTTTCTGTCGGCCAAGAAGGATCGACTCTACTAGATGGTGTTGTCGGTGTGAAGAATGCAAACAAGGAGCACCTTGGCTAATGCCTGGTTGAAGTCAAGCTGACTACAAGCTAACTGTCGCAGAGTACCTTGTTCTTGCCAAAGTGCTTCACGATGCTACTATAGACAATGTGCTCCAGCACCTTGCACGTGATGGACGTGGGTGACATCGGGCGGTAGATACTTGATAATGTTTTTCTCCCCTTTTTTTTAGATGGTTACGATCCACGCCTTTCATCAGTCATTGGTACTTCACCTGTGACAAGCGAATGCTGGAACAGTCTTGTTAAGACATGTTATCCCATAGGTGGCGGTCATGAGTATAAAGTCTGGAATAGAGTTTCAGCTTCTTGTTTTTTTTCTTTGGTCTTTATATTCTTCAGCAGCTTGTTAAACAATGTTGCTCTGCATCGACTCGAAAGGGCTGGGTGTTTTTACTTGCGTGCTACTCAAGTCTTCCTTGTTGAAACATACTTGAATTGCTCATTCAGTATATCCGCCTTGCTGGAACTGTCGCTTCTCAGGAAACCATTCTCATTCTTGAGGCCCCTTGTCTCCTGCTCTCGAAGAAGCTCAAATATCTCTTAGGACTGGAGATGTACGCTTCATTGAAAGTGGTCCCCATGTAGGTCGTGGTTGTTGGGCGAATCATGTACTTGACTTCCTGCTGCAGACGTTTATGTATAGTGGTCGATGTCTATATTTTTCTAGGTCTTCCTTGCCTCGGTGTGAGCACTCTGCTTTTTCTGATCGCTATCAGTCTCACTATATAATAGTACATGTCTACTTCACAATGAAACCAACATCTCGTTGCTTCCAAAACGTCTAATGGCACTGGTTCATAATACAATTATTCTGTTTAGAAAATGTATTTTTCTACACCTATGAGGTATCCATATAATAATAAAAAGTCATTTTCGTATCTTTTGCCACATCAGCTATTTTCTTACTACGTGTGTTCGATGTAGGCGACACGGGTGCATCCCAAACTGGTGGTTTAATTAGTACATCGGTCAGGAAATCAACCAACGGAACCTAAGGAAAGGGTATACGTTCTTTATTCTGCCACGTTTAGACACCAATTTTAGACAGCGTCTGCAAACGATCCGGGACTCCCTTATCGATCCCGGCCGATCGCGCCACGCACTCTGCTGTGTTGCCCCAAAATCGAAACAAGCACGTGGCGTGATCAGGGTGGGGTAGGGTTGTGGTGGTGTTGAATATTCTTCGCGGCGACGTGAAAAATGTTTTTACCTCTCCAGTAACCCCCAATTCCATCCCCTTGAGACAAGCCTAAAACCCATCTTGAGGCCATCCTTGCACCCATCTCAGTTGTGGCTCGCCAAAAAACGACCTACTGGCTCAGATTTATCGGGGGATACCATCTCTGCCTCCAGCGAAGTTCCTGGGAGGAGTTACCAACTCACTGAAGGGAATGCAGAAGGAAACAGAGACAAACATAGACTTAGGTGATCCGCGAAAACGTTGACGTTGAGGTGGCACACCACACATACAAGATTTAACACGATTGCCACCCTGGGGATTAACTCTAGATGGCAGGTGGACAAAGAAGCCTTTTGGCTTATCGAGAGTTCAACCCTTTGTTGGGAGTCTGGAAGTCCAGTCTACTGGGAATCGTATGATTTTTCCAGACGCCGAAACGGATTAAGATGTCAGCGCAGGCCTGGAATGTCAAGCAGTTCCCCCGGCACCACGATGTCAGGTTTTCTCAGCACGAGGTGCAGCTGGTGGATGTTGTGCTGAATAACCTACCAGCCTGCATTATGGTGTGGGAACAGATGCAGGCGCCAGAAAGTACCAGCGACAGAAAGGAGAAGGCTAAAGCCAAAGGGTTCCTGAGAATCTGGAACCACCAACAAACGTTGGGCGACATCCTGGAGATATTTGAAACACTCCAGAAGAAGTTGCAAAGGAGTTATTTGTTCATCCGCGATCTTCTCACTGTGACTGATGCGGCAATCAAGAAGTTGAACCTAATGAGGGATATACCTTTCCCGGGAAGAAGGGAGGAGAAAGAGAGTTGTCCAACCGATAACACAAAAGAGGACCTAACACAACGAAAGTGAAATCACCAGTTCGTTTGTATAGACGAACAATCAGGTTGGAGGTCGTGCAAGCATCGTACGAATACCCGTCTGAACGTATGCACCCGGAGCAGGAGGATGTCATCAAAGACATTTAACAAGATTTAACAAGATTGCCACCCAGAGAATTAACTCTAGGTAGCAGGTGGACAAGGAAGCCCTTGGCTTATCGAGAGTCCGACCTTTTTATCTATGTGTATCCCGCCCGTCTGAGGCACGTGTCAATTTTATTGTTAAACATTTCACGCTACTAGCACCCACACAATCAGCAGATAATCTGTTCCAATAATTTATAGTCCTTTGTGAAAATTAGAACTTTCTTATATATAATCTACACTGCCTTTTTACCAATGTAATTTCATGTCCTCTAGTCATTCTATCTTTCTTAACTGAGAAAAAACATTTCTATCCATATTTTCATATCCATTCAATATTTTAAAACCTTCCATCCGATCTCCTCTGAATCTCCTAGTCTCTAGTGTTGTCAAACAACATTCTTTTATGCGTATTTCGTAACTAAGATCTCTCAGTGTTGGTATAGTTTTGGTTGCTCTCCTCTGTACTCTTTCTAGCATATATCTTGTTTGCGATATGTCCTCCACGCTTGTATATATTATAGTATTCTAAATGAGTTAGTTATTTTTCTTTATACGCTATATTTCGCCTAATTAATCCAATGATTTCCTTTGATGCTGCAATTACGCACTGCTCTGAAACCTTCATATCAGCACTAATTCTTAACCCTAAGTCCTTTTTAAAAATCGATCATTAGGTTTTTTACCTAATGAAGATTGACCCATATGAAAACGGAGCGTCTGTACTCCGGCTCCGGCTCCGGCTCCGGCTGACCAATGATGACTAAGTACAATTTCAAGTACATTTTTAATCGATCAACATTATATGTATTATCAGAATGTGCATTATGTATTTTGGACATTATAATTAGGGTGGGCATTCAATGCTTTGCATCACACAGACAAAACAGTACAACACTAGTCTTTTGTTTTCTGAACACTCAAGTTAGAAACATGGAATATAGACTATAGTTGACATATTCGTAAGTACAACATACATATATATATATGCATATATCATTTAAAAATCCATGTACAATACTGACACAAAAATGTACTTAAATACAAATCCATGTAGAGCTTGATACACCCCTGTGTATACAAAATACTACAGTTTTTTTATACAAGTATTATATTCCATAAAATGTATCATCATCGGGTTTACTATTAGTCAACCACTCTTTGTGCACGTGCATATATGACGTCATATTACCACGTGTTGCAATAATTGTGTACCACAATGCATGTGGATATGGACAAAGAACCACTTTCTGCGAATTGTGCACCACAAGTAACACATTTATATGGTTTTTCCCCAGTGTGGCTATGCACATGTTTCAGCAAACTACTACTTGTTGGGAATTGTGCACCACAGGTATCACACTTGTAGTGTAATCCATACGGGGAAAACCCGTATGGATTCCGACATGTGTCTTCAAATTACTACGATCAGAGAATTTTGCACCACGGCACAGGCATCACATTTATATGGTTTCTCCCCAGTATGGATACAGACATGTGTCAGCAAATAACCACTTTGTAGGAACTGTAACGGTAAGGTTTTTCTCCAGTGTTGATACGGACATGTTTCAACAAACTACTTGTTGGGAATTGTGCACCACACGTGTCACACTTGACAGGTTTCTCATCTTTGTGCCTGCGAACATATACTGCCAAACTACCGCTGTTTAAAAAAAGTTTTCCACAAATGTCACATTTGAATTGTTTATCCTCAGTAAATGTGTGCACATTTGCAGACATATTAAAAATGGTAATGTCTCTAACTTTATATTGGTAGGGTTTTAATCCAACGTGGATCCACACTTGCGTCTTTAAAAGAAAACAGCACGTCAACTCTTAAACGTTTTATCACAAGTGTCAATGCACATATATATACACGTGGTTGTAAATTACAACCCAGAGAGAGGCGTAAAATACACATGCTACACCGGAATGGTTTCACAAAAATGTCTGTAAGAAAAGAATGTCTTCCACATTCGTTACACTTTAAAGGTATCTCACCAGTCTGAGAAAACGAATGAGCCTGTCAGTTTGCTCCACTACCGTCATAGTTGAATGGATTTATCACCACAAGGAAGTTGATGTCTACTCAATGTGAACACTGTCCATAGTCTCATGTTTCTCTTGTTCCTGAGCCTCACAGCAAATATGTTGACACTCAGTGACATGCTTCAATATCCTACATCGTGTTGGTGCATAGAACTGGATAGTTGTTGTCGATGTGCGCGAGTCTTTGCAGCTTGATCATTTCATTGTAGAAACTTCTGTCATCGCTGTCGACACACAGCACAGTCATCTGAAACAACACATAATTGTAGAACCTTCTGTCATCGCTGTCGACACACAGCACAGTCACCTGAAACAACACATAATTGTAGAACCTTCTGTCATCGCTGTCGACACACAGCACAGTCACCTGAAACAACACATAATTGTAGAACCTTCTGTCATCGCTGTCGACACACAGCACAGTCACCTGAAACAACACATAATTGTAGAAACTTCTGTCATCGCTGTCGACACACAGCACAGTCACCTGAAACAACACATAATTGTAGAAACTTCTGTCATCGCTGTCGACACACAGCACAGTCACCTGAAACAACACATAATTGTAGAACCTTCTGTCATCGCTGTCGACACACAGCACAGTCACCTGAAACAACACATAATTGTAGAAACTTCTGCCATCGCTGTCGACACACAGCACAGTCACCTGAAACAACACATAATTGTAGAAACTTCTGTCATCGCTGTCGACACACAGCACAGTCACCTGAAACAACACATAATTGTAGAACCTTCTGTCATCGCTGTCGACACACAGCACAGTCACCTGAAACAACACATAATTGTAGAAACTTCTGCCATCGCTGTCGACACACAGCACAGTCACCTGAAACAACACATAATTGTAGAACCTTCTGTCATCGCTGTCGACACACAGCACAGTCACATGAAACAACACATAATTGTAGAAACTTCTGCCATCGCTGTCGACACACAGTACAGTCACCTGAAACAACACATAATTGTAGAAACTTCTGCCATCGCTGTCGACACACAGCACAGTCACCTGAAACAACACATAATTGTAGAACCTTCTGTCATCGCTGTCGACACACAGCACAGTCACCTGAAACAACACATAATTGTAGAACCTTCTGTCATCGCTGTCGACACACAGCACAGTCATCTGAAACAACACATAATTGTAGAACCTTCTGTCATCGCTGTCGACACACAGCACAGTCACCTGAAACAACACATAATTGTAGAACCTTCTGTCATCGCTGTCGACACACAGCACAGTCACCTGAAACAACACATAATTGTAGAACCTTCTGTCATCGCTGTCGACACACAGCACAGTCACCTGAAACAACACATAATTGTAGAAACTTCTGTCATCGCTGTCGACACACAGCACAGTCACCTGAAACAACACATAATTGTAGAAACTTCTGTCATCGCTGTCGACACACAGCACAGTCACCTGAAACAACACATAATTGTAGAAACTTCTGTCATCGCTGTCGACACACAGCACAGTCACCTGAAACAACACATAATTGTAGAACCTTCTGTCATCGCTGTCGACACACAGCACAGTCACCTGAAACAACACATAATTGTAGAACCTTCTGTCATCGCTGTCGACACACAGCACAGTCACCTGAAACAACACATAATTGTAGAACCTTCTGTCATCGCTGTCGACACACAGCACAGTCACCTGAAACAACACATAATTGTAGAACCTTCTGTCATCGCTGTCGACACACAGCACAGTCACCTGAAACAACACATCATTGTAGAACCTTCTGTCATCGCTGTCGACACACAGCACAGTCATCTGAAACAACACATAATTGTAGAACCTTCTGTCATCGCTGTCGACACACAGCACAGTCACCTGAAACAACACATAATTGTAGAACCTTCTGTCATCGCTGTCGACACACAGCACAGTCACCTGAAACAACACATAATTGTAGAACCTTCTGTCATCGCTGTCGACACACAGCACAGTCACCTGAAACAACACATAATTGTAGAACCTTCTGTCATCGCTGTCGACACACAGCACAGTCACCTGAAACAACACATAATTGTAGAACCTTCTGTCATCGCTGTCGACACACAGCACAGTCACCTGAAACAACACATAATTGTAGAACCTTCTGTCATCGCTGTCGACACACAGCACAGTCACCTGAAACAACACATAATTGTAGAACCTTCTGTCATCGCTGTCGACACACAGCACAGTCACCTGAAACAACACATAATTGTAGAACCTTCTGTCATCGCTGTCGACACACAGCACAGTCACCTGAAACAACACATAATTGTAGAACCTTCTGTCATCGCTGTCGACACACAGCACAGTCACCTGAAACAACACATAATTGTAGAACCTTCTGTCATCGCTGTCGACACACAGCACAGTCACCTGAAACAACACATAATTGTAGAACCTTCTGTCATCGCTGTCGACACACAGCACAGTCACCTGAAACAACACATAATTGTAGAAACTTCTGTCATCGCTGTCGACACACAGCACAGTCACCTGAAACAACACATAATTGTAGAACCTTCTGTCATCGCTGTCGACACACAGCACAGTCACCTGAAACAACACATAATTGTAGAACCTTCTGTCATCGCTGTCGACACACAGCACAGTCACCTGAAACAACACATAATTGTAGAACCTTCTGTCATCGCTGTCGACACACAGCACAGTCACCTGAAACAACACATAATTGTAGAACCTTCTGTCATCGCTGTCGACACACAGCACAGTCACCTGAAACAACACATAATTGTAGAAACTTCTGTCATCGCTGTCGACACACAGCACAGTCACCTGAAACAACACATAATTGTAGAAACTTCTGTCATCGCTGTCGACACACAGCACAGTCACCTGAAACAACACATAATTGTAGAACCTTCTGTCATCGCTGTCGACACACAGCACAGTCACCTGAAACAACACATAATTGTAGAAACTTCTGTCATCGCTGTCGACACACAGCACAGTCACCTGAAACAACACATAATTGTAGAAACTTCTGTCATCGCTGTCGACACACAGCACAGTCACCTGAAACAACACATAATTGTAGAACCTTCTGTCATCGCTGTCGACACACAGCACAGTCACCTGAAACAACACATAATTGTAGAAACTTCTGTCATCGCTGTCGACACACAGCACAGTCACCTGAAACAACACATAATTGTAGAAACTTCTGTCATCGCTGTCGACACACAGCACAGTCACCTGAAACAACACATAATTGTAGAACCTTCTGTCATCGCTGTCGACACACAGCACAGTCACCTGAAACAACACATAATTGTAGAAACTTCTGTCATCGCTGTCGACACACAGCACAGTCACCTGAAACAACACATAATTGTAGAACCTTCTGTCATCGCTGTCGACACACAGCACAGTCACCTGAAACAACACATAATTGTAGAAACTTCTGTCATCGCTGTCGACACACAGCACTGTCACCTGAAACAACACATAATTGTAGAAACTTCTGTCATCGCTGTCGACACACAGCAGAGTCACCTGAAACAACACATAATTGTAGAACCTTCTGTCATCGCTGTCGACACACAGCACAGTCACCTGAAACAACACATAATTGTAGAAACTTCTGTCATCGCTGTCGACACACAGCACAGTCATCTGAAACAACACATAATTGTAGAAACTTCTGTCATCGCTGTCGACACACAGCACAGTCACCTGAAACAACACATAATTGTAGAACCTTCTGTCATCGCTGTCGACACACAGCACAGTCACCTGAAACAACACATAATTGTAGAACCTTCTGTCATCGCTGTCGACACACAGCACAGTCACCTGAAACAACACATAATTGTAGAAACTTCTGTCATCGCTGTCGACACACAGCACAGTCACCTGAAACAACACATAATTGTAGAACCTTCTGTCATCGCTGTCGACACACAGCACAGTCACCTGAAACAACACATAATTGTAGAAACTTCTGCCATCGCTGTCGACACACAGCACAGTCACCTGAAACAACACATAATTGTAGAAACTTCTGTCATCGCTGTCGACACACAGCACAGTCACCTGAAACAACACATAATTGTAGAACCTTCTGTCATCGCTGTCGACACACAGCACAGTCACCTGAAACAACACATAATTGTAGAACCTTCTGTCATCGCTGTCGACACACAGCACAGTCATCTGAAACAACACATAATTGTAGAACCTTCTGTCATCGCTGTCGACACACAGCACAGTCACCTGAAACAACACATAATTGTAGAACCTTCTGTCATCGCTGTCGACACACAGCACAGTCACCTGAAACAACACATAATTGTAGAACCTTCTGTCATCGCTGTCGACACACAGCACAGTCACCTGAAACAACACATAATTGTAGAACCTTCTGTCATCGCTGTCGACACACAGCACAGTCACCTGAAACAACACATAATTGTAGAACCTTCTGTCATCGCTGTCGACACACAGCACAGTCACCTGAAACAACACATAATTGTAGAACCTTCTGTCATCGCTGTCGACACACAGCACAGTCACCTGAAACAACACATAATTGTAGAAACTTCTGTCATCGCTGTCGACACACAGCACAGTCACCTGAAACAACACATAATTGTAGAACCTTCTGTCATCGCTGTCGACACACAGCACAGTCACCTGAAACAACACATAATTGTAGAACCTTCTGTCATCGCTGTCGACACACAGCACAGTCATCTGAAACAACACATAATTGTAGAAACTTCTGTCATCGCTGTCGACACACAGCACAGTCACCTGAAACAACACATAATTGTAGAAACTTCTGTCATCGCTGTCGACACACAGCACAGTCACCTGAAACAACACATAATTGTAGAACCTTCTGTCATCGCTGTCGACACACAGCACAGTCATCTGAAACAACACATAATTGTAGAAACTTCTGTCATCGCTGTCGACACACAGCACAGTCACCTGAAACAACACATAATTGTAGAACCTTCTGTCATCGCTGTCGACACACAGCACAGTCACCTGAAACAACACATAATTGTAGAACCTTCTGTCATCGCTGTCGACACACAGCACAGTCACCTGAAACAACACATAATTGTAGAACCTTCTGTCATCGCTGTCGACACACAGCACAGTCATCTGAAACAACACATAATTGTAGAAACTTCTGTCATCGCTGTCGACACACAGCACAGTCACCTGAAACAACACATAATTGTAGAACCTTCTGTCATCGCTGTCGACACACAGCACAGTCACCTGAAACAACACATAATTGTAGAACCTTCTGTCATCGCTGTCGACACACAGCACAGTCACCTGAAACAACACATAATTGTAGAAACTACTGTCATCGCTGTCGACACACAGCACAGTCATCTGAAACAACACATAATTGTAGAAACTTCTGTCATCGCTGTCGACACACAGCACAGTCACCTGAAACAACACATAATTGTAGAAACTTCTGTCATCGCTGTCGACACACAGCACAGTCATCTGAAACAACACATAATTGTAGAACCTTCTGTCATCGCTGTCGACACACAGCACAGTCACCTGAAACAACACATAATTGTAGAAACTTCTGTCATCGCTGTCGACACACAGCACAGTCACCTGAAACAACACATAATTGTAGAACCTTCTGTCATCGCTGTCGACACACAGCACAGTCACCTGAAACAACACATAATTGTAGAACCTTCTGTCTTCGCTGTCGACACACAGCACAGTCACCTGAAACAACACATAATTGTAGAAACTTCTGTCATCGCTGTCGACACACAGCACAGTCACCTGAAACAACACATAATTGTAGAACCTTCTGTCATCGCTGTCGACACACAGCACAGTCACCTGAAACAACACATAATTGTAGAAACTTCTGTCATCGCTGTCGACACACAGCACAGTCACCTGAAACAACACATAATTGTAGAACCTTCTGTCATCGCTGTCGACACACAGCACAGTCACCTGAAACAACACATAATTGTAGAACCTTCTGTCATCGCTGTCGACACACAGCACAGTCACCTGAAACAACACATAATTGTAGAACCTTCTGTCATCGCTGTCGACACACAGCACAGTCACCTGAAACAACACATAATTGTAGAAACTTCTGTCATCGCTGTCGACACACAGCACAGTCACCTGAAACAACACATAATTGTAGAACCTTCTGTCATCGCTGTCGACACACAGCACAGTCACCTGAAACAACACATAATTGTAGAAACTTCTGTCATCGCTGTCGACACACAGCACAGTCACCTGAAACAACACATAATTGTAGAACCTTCTGTCATCGCTGTCGACACACAGCACAGTCACCTGAAACAACACATAATTGTAGAACCTTTTGTCATCGCTGTCGACACACAGCACAGTCACCTGAAACAACACATAATTGTAGAAACTTCTGTCATCGCTGTCGACACACAGCACAGTCACCTGAAACAACACATAATTGTAGAACCTTCTGTCATCGCTGTCGACACACAGCACAGTCACCTGAAACAACACATAATTGTAGAACCTTCTGTCATCGCTGTCGACACACAGCACAGTCACCTGAAACAACACATAATTGTAGAACCTTCTGTCATCGCTGTCGACACACAGCACAGTCACCTGAAACAACACATAATTGTAGAACCTTCTGTCATCGCTGTCGACACACAGCACAGTCACCTGAAACAACACATAATTGTAGAACCTTCTGTCATCGCTGTCGACACACAGCACAGTCACCTGAAACAACACATAATTGTAGAACCTTCTGTCATCGCTGTCGACACACAGCACAGTCACCTGAAACAACACATAATTGTAGAAACTCCTGTCATCGCTGTCGACACACAGCACAGTCACCTGAAACAACACATAATTGTAGAACCTTCTGTCATCGCTGTCGACACACAGCACAGTCACCTGAAACAACACATAATTGTAGAACCTTCTGTCATCGCTGTCGACACACAGCACAGTCACCTGAAACAACACATAATTGTAGAACCTTCTGTCATCGCTGTCGACACACAGCACAGTCACCTGAAACAACACATAATTGTAGAAACTTCTGTCATCGCTGTCGACACACAGCACAGTCACCTGAAACAACACATAATTGTAGAACCTTCTGTCATCGCTGTCGACACACAGCACAGTCACCTGAAACAACACATAATTGTAGAAACTTCTGTCATCGCTGTCGACACACAGCACAGTCACCTGAAACAACACATAATTGTAGAACCTTCTGTCATCGCTGTCGACACACAGCACAGTCACCTGAAACAACACATAATTGTAGAAACTTCTGTCATCGCTGTCGACACACAGCACAGTCACCTGAAACAACACATAATTGTAGAACCTTCTGTCATCGCTGTCGACACACAGCACAGTCACCTGAAACAACACATAATTGTAGAACCTTCTGTCATCGCTGTCGACACACAGCACAGTCACCTGAAACAACACATAATTGTAGAACCTTCTGTCATCGCTGTCGACACACAGCACAGTCACCTGAAACAACACATAATTGTAGAACCTTCTGTCATCGCTGTCGACACACAGCACAGTCACCTGAAACAACACATAATTGTAGAACCTTCTGTCATCGCTGTCGACACACAGCACAGTCACCTGAAACAACACATAATTGTAGAAACTCCTGTCATCGCTGTCGACACACAGCACAGTCACCTGAAACAACACATAATTGTAGAACCTTCTGTCATCGCTGTCGACACACAGCACAGTCACCTGAAACAACACATAATTGTAGAACCTTCTGTCATCGCTGTCGACACACAGCACAGTCACCTGAAACAACACATAATTGTAGAACCTTCTGTCATCGCTGTCGACACACAGCACAGTCACCTGAAACAACACATAATTGTAGAAACTTCTGTCATCGCTGTCGACACACAGCACAGTCACCTGAAACAACACATAATTGTAGAAACTTCTGTCATCGCTGTCGACACACAGCACAGTCACCTGAAACAACACATAATTGTAGAACCTTCTGTCATCGCTGTCGACACACAGCACAGTCACCTGAAACAACACATAATTGTAGAAACTTCTGTCATCGCTGTCGACACACAGCACAGTCACCTGAAACAACACATAATTGTAGAACCTTCTGTCATCGCTGTCGACACACAGCACAGTCACCTGAAACAACACATAATTGTAGAAACTTCTGTCATCGCTGTCGACACACAGCACAGTCACCTGAAACAACACATAATTGTAGAACCTTCTGTCATCGCTGTCGACACACAGCACAGTCACCTGAAACAACACATAATTGTAGAACCTTCTGTCATCGCTGTCGACACACAGCACAGTCACCTGAAACAACACATAATTGTAGAAACTTCTGTCATCGCTGTCGACACACAGCACAGTCACCTGAAACAACACATAATTGTAGAACCTTCTGTCATCGCTGTCGACACACAGCACAGTCACCTGAAACAACACATAATTGTAGAACTTTCTGTCATCGCTGTCGACACACAGCACAGTCACCTGAAACAACACATAATTGTAGAACCTTCTGTCATCGCTGTCGACACACAGCACAGTCACCTGAAACAACACATAATTGTAGAAACTTCTGTCATCGCTGTCGACACACAGCACAGTCACCTGAAACAACACATAATTGTAGAACCTTCTGTCATCGCTGTCGACACACAGCACAGTCACCTGAAACAACACATAATTGTAGAAACTTCTGTCATCGCTGTCGACACACAGCACAGTCACCTGAAACAACACATAATTGTAGAACCTTCTGTCATCGCTGTCGACACACAGCACAGTCACCTGAAACAACACATAATTGTAGAACCTTCTGTCATCGCTGTCGACACACAGCACAGTCACCTGAAACAACACATAATTGTAGAAACTTCTGTCATCGCTGTCGACACACAGCACAGTCACCTGAAACAACACATAATTGTAGAACCTTCTGTCATCGCTGTCGACACACAGCACAGTCACCTGAAACAACACATAATTGTAGAACCTTCTGTCATCGCTGTCGACACACAGCACAGTCACCTGAAACAACACATAATTGTAGAACCTTCTGTCATCGCTGTCGACACACAGCACAGTCACCTGAAACAACACATAATTGTAGAACCTTCTGTCATCGCTGTCGACACACAGCACAGTCACCTGAAACAACACATAATTGTAGAACCTTCTGTCATCGCTGTCGACACACAGCACAGTCACCTGAAACAACACATAATTGTAGAACCTTCTGTCATCGCTGTCGACACACAGCACAGTCACCTGAAACAACACATAATTGTAGAACCTTCTGTCATCGCTGTCGACACACAGCACAGTCACCTGAAACAACACATAATTGTAGAAACTCCTGTCATCGCTGTCGACACACAGCACAGTCACCTGAAACAACACATAATTGTAGAACCTTCTGTCATCGCTGTCGACACACAGCACAGTCACCTGAAACAACACATAATTGTAGAACCTTCTGTCATCGCTGTCGACACACAGCACAGTCACCTGAAACAACACATAATTGTAGAACCTTCTGTCATCGCTGTCGACACACAGCACAGTCACCTGAAACAACACATAATTGTAGAAACTTCTGTCATCGCTGTCGACACACAGCACAGTCACCTGAAACAACACATAATTGTAGAACCTTCTGTCATCGCTGTCGACACACAGCACAGTCACCTGAAACAACACATAATTGTAGAAACTTCTGTCATCGCTGTCGACACACAGCACAGTCACCTGAAACAACACATAATTGTAGAACCTTCTGTCATCGCTGTCGACACACAGCACAGTCACCTGAAACAACACATAATTGTAGAACCTTCTGTCATCGCTGTCGACACACAGCACAGTCACCTGAAACAACACATAATTGTAGAAACTTCTGTCATCGCTGTCGACACACAGCACAGTCACCTGAAACAACACATAATTGTAGAAACTTCTGTCATCGCTGTCGACACACAGCACAGTCACCTGAAACAACACATAATTGTAGAACCTTCTGTCATCGCTGTCGACACACAGCACAGTCACCTGAAACAACACATAATTGTAGAACCTTCTGTCATCGCTGTCGACACACAGCACAGTCACCTGAAACAACACATAATTGTAGAAACTTCTGTCATCGCTGTCGACACACAGCACAGTCACCTGAAACAACACATAATTGTAGAAACTTCTGTCATCGCTGTCGACACACAGCACAGTCACCTGAAACAACACATAATTGTAGAAACTTCTGTCATCGCTGTCGACACACAGCACAGTCACCTGAAACAACACATAATTGTAGAACCTTCTGTCATCGCTGTCGACACACAGCACAGTCACCTGAAACAACACATAATTGTAGAACCTTCTGTCATCGCTGTCGACACACAGCACAGTCACCTGAAACAACACATAATTGTAGAACCTTCTGTCATCGCTGTCGACACACAGCACAGTCACCTGAAACAACACATAATTGTAGAACCTTCTGTCATCGCTGTCGACACACAGCACAGTCACCTGAAACAACACATAATTGTAGAAACTTCTGTCATCGCTGTCGACACACAGCACAGTCACCTGAAACAACACATAATTGTAGAACCTTCTGTCATCGCTGTCGACACACAGCACAGTCACCTGAAACAACACATAATTGTAGAACCTTCTGTCATCGCTGTCGACACACAGCACAGTCACCTGAAACAACACATAATTGTAGAACCTTCTGTCATCGCTGTCGACACACAGCACAGTCACCTGAAACAACACATAATTGTAGAACCTTCTGTCATCGCTGTCGACACACAGCACAGTCACCTGAAACAACACATAATTGTAGAAACTTCTGTCATCGCTGTCGACACACAGCACAGTCACCTGAAACAATACATAATTGTAGAACCTTCTGTCATCGCTGTCGACACACAGCACAGTCACCTGAAACAACACATAATTGTAGAACCTTCTGTCATCGCTGTCGACACACAGCACAGTCACCTGAAACAACACATAATTGTAGAAACTTCTGTCATCGCTGTCGACACACAGCACAGTCACCTGAAACAACACATAATTGTAGAACCTTCTGTCATCGCTGTCGACACACAGCACAGTCACCTGAAACAACACATAATTGTAGAAACTTCTGTCATCGCTGTCGACACACAGCACAGTCACCTGAAACAACACATAATTGTAGAACCTTCTGTCATCGCTGTCGACACACAGCACAGTCACCTGAAACAACACATAATTGTAGAAACTTCTGTCATCGCTGTCGACACACAGCACAGTCACCTGAAACAACATAAGTCAGTAGATGTAGGCAATGTTGAAGACATTAGATGGGTCTCTGTCCAGTCCTTTACAATTTTTTCAATTCTATTCTACATAATTATTTATATTATATATCATAACATGAACTGTTGAAACATTTTAAAAGCCAATTTGACAAGACATTATCTGTTGAAAACATGAAATAATGGCTTGTGATTTAGAATTTCAGTCCTAGCAAAGGGTTTAAGGGTACATAAAATTGGGTCATTTACATTATTGCATAAACTACATTTCAATATCTTAGTATGAACTATATTTATTGTAACGTTTTGGTTGCACAAATGTGTTTGAAATGAATTAAATTAAGTAGCTCGCACACCAAGGAGACTCGTTCAAGATGCTGTCGAATCGACCGTCTCGACCGCGTCGCCTTGGTGTGCAGAGTCCTCGAGATGCGCTCAAGACGCCTCGAGCCACGTTTGATTTTTGGGGAGTATCTTGGCGCGTCTTGTCCTAGTCCTGACCACGTCTCCACCGCGTCTTGTCTCAAGACTTGGTGTTTGGGGGTTTCACGATGAGACAGTCGAGATAAGATGAAACAGTTTCACATGCCAATGAGGAGCTTGCCTGAAATCTCATGGTGGATCGTATGGCGCCTTACAGTTACACATGTTGAGACAATAGACATGTTCAAACAAGATTTTGTTTACAATTTCCACCTAATCCTGCGGGCCCTTGGCCTAGGTTATGATTGTATCCCTTTCTTCATATTAAAACATAGGGCTGTCAGTTGTACAAACACATAATTATCGATTACGTGCGCATATGTGTTGGAGCAACACTGTCTTGGAGTGACAGAAGCTATCGATGGTATCTCGAAGTAGAATATTAGCGGATAAAGCAGTTGAGAACGAGGCTTGGCGCGAACAATACAATTTTTATAAGGGCATGATAAAAACAGTTTTTGCCTCTCCATTAAATCAAAATGTCTTCAATCCCAAACAAAAGTACTACGCCGAGGGAACGTAAACGGAGCAGTAAAACTAGATGGGTCATGGGTGTGACAGTAATCAAGAAAATGTCACATCAAAACCCGTATCCAGGGACGCCTTGGGTCAAAAACAAAGAGATGTCCGGATGAAACAAAATAAAGTAAACATTGACGACAGACAGAGGGACAGAGAAAATATTCGGTAAGTCCCATTTACCCACTGATTCACAGGACAACACACACGAACAAGGGCAAAACAACAAAAAGAAAGGGATCTGTTCCGGCTTCGCGGGGTAAACAAAGGCGCGAACGGGGTAGGGTCACGGATCTAACTCACAATGATGACGCCCAGTGTAGTGACGATGACATAGCAACATGTAAACCATGCAATATCGATTTCACTGACAATGATGAAAAACTGTTAATGTGTGAAAGATGTCTAGGATGGTTCTGTGCTGAATGTATAGATATGGATGAAACGGAGTACAACTACATGAGGATAAGGAAAAACACGCGCTGTTTCTGTGACGGTTATGACAAAACTGCAATGACTACTGTGAGAACTGACAGAACAATTGAACAGGAATGTGAAGTATACCTGTCAAAATACTCTGGGACACTAAGCATTGTTGAAACAAAAGCAGACAAGAAGACTGTAGAAGCTAGATCTATGCATAAAGGTCTCGGCACTGTCGGCAAATGTAGAACAACTGTCAAACAGGTACCACCCGTGTTCACCCTCCCATGAGCCCAAACAGCCAGACAGAAGCAATCAGTGCAGAGGTGAATAAAGTAGCAGATGAGTGAAGAGTAGAGACATGGAACGCAGAGAATGCAATGTGATTATTCACGATATGAAAGAATCAATTTCAGCCAACACAGAAGAGAGAAAACACCATGATATGCTGCAGACATGGGGTCAAATACATTGAAATGTATTTAAATACAACTACTCTTGACGGATTCAAATACTTTGAAATGCAAAAGTATTTAAATACAAATACATTGGAATGTATTTTAAATACTTTTCAGAATACATTACAATATAGCGAAAACAAAAGCAAATCTTATACAGCCTGTATTGAGATATGTAGTTTATTGGCATAATAGTCATGATGTTATGTACAATCAAGACGATATATACTGTATATGTTTCAGTACCCGTATCTGTTCTTTAGTCAGTGTAAAATCTTAAATCGCACCATCTCCTTCATCCACTAGCTTTTGATATCATACATAACTATATATACAAGAACCAATGTCATTATGCAGTCAGATATTGATATAATATATAAACTGGATGAGCTGAATACACTAATTGTTAGTGAGACGCCAGATATATTATCACGGTAACCGACGTATGCCCCCAAAACAGTGACATAACATTAACAAAACAAATGATTGACATAGATGGCTATGATGCTTTCCCAAACACCCTGGAAGGTAGAGGGTTTGTAATTTACGTGAGGATGTGGTTGAGAGCTATTCCAGAAGAGACCCTCACAGATGACATCTTCAATGAATCTATCTGATGTACAGTAATTCAAAAAAACAAGGACAAACTACTGTTAGGGGTAGTATACCGTAGTCCTAACAATGACTCTGAAAACAATGATATACTCCTCCAGTTGATCAAAACAGCTTGCAACAGTTGAGGTGTGACACATATCCTAACAACCGGAGACTTTAATATGAAAGACATTGAGTGAGAGACATTGACAGCACCAGAACAATACACGTTAGAAACGGAACTACTCGAAACACTGACTGACCGCTTTCTACACCAACAGGTAAATGTTCCCACCAGATATCGACATAATCAAGAACCATCACTTCTCGATCTGCTAATCAAGAATGATGAAAATATGGCACAAAACATAACACAAAAGCCACCTGTAGGGAAAAGTGACCATACAATCACTGAGGCGGAATACCACTGCTACTGTGACACAACGAATGAAGAGAAGACCAGTTACCAGTTTGAGAAAAGCAACTACACTGACATCAAGAGCAAACTCAGAGAAAAAACTGGAAAGAGGCTCTGAGTAGCCTAAGTGTGGATGAGATGTGGCAAGAACTGAACAGTACACTCAAACACGTACCAAAGAAAAAGACAGCGACAGGAAAGAGAGTTAAGCCTTTGTGGATGAACAACGATGGAATGAGGAAAGTTAAAAAGAAGTACAACAGTTCGAAGAGGTACACTGAGAGAAAACAAACAGTACAGAGACTATGTTGAGTATGAGAAACATTGTGACCAGAGCTGTAGGAAAATCTAGAAAAGATTTCGAGCGGAAGCTTGCAACAGAAATCAGCAAAAACCCCAATGTGTCTTGGCGCTATGTCCAAGATGGAAGAAAGGTTAGATCTACCATGGGTGACTTTGACCTTTGCACAACAGCAAACACAAACCAAGAGAAAGCAGACACACTTAATAAATTCTTCACAAGTGTGTTCTCACACGGAGATCTGACGGAAATTCCGACATTCGACGACAGGCATAATGGAAACCTGCTGATCAGTATTGAAATCACAGCAGAAGTCCTGGCTAAATTAACCAACTTAAAGACAATCAAGTCACCAGGGCCAGACATATGTCACCCGTACGTTCTACATGAACTGAGAAATTAACTGGTGGAGCCCCTCCTTTTGATCTTCAACAGGTCATTGAAGGATGGAGTGCTCCCAGCTCAATGGAAGACATCACACGTAACAGCGCTACACAAAAAGAATTCAAAAAGACATGGTTCCAACTACCGGCCAATCAGTTTGACATGCATAGCATGTACGATAATAGAAAGCATTATTCAAGACCATATCCTGGCTCATATGACTACAACATGTTCCACAAATGTCATGCACCACCCAACTCCTAGAAGTCATGGAGACTTGGACTACCACCATTGACTCGGGCGGAAGTGTAGACACAATATACATTGACGTTGCGAAAGCCTTCGATACGGTGCCACACAAAATACTAGCAAACAACTAATTGCGTATGGCATCCAATGAGAGGTGGCATCGTGGACCGAAGCTTTCATAACGGGAAGAAGACAAAGGGTAGTGGACTAGTGGTAAATGGGAAGCTATCAGAATGGGCAGAGGTCATGATGCACAAGTGGCATACCCCAGGGAAGTGTCCTTGGCCTCATTCTATTCAACCTGTTAATCAATGATCTGCCAGACGGTATAAACAGTGGACTCGAGATCTTCGCCGATGATACAAAACTATAGAAAAAAACATAAGGTGTGAAATGGACAAAAATATATTACAAGAAGACATTAACAAACTAGCATCGCTACACTCGTTTACGTCAAGAAACTGATCGCTCTCCCCTTCCTTCCTGCGCAACACATCCCGGCTGTGATCGACGATCTCGCGAGCGATGCAGGAGCTGAACCGTTGTGCCGCCTCGTCCAGTATGTGCGACACATGTGGCTGGAGTCACGCATCTGGCCCGCTGCAGCAACTTAATTCTCCTTCAACATCAGAACAAACAACGATGTTGAGGGTTGGCACCGACGATTAAACCGCAGGGGACGAGCGCAGCTAGAGGTCTAGTTCGTCTCTCCACCGTCTCGCCGGTCTTCCTCTAGATCGTTTCCCTTCGTAAGGTCTCCAGGTTGTGTAACGCGATGTCCATTGGTTATCTCGTAGTCTGCTGATCTGCCCTGCCCAGGTCCACTTCTGTCTTCCGTAAGTCATCACTGGAAGTACGCACGAGTTGAAGACTTGTCTCTTCAAGCAGTTTCCAAAGTTACACTTGAATATGTCGCGGTGTTTGGCGAATGCTGTCCAGCCGGCGGTGATTCTTCTTTGAATTTCCTTGTCTTGGTTTTTGTCTCTGATACTGCGTATCGGTGCCCCATATAGACTTACCTTTCAATGTTCTTTGTCTGCGTGGTGTTGATATTAAAATACATGACATATTTGCACAAAATTAAGATAATTAAGTAAAAAGAATACATATTATAATATATAAATTGTATTAAAAGATAAATAATAAAAAATAAATAAAAATATATTATATAATAAAAATAAATAAATTGATTAAATACATGTTCATAAAAAGTGTCCTACAGCACAGATCACGTGACCTCTCCGCGTCAAATAGAATGGCAAATTTCGCTCTGCGGAGACAATCCGCGGACAGGTCGGAGAGCCAAAAAAGACGCCCTAGGTTTCCCGGTGAAATCACGCATCCGGGCGAGAGCCGGTTACGCGAGACGTAACCCCGATGCAGTTCCTGGCCGACTCCAAACAGCACATTGTTAATGTGTATAATTTAGTGAAATACTTAGTGATCTTGAAAGTTTGAGGCGAAGATCAATCTCATGGTAATCTATTACTTACTTATAATTATATGTTTATGTTGAATGAGCCTTTTGACCAAAAGGCAAAACTAGTAAAGGCGCACGACGACGCACGAACTGACGAAGTTGACGAACGACCACACACGTCCATGTAATATAATGTGTTGGTAGATAGTTTGGCCGTTGATGGTATATATATGGTTTGTGTTATTAACAAAACTGAGTCTGTATTTCACCCAGGAGTTACACAACATTTTATGCGATCTTCCGGACGAGCATTTAGTTTTTACACAGTAGCACCACCTGGCGAATGTAACCGTAAAGTTACCACAAGCTACTTCGCCTTACAACTTACTTGTGTGAGCGATAAACGGGTGTTGTCCATTAATATTCGACTTCGAGATACCGTCGATAGCTTACGACCTGGGTCAAAAAATGTCTTAAGTGTGACATAAGAGATGAACAATCAACTGATAGAAATCATCATTCTTCTTGTTATTTTTTTAAATTTTTTATTGGCAATGACTAAAGTTAAACAATATCAGCTTTAGTTTAAGAAATATTGATTACCACCTATACAAACCCATGTAGTCAAATTAAGCACTTTTTATTTGTTCTCCTATGATAAAATACATTTAATACTCAAGTTTGATACCACTTTTGGGCGTATGAATGTGATAATTCTCATATTTTTATGGGGTCAAAACATATTTTTAAAACAACATCATTTAAATAAAAAATGTAACAAATAAACATCAGCATTTAACATCATAATTATTTTATACACAACACTTACCACCGTAGCACTTCTGCAAAAAATGTCAAACCAGTCGAACAATTTAATGACAATGACACATTAAGCATTTGAGTTGACATATACGTACCAAATTTGTTACACTCCTGACATTCTACGTGTCTTGTTTTAAAATTAAATATGATTGAAATCAAACTAACTGTGATTGTTTTTCATGATGCAACACACTAAATGCTTGAATATGGTACAAATCATATGTATTTAAAATGTGCCTACCACAAATTAAGCCATTCTCTATTGTTTCAAACATGTTATTTGTGTAACAGTAGTTTCTATGATAAATAGTATAATCAATATTGAACATCTTAACTAGTATGGATCCCTCCCAAGTAACAAGGAAAGTTCTAAAAACAATTTAAAACCAGTTGTACAACTTGTCGTCTTGACACATTGAGCATTTCAATTGACATAGTATATTGACACCAAATCCATTACACTCCTGACATTATATTTGTCAAGAAAAAAAATAAAAATAAAATTTAAAATTAAATGTAATTGAAATCTAACATACTGTGATTGTTTTCTATAATGCAACATACTAAGTGCCTGAGTACGGCACAAATCACATGTTTTTAAAATGTGCCTACCACTAATTAAGCCAATTTTTATTGGTTCAAACACTTTTTGTGTAAAAGAAGGTAATTTTTTAAGTATCTAATCAATATAATCATCAATGTTGAACATATTAACTAGTATGGAACCCTCTCTGGTAACAACAAAACTTCCATAAACAATTTCGAACCAGTTGTACAACTTGTTTTGACACATTGAGCATTTGAATTAACATCATATATTGGCACCAAATCTGTTACACTCCTGACATTTTATTTGTAAAGTTTTAAAATTAAATGTAATTGAAATCTAACATACTGTGATTGTTTTAAAATGTGCATACCACAAATTAAGCAAATTTTTATTGTTTCAAACAAGTTATTTACAGGTGTAATGGAAGTTAATTTTGTAAGTATCTGATTTATATATTTAAAGTAAATTTTGAACATCTAAACTGAAATAAAGATATAAAATTCGTCCCATGCAGCTCTCAAACTATTCATTTTCATTGTATTATTATGGCAAAGTTATAATTTATGTAAAAATACACCAAAGGCAATACTGCTGTCTAATTAATACAAAGACTTAGAATTCCACTAAAATGTTACTGATGACACTATTATGCCAGCTATCACCTTAATGCATACGTATTATCATGTTTATCCCTTGCATGCAATAGACATAGGAGCTACAATGACTGAGCATATCAACAAGTAATTCTAAAGCAATGTGTCTAAATCTGGGAGCCTTTCAGCAATGTTACATTCCTGACAAATGTCGGGGGTAATGGTAATACAGTCCTGTAGTTTCAAATATAAATATATGAGGAACAATTAGTACAAAAAAAACATCAGTATATATAATTGGCAAACATCACTAACACCAGGTGAACAAAAAATCTTGTTGTGTTCTGTTTTATAGGACCTTGAATTCAACAGGAGCTTAATTTTCTTTGCTTATAAACCATGTGCATATACGTGTATAGAGTCACATATATTGGTCAAAAGTGAAACCACATTACCCAAAAGCAAAAAATTCAAAAAGTGGATGAATTTAATTTTATCAATCGCTATAAAGCCATACATAATTCACATGATTATATAATTTAGATAGATCAATAATTTAAAAGGCCATCCTATTTGTCATAAAATTAAGAGGTGATTTTTTATTAATTACTATACTGGTTTCGAAAAAAATGGTGTATAGACACATTATTATGTATACATATATATTTTATTCGTGTAAATGTATATACCTGATTTGTTTATTGTGTGAATATTTGTTAGATTTTGGGGTCAAAATAAACTTCTTCTTGTTGTTTCACAGGACTGAAAGTTTCAGCATTCTTAATACTAAATCACTAGCCATTATTTCATATTTTCAACTCTAAAATTGGCTTTTAAAAACGATGTTTCAAACACACGTGTAACTAAAATGTTTCTATAGATACAGTTCATACTATGATATAGAATATAAATAATTATGCAAATTAGAATTGACAAAATGTTACAGGACTGAACATAGACCGATGTAATGTTATCAATGTTGCCTACATCTATTGACAAATTATGTGTTGTTTCAGGTGACTGTGCTGTGTGTCGACAGCGATGACAGAAGGTTCTACAATTATGTGTTGTTTCAGGTGACTGTGCTGTGTGTCGACAGCGATGACAGAAGTTTCTACAATTATGTGTTGTTTCAGGTGACTGTGCTGTGTGTCGACAGCGATGACAGAAGGTTCTACAATTATGTGTTGTTTCAGGTGACTGTGCTGTGTGTCGACAGCGATGACAGAAGGTTCTACAATTATGTGTTGTTTCAGGTGACTGTGCTGTGTGTCGACAGCGATGACAGAAGTTTCTACAATTATGTGTTGTTTCAGGTGACTGTGCTGTGTGTCGACAGCGATGACAGAAGGTTCTACAATTATGTGTTGTTTCAGGTGACTGTGCTGTGTGTCGACAGCGATGACAGAAGGTTCTACAATTATGTGTTGTTTCAGGTGACTGTGCTGTGTGTCGACAGCGATGACAGAAGTTTCTACAATTATGTGTTGTTTCAGGTGACTGTGCTGTGTGTCGACAGCGATGACAGAAGGTTCTACAATTATGTGTTGTTTCAGGTGACTGTGCTGTGTGTCGACAGCGATGACAGAAGGTTCTACAATTATGTGTTGTTTCAGGTGACTGTGCTGTGTGTCGACAGCGATGGCAGAAGTTTCTACAATTATGTGTTGTTTCAGGTGACAGTGCTGTGTGTCGACAGCGATGACAGAAGGTTCTACAATTATGTGTTGTTTCAGGTGACTGTGCTGTGTGTCGACAGCGATGACAGAAGTTTCTACAATTATGTGTTGTTTCAGGTGACTGTGCTGTGTGTCGACAGCGATGACAGAAGTTTCTACAATTATGTGTTGTTTCAGGTGACTGTGCTGTGTGTCGACAGCGATGACAGAAGGTTCTACAATTATGTGTTGTTTCAGATGACTGTGCTGTGTGTCGACAGCGATGACAGAAGTTTCTACAATTATGTGTTGTTTCAGGTGACTGTGCTGTGTGTCGACAGCGATGACAGAAGGTTCTACAATTATGTGTTGTTTCAGGTGACTGTGCTGTGTGTCGACAGCGATGACAGAAGGTTCTACAATTATGTGTTGTTTCAGGTGACTGTGCTGTGTGTCGACAGCGATGACAGAAGGTTCTACAATTATGTGTTGTTTCAGGTGACTGTGCTGTGTGTCGACAGCGATGACAGAAGTTTCTACAATTATGTGTTGTTTCAGGTGACTGTGCTGTGTGTCGACAGCGATGACAGAAGGTTCTACAATTATGTGTTGTTTCAGGTGACTGTGCTGTGTGTCGACAGCGATGACAGAAGTTTCTACAATTATGTGTTGTTTCAGGTGACTGTGCTGTGTGTCGACAGCGATGACAGAAGGTTCTACAATTATGTGTTGTTTCAGGTGACTGTGCTGTGTGTCGACAGCGATGACAGAAGGTTCTACAATTATGTGTTGTTTCAGGTGACTGTGCTGTGTGTCGACAGCGATGACAGAAGTTTCTACAATTATGTGTTGTTTCAGGTGACTGTGCTGTGTGTCGACAGCGATGACAGAAGGTTCTACAATTATGTGTTGTTTCAGGTGACTGTGCTGTGTGTCGACAGCGATGACAGAAGTTTCTACAATTATGTGTTGTTTCAGGTGACTGTGCTGTGTGTCGACAGCGATGACAGAAGGTTCTACAATTATGTGTTGTTTCAGGTGACTGTGCTGTGTGTCGACAGCGATGACAGAAGGTTCTACAATTATGTGTTGTTTCAGGTGACTGTGCTGTGTGTCGACAGCGATGACAGAAGTTTCTACAATTATGTGTTGTTTCAGGTGACTGTGCTGTGTGTCGACAGCGATGACAGAAGGTTCTACAATTATGTGTTGTTTCAGGTGACTGTGCTGTGTGTCGACAGCGATGACAGAAGGTTCTACAATTATGTGTTGTTTCAGGTGACTGTGCTGTGTGTCGACAGCGATGGCAGAAGTTTCTACAATTATGTGTTGTTTCAGGTGACAGTGCTGTGTGTCGACAGCGATGACAGAAGGTTCTACAATTATGTGTTGTTTCAGGTGACTGTGCTGTGTGTCGACAGCGATGACAGAAGTTTCTACAATTATGTGTTGTTTCAGGTGACTGTGCTGTGTGTCGACAGCGATGACAGAAGTTTCTACAATTATGTGTTGTTTCAGGTGACTGTGCTGTGTGTCGACAGCGATGACAGAAGGTTCTACAATTATGTGTTGTTTCAGATGACTGTGCTGTGTGTCGACAGCGATGACAGAAGTTTCTACAATTATGTGTTGTTTCAGGTGACTGTGCTGTGTGTCGACAGCGATGACAGAAGGTTCTACAATTATGTGTTGTTTCAGGTGACTGTGCTGTGTGTCGACAGCGATGACAGAAGGTTCTACAATTATGTGTTGTTTCAGGTGACTGTGCTGTGTGTCGACAGCGATGACAGAAGGTTCTACAATTATGTGTTGTTTCAGGTGACTGTGCTGTGTGTCGACAGCGATGACAGAAGTTTCTACAATTATGTGTTGTTTCAGGTGACTGTGCTGTGTGTCGACAGCGATGACAGAAGGTTCTACAATTATGTGTTGTTTCAGGTGACTGTGCTGTGTGTCGACAGCGATGACAGAAGTTTCTACAATTATGTGTTGTTTCAGGTGACTGTGCTGTGTGTCGACAGCGATGACAGAAGGTTCTACAATTATGTGTTGTTTCAGGTGACTGTGCTGTGTGTCGACAGCGATGACAGAAGGTTCTACAATTATGTGTTGTTTCAGGTGACTGTGCTGTGTGTCGACAGCGATGACAGAAGTTTCTACAATTATGTGTTGTTTCAGGTGACTGTGCTGTGTGTCGACAGCGATGACAGAAGGTTCTACAATTATGTGTTGTTTCAGGTGACTGTGCTGTGTGTCGACAGCGATGACAGAAGGTTCTACAATTATGTGTTGTTTCAGGTGACTGTGCTGTGTGTCGACAGCGATGACAGAAGGTTCTACAATTATGTGTTGTTTCAGGTGACTGTGCTGTGTGTCGACAGCGATGACAGAAGGTTCTACAATTATGTGTTGTTTCAGGTGACTGTGCTGTGTGTCGACAGCGATGGCAGAAGTTTCTACAATTATGTGTTGTTTCAGGTGACAGTGCTGTGTGTCGACAGCGATGACAGAAGGTTCTACAATTATGTGTTGTGTCAGGTGACTGTGCTGTGTGTCGACAGCGATGACAGAAGTTTCTACAATTATGTGTTGTTTCAGGTGACTGTGCTGTGTGTCGACAGCGATGACAGAAGGTTCTACAATTATGTGTTGTTTCAGATGACTGTGCTGTGTGTCGACAGCGATGACAGAAGTTTCTACAATTATGTGTTGTTTCAGGTGACTGTGCTGTGTGTCGACAGCGATGACAGAAGGTTCTACAATTATGTGTTGTTTCAGGTGACTGTGCTGTGTGTCGACAGCGATGACAGAAGGTTCTACAATTATGTGTTGTTTCAGGTGACTGTGCTGTGTGTCGACAGCGATGACAGAAGTTTCTACAATTATGTGTTGTTTCAGGTGACTGTGCTGTGTGTCGACAGCGATGACAGAAGTTTCTACAATTATGTGTTGTTTCAGGTGACTGTGCTGTGTGTCGACAGCGATGACAGAAGGTTCTACAATTATGTGTTGTTTCAGGTGACTGTGCTGTGTGTCGACAGCGATGACAGAAGGTTCTACAATTATGTGTTGTTTCAGGTAACTGTGCTGTGTGTCGACAGCGATGACAGAAGGTTCTACAATTATGTGTTGTTTCAGGTGACTGTGCTGTGTGTCGACAGCGATGACAGAAGGTTCTACAATTATGTGTTGTTTCAGGTGACTGTGCTGTGTGTCGACAGCGATGACAGAAAGTTCTACAATTATGTGTTGTTTCAGGTGACTGTGCTGTGTGTCGACAGCGATGACAGAAGTTTCTACAATTATGTGTTGTTTCAGGTGACTGTGCTGTGTGTCGACAGCGATGACAGAAGGTTCTACAATTATGTGTTGTTTCAGGTGACTGTGCTGTGTGTCGACAGCGATGACAGAAGTTTCTACAATTATGTGTTGTTTCAGGTGACTGTGCTGTGTGTCGACAGCGATGACAGAAGTTTCTACAATTATGTGTTGTTTCAGGTGACTGTGCTGTGTGTCGACAGCGATGACAGAAGGTTCTACAATTATGTGTTGTTTCAGGTGACTGTGCTGTGTGTCGACAGCGATGACAGAAGTTTCTACAATTATGTGTTGTTTCAGGTGACTGTGCTGTGTGTCGACAGCGATGACAGAAGGTTCTACAATTATGTGTTGTTTCAGGTGACTGTGCTGTGTGTCGACAGCGATGACAGAAGGTTCTACAATTATGTGTTGTTTCAGGTGACTGTGCTGTGTGTCGACAGCGATGACAGAAGGTTCTACAATTATGTGTTGTTTCAGGTGACTGTGCTGTGTGTCGACAGCGATGACAGAAGGTTCTACAATTATGTGTTGTTTCAGGTGACTGTGCTGTGTGTCGACAGCGATGACAGAAGTGTCTACAATTATGTGTTGTTTCAGGTGACTGTGCTGTGTGTCGACAGCGATGACAGAAGGTTCTACAATTATGTGTTGTTTCAGGTGACTGTGCTGTGTGTCGACAGCGATGACAGAAGTTTCTACAATTATGTGTTGTTTCAGGTGACTGTGCTGTGTGTCGACAGCGATGACAGAAGGTTCTACAATTATGTGTTGTTTCAGGTGACTGTGCTGTGTGTCGACAGCGATGACAGAAGGTTCTACAATTATGTGTTGTTTCAGGTGACTGTGCTGTGTGTCGACAGCGATGACAGAAGGTTCTACAATTATGTGTTGTTTCAGGTGACTGTGCTGTGTGTCGACAGCGATGACAGAAGTTTCTACAATTATGTGTTGTTTCAGGTGACTGTGCTGTGTGTCGACAGCGATGACAGAAGGTTCTACAATTATGTGTTGTTTCAGGTGACTGTGCTGTGTGTCGACAGCGATGACAGAAGGTTCTACAATTATGTGTTGTTTCAGGTGACTGTGCTGTGTGTCGACAGCGATGACAGAAGGTTCTACAATTATGTGTTGTTTCAGGTGACAGTGCTGTGTGTCGACAGCGATGACAGAAGGTTCTACAATTATGTGTTGTTTCAGGTGACTGTGCTGTGTGTCGACAGCGATGACAGAAGGTTCTACAATTATGTGTTGTTTCAGGTGACTGTGCTGTGTGTCGACAGCGATGACAGAAGGTTCTACAATTATGTGTTGTTTCAGGTGACTGTGCTGTGTGTCGACAGCGATGACAGAAGGTTCTACAATTATGTGTTGTTTCAGGTGACTGTGCTGTGTGTCGACAGCGATGACAGAAGTTTCTACAATTATGTGTTGTTTCAGGTGACTGTGCTGTGTGTCGACAGCGATGACAGAAGTTTCTACAATTATGTGTTGTTTCAGGTGACTGTGCTGTGTGTCGACAGCGATGACAGAAGTTTCTACAATTATGTGTTGTTTCAGGTGACTGTGCTGTGTGTCGACAGCGATGACAGAAGGTTCTACAATTATGTGTTGTTTCAGGTGACTGTGCTGTGTGTCGACAGCGATGACAGAAGGTTCTACAATTATGTGTTGTTTCAGGTGACAGTGCTGTGTGTCGACAGCGATGACAGAAGGTTCTACAATTATGTGTTGTTTCAGGTGACTGTGCTGTGTGTCGACAGCGATGACAGAAGGTTCTACAATTATGTGTTGTTTCAGGTGACTGTGCTGTGTGTCGACAGCGATGACAGAAGGTTCTACAATTATGTGTTGTTTCAGGTGACTGTGCTGTGTGTCGACAGCGATGACAGAAGGTTCTACAATTATGTGTTGTTTCAGGTGACAGTGCTGTGTGTCGACAGCGATGACAGAAGGTTCTACAATTATGTGTTGTTTCAGGTGACTGTGCTGTGTGTCGACAGCGATGACAGAAGGTTCTACAATTATGTGTTGTTTCAGGTGACTGTGCTGTGTGTCGACAGCGATGACAGAAGGTTCTACAATTATGTGTTGTTTCAGGTGACTGTGCTGTGTGTCGACAGCGATGACAGAAGGTTCTACAATTATGTGTTGTTTCAGGTGACTGTGCTGTGTGTCGACAGCGATGACAGAAGTTTCTACAATTATGTGTTGTTTCAGGTGACTGTGCTGTGTGTCGACAGCGATGACAGAAGTTTCTACAATTATGTGTTGTTTCAGGTGACTGTGCTGTGTGTCGACAGCGATGACAGAAGGTTCTACAATTATGTGTTGTTTCAGGTGACTGTGCTGTGTGTCGACAGCGATGACAGAAGGTTCTACAATTATGTGTTGTTTCAGGTGACTGTGCTGTGTGTCGACAGCGATGACAGAAGTTTCTACAATTATGTGTTGTTTCAGGTGACTGTGCTGTGTGTCGACAGCGATGACAGAAGTTTCTACAATTATGTGTTGTTTCAGGTGACAGTGCTGTGTGTCGACAGCGATGATAGAAGGTTCTACAATTATGTGTTGTTTCAGGTGACTGTGCTGTGTGTCGACAGCGATGACAGAAGGTTCTACAATTATGTGTTGTTTCAGGTGACTGTGCTGTGTGTCGACAGCGATGACAGAAGGTTCTACAATTATGTGTTGTTTCAGGTGACTGTGCTGTGTGTCGACAGCGATGACAGAAGGTTCTACAATTATGTGTTGTTTCAGGTGACTGTGCTGTGTGTCGACAGCGATGACAGAAGTTTCTACAATTATGTGTTGTTTCAGGTGACTGTGCTGTGTGTCGACAGCGATGACAGAAGGTTCTACAATTATGTGTTGTTTCAGGTGACAGTGCTGTGTGTCGACAGCGATGACAGAAGGTTCTACAATTATGTGTTGTTTCAGGTGACTGTGCTGTGTGTCGACAGCGATGACAGAAGGTTCTACAATTATGTGTTGTTTCAGGTGACTGTGCTGTGTGTCGACAGCGATGACAGAAGTTTCTACAATTATGTGTTGTTTCAGGTGACTGTGCTGTGTGTCGACAGCGATGACAGAAGGTTCTACAATTATGTGTTGTTTCAGGTGACTGTGCTGTGTGTCGACAGCGATGACAGAAGGTTCTACAATTATGTGTTGTTTCAGGTGACTGTGCTGTGTGTCGACAGCGATGACAGAAGTTTCTACAATTATGTGTTGTTTCAGGTGACTGTGCTGTGTGTCGACAGCGATGACAGAAGGTTCTACAATTATGTGTTGTTTCAGGTGACTGTGCTGTGTGTCGACAGCGATGACAGAAGGTTCTACAATTATGTGTTGTTTCAGGTGACTGTGCTGTGTGTCGACAGCGATGACAGAAGTTTCTACAATTATGTGTTGTTTCAGGTGACTGTGCTGTGTGTCGACAGCGATGACAGAAGGTTCTACAATTATGTGTTGTTTCAGGTGACTGTGCTGTGTGTCGACAGCGATGACAGAAGGTTCTACAATTATGTGTTGTTTCAGGTGACAGTGCTGTGTGTCGACAGCGATGACAGAAGGTTCTACAATTATGTGTTGTTTCAGGTGACTGTGCTGTGTGTCGACAGCGATGACAGAAGGTTCTACAATTATGTGTTGTTTCAGGTGACTGTGCTGTGTGTCGACAGCGATGACAGAAGTTTCTACAATGAAATGATCAAGCTGCAAAGACTCGCGCACATTGACAACAACTATCCAGTTCTATGCATCAACACGATGTAGGATATTGAAGCATGTCACTGAGTGTCAACATATTTGCTGTGAGGCTCAGGAACAAGAGAAACATGAGACTATGGACAGTGTTCACATTGAGTAGACATCAACTTCCTTTTGGTGATAAATCCATTCAACTATGACGGTAGTGGAGCAAACTGACAGGCTCATTCGTTTTCTCAGATTGTGTGAGATACCTTTACAGTGGGACGAATGTGGAAGACATTCTTTTCTTACATACATTTTTGAGAAACTATTCCGATGTGGCATGTGTACTTTACGCATCTCGCTGGGTTGTAATTTACAACCACGTATATGTGTATTGATACTTGTGAGAAAACATTTAAGAGTTGACGTGCTGCTTTCCTTTGAAGACGCAAGTGTGGATCCACGTTGGATTAAAAGCCTACCAATCTAAAGTTAGAGACATTACCATTTCCAATATGTCTGCAAATGTGCACACATATACTGAGGATAAACAATTGAAATGTGACGCTTGTGGAAAACGGTTTTTAAACACATGTAGTTTGGCTGTACATGTTTGCAGGCACAAAGGTGAGAAACCCTTCAAGTGTGATACCTGTGGGGCACTATTTGCAAGAAATAGTGGTCTGAAGAAACATGTCCGTATCCACACTGGAGAAAAACCCTACAGGTGTGATACCTGTGGTGCACAATTCGCAGAAAGTGGTTCTTTGAAGAGGCATATCCGTATCCATACTGGGGAGAAACCGTACAAATGCGATACCTGTGGTGCACAATTTTCACAAAATGTTCATTTGAAGAAACATAGATGTATTCACACTGGAGAGAAACCCTATGAATGTTGTACCTATGGGGCATAATTCTCAACAAGTGGCAATTTGAAGACACAGGTCCATATCCATGCTGGGGATAAATCCTGAAAATCATTTGAAACCTGTGATACACAGTGCTCTTGAAGTTGTCATTTGAAAACTCGTGTCTGTTTTCACTCTGGGGAGAAATGGTACAAATATGATGCTTTGTGGTACACAGTTATTGTAACGCTTGGTAATATGACATCATATATGCATATGTATACTGAAAGAATGGTTGACTAAAGATGCGTGTGTGCATTCAGATTGGTGTAGAAAAAATACATTTTCAAAAGAGAATAATTGTATGATGAACCAGTGCCATTGGACGTTTTGGACACCAGATGTTGTTTAGTATATTTCCTCTCAAGAAACATTTTTGTTTTTCTTCTGTATAATTTCGGCAGACTGAATTTACGGCCTGCGTCATGTGACACGAGCTGAAGCATGACTGGCGGGAGCTCCTGGCCAATGTCTCTATTCAGTGAAGGCTTCCCCCTGTAGATGTTAATGACCTTCTTGATCTTTCTCCTATGCCAGTTCTCCTCGAGGTCCAAGATTTTTACAAATACCTCTTTCCGTGAAATGCGGGAAAGGCAACAACGGAAGTATGATTAACTGTTACGAAAACAACAACAAGTCGGCCAGAGCAGTTAGACAGGGGCGAAGTAAGTCTGTTGAAGACAGGGTCAAATTTTGCGGTTACCCCACAGAGCCTCCCCGTTGTCAATCTGATCACGGCAACAGAATTGGCATGTAAGGATATCAACGAAAAACACAGGGCCGACGATTTGAGAAGTGATAGCCAAAGCCGTTATGAAACATATCCAATCAGAACAGATCGAATATATCACTGGAAGAGAGGAAGTGATTATGAAGGCCACAGAATACGATGCAAAGATAGCGGGTCTACTTGCAGATGGCGTCACCTATGAAAAATTGAGATCCCACCAGAGTGTACACAAATAGAATAGTCAACACCATGAAAGAGTGGAAAAGGACCAATACTATCGGATGCCCTATGCCATAGGATCTACCCCGCATCAGAAGCAGTGCCAAAATTCTACGGATTACAGAAGATCCACAAGGATAACAACAATTCTGAGCCCACTAGTTAAAAAAACGGAACATTGCGTGAAAAACAGCGCACAATTTGTCAAGAAAATCGAAGACCTGGAAGTTCCACCAGGGAGAGAAATGGTATCATTTGATGTGACAGCTCTGTTCACTGCCAGTGACAGAAGCAGTATCGGTAATCAAGGACCGATTAAACAAGGACAAGACACTGAAAGACAAATGTGAACTATCAGTAGACCAGATCACCATTTTTTTGAAATCTGTCTAAAGACCACATATTTGAGTTATAATGGGGTGTTCTACAAGCAGAAGTAGGGAGCGGCCATGGGTTCACCGGTGTCCCCGATAGTGGCGAACCTGTACATGGAATGTAGATAGTTAGTGAGGAAGCTAAAGAAGACAAGAGTTGAACAGATTGTTCTGTCAGGAATTTTGCCAGTAATGTGAGGAAGGGAGGCAACCTATAGAAATTGCAAGAGGATGGCGATCAACGCACTAGTTGAGCAGATGTGTGAAGAAGAGGGGGTGGGATTCACAGATTTATGGGAAACTTTGTTGGAAGGGAAGATATGTACATGAGAGATGGCTTCCATCTTAGTGGAAAGAGGGCAGCAGTCTGGAAAACTCTTCTGAAGCTGGATATAAATGTGTTTGTTTAAATGCAAGGGGTATAGTAAACAAAAGAAATGAACTAAACATTATGGTAGAAGATATTGACCCTCACATAATAGGTATCACCGAATCCTGGACCACCACCGATATATCAGATGCCGAATTAGGACTGACAGGATATGCAATGTTTAGGAAAGATAGAGTAGGAAGAAAGGGAGGTGGAGTTATTTTATATAAAAGAATCTATTCAGGCTGATGAAATACAATTAGAAAGAGAAGCAGATTGCAAAGAAGCTGTTTGGTGTAGCTTAGTTACAGGAAACTTAACGTTAACAGTTGGGTTAGTTTATCGAAGTTCAAACGTAAGCATAGAAAAGAATGAAAACATATAAAACGCTATAAGTGAAGTATGCAAACGGGACTGTATTATTATGGGGGATTTTAACCAAGGGCATATACAATGGAAATCTGTACAGAGTATGGGTAGGACCACAAGTTTTTAGGTTTAGTTCAAGATACTTTCCTTTCTCAACATGTGCTAGAACCAACCAGGGGGGAGAATGTATTAAACATAGTTTTGTCCTCACATCATGAATTAGTTGACAATGTCAAGATATGTGAGCCACTGGGGAGTAGTGATCACAACCAGATACATTTTACCATCAAAATAGAATCAGAAAGGAATAGTAAAAAGCAGTAGTATTGGAGAAATTTCTACAAAGGAAGGTATAAAGACATGAGGAAATATTTAGTAAAGATATAGACTGGAATAACACACTGAAAAATAAGAAAGCAACAGAATGCTGGGATATATTAAAGAGTGAAATTAAGTGCATAGTCGATAAATTTGTACCCTTCAAAAACAAGGAAACGGTCCAAAAAGAAACACTTATCGAAAGAAGCCATTAGAAAAATTAAGTATAAACAAATGATGTGGAAGTCATATAGATGTACTGGAAATGATGAAAACTACAACAGTTATAAAGAAGCACTTAACCAAGATACAGCTGGAATTAGAAATTCAAAGAGAAGCAATGAACAACAATTAGCTAGTAATATAAAACATGACAGCAAGAGTTTTTATGCGTATGTTCGAAGCAAACAGAAAGTTCAAGATAAGGTCGGTCCTCTAGAAGATAGTGCTGGAAATATAATATCAGAGGGATTCTTAATGGCAGAAGACCTGAATGAGTACTTTAGTTCAGTATTTACCAGAGAAGGTATTAGTTCACTGCCAGTACCAGAGGCTAAGTTCAAGGGGGCAGATTCAGACTATTTAGGACAATTAATTGTAAAACCGGAAATGGTAGCTAAGAAAATAAGGGCTATGAAGGATAATAAATCACCTGGAGTGGATGGGATTCTGCCCAAACTACTGTTGGAAATTGTAGAACAAATCAGCGTACCGCTTGCAACAGTTTTCAATTTGTCATTAGAAGAGGGAGTGGTTCCTTTAGAATGGAAAGAGGCAAACATTTTACCGTTATTTAAAAAAGGTTCGAGAAACAAGTCGGAGAGCTATTATAGACCAGTGAGTTTAACATCAGTGATTTGCAAATTATTAGAAACGCTAAATAAAGATTACATGGTGGATTTTCTTGTTAAACAACTTGATAAACCCATCTCAACATGGATTTTTTAAAGCGAGGTCATACATAACAAATATGCTATGTTTTTTGGAAGACGTCTCTAAGTGGGTCGATGAGGGATCACCAGTAGATCTCGTCTACTTAGACTTTCAAAAAGCTTTCGACAAAGTACCACATCAAAGATTACTGCTTAAACAAAAGGCCCATGGCATAGGAAATGGTATAATAAACTGGATGGAAACATAGCTGATTGACAGAAGACAACGTGTAGTAGTTGATGGGGAGGCTTCAAACTGGAAATCGGTATTGAGTGGGATTAGTATTAGGACCTATATTATTCTTAATATATAACAACGATTTGGATGATGAAATAACAAGCAAGGTGTTGAAATTTGCGGATGATACAAAAGTGTTTAGAAGGATTAAAAGTAATGGAGATAGACAACATTTACAAGATGATCTTGACAAGTTGATCAAATGGTCTGAAAAGTGGCAAATGCTGTTCAATTTTGGGAAATGTAAATGCCTCCACGCAGGACCCCTATCAGCGATAAGTGAACACAAGCTGTACACAGGCCACCAGTGTTCAATGAAAGATGTAAACATCTTGGACCTCGAGGAGAACTGGCATAGGAGAAAGATCAAGGAGGCCATTAACATCTACAGGGGAAGCCTTCACTGAACAGAGACATTGGCCGGGAAATCCCGCCAGTCATGCTCCAGCTTGCGTCACATAACGCAGGTCATGTGATACGACCGTAAATTCAGTCTGCTGAAGAAGGCCGCGAGATGCGGCCGAAATTATACAGAAGAAAAACAAAAACAAGTTTCTTGGGAGGTAAATATATACTAAGCATGAATAACCAAGAAATCGGATCATCACTACATTCAAGCAACGAAATGTTGGTTTCATTGTGAAGTAGATATGTACTATTATATTGCGAGACACGCAAATCATTGATGTCGGGTGTGTATGGCAACGATCCTTCGTGGCAGTATGTGTACTTTCTTTGTGAAGGTAAGTTCTTATATAGCACAGTATCCAGTCTTCAGGACTGCTCAAAGCACTTTACACTTTACTCCCTGGCAGACCTGTTCAATTGAACACCATCTCGACTTCTCTGTGAATTGGCAATTAATGCGTGAAGACAACTCCTACACAAATAGATTTACCACTGACTATAGCCAGCTACTGATTCATACAGCTGGGTGAACTGAAACAACGTAGAGTAAACGAATTTGACGAAGGTTCGACAACCCCGCACATGATTCGAACCCGGATTCTCTCAGTCGAGAGTTCTTACAGCTGCGCCACTGCGCTCCACTTTGCATGCGTCGAAGGGCAAATGTGACAAGTGCCTTCGCGGTACCGTTCGCGAATGTGTACGTCAGTACTTGGTAATCAAATTTTGATAATCTGCGAAAACCAGCTTCATCTAAGTATAATCGACCTAACATGTATATCTTAAAGGGATTCTTTGTAAGCTAATATGCATTCGAGGTGTACCGTATCAAAACGTATTAATTTCCATAAGTACTTTCTCTGCTACTTATGTCTTGCATGTTTATGCATAATTTGGGTGTTATCTGCGCAAAAAAAAACGATAAATAGTTGTGTTTACGCGAATCATTTTGAGCTTGCTGCCACGTCGATGATTAATATGATGTATAATGAATATTCATGCACGCGCAGTGAACCACACACAAACCGTTGACGTCACACACATAATTGATGTGTTAGTTTCCGAGGTGAGTTGATTCAAGCAATGGCATTGTAAATAAGCGATTTGTAGACATATGCATATTGACAGCTATTTTTATAAGTGTAGGAAGCGTATGCACTGTTTAGTTATCCTGCTTCCCAATGTCGTCAGCAGAGTAATTTTTCGATTAAATATAATTATAACGTACGCGGACGGCTGCAGTCGGTGTCAGCTGCCGCTGGGACTGTCACTGAGTCTGTCGAGCCTCTACTACAATAACTAACAGCCTTAGGCAAAGGTCTTGTCTTTCTAGTTAATAAAACTGCATTGTCCAATATTTGACATGCAGTGAACGAAAATGCACGCTAAAATATCAGTATATGCAACCGTAGCAAGATGATTAACCTGGTCGTGGATGTAATTTGTTTGCCTGAGGCTGAAGCCTAAACTTAAAGCCTAAATCTGGGTCCCGGACCCTGGGATGTGGGTATGTGTGTCTACGACTACGGGTCTTGCCTTTCCAAATTCCAGTCAGCCGTTTTTGAAAAGTCCCCGTTTTCCCACTTATTTGAACCGAAACATAAAAATGTAAGATTCGTACGTTCACAGACTGTTTTTAATGCTACAGCTACGATTGCCAGTAAACCTGGCTGGCATGTCATCATTCAATGTAAACATGTTAGGTGTGTAGTACACAATCCCATGTTGCCACGGAATTTTGCGATGCACGAATTTTAGACACCAGCAGATCTGCACTCTAGTATACATAAGTTTTTATCCATGAATATATTATTACAAATCTAGTAATACATCAGATCAAGTTGCGCTGCTTCGTGTGAATAACACATTTGATAATAATAGTACTCACCAAAAACAAATTAAACATTTATTTTTGACATGTTACTTTACTGTTATTGTACACTTTTCACGAGAATGGCCCATATGTATAATTATATACAACATTAATTATTTGAGAAAGAATAAAGGAAAATATACAGTGCACTCTGGCTAACTAGAAAGTTATCAGAAGGTCCCCTTATTGGGACCTTTGCCCTGGACCGAGGAAAAGATTGATTTAACAAAAATTCACTTATGTGGGTTGAAGTTATCTGGAGTGCACTGTATATGACCAATGCATACAGGTAATTATGTAGAAGCAAATTAAAAGTTCGCCAAAGTAATGGATTGGGATTTTAGTCTGACTGAATCAACATAACAAGGTTCTCTTGTATTTCTTTTCCATTTAGCCAGCTGTACACTTGGTGATAAGTCCCATAATCCAATATATAAACTGAATTAACACAGTATATTTAGGCTCAGTTTCATAAATTCAACTTTGTTTAGTTGCAGGAACATTGGAAATACCTGAGCTGATGGAAAGAGGAAATTGAAGAGCTCTACTTAACACTGCCATTAATTGGACAATGGGTCACCTGACATAAGATGATGTCTGACTTTGTTCTGCCCCATTCTGTTCTGGGAAGTTGTACCTCACTTCGAGTTTCAAGTGAATGTGTGCATCTGATAGCTTTGTGTATCAAAATGCATAGCAGTGCTTTTAATAGGACAATATGTTAACTGACACAGTAGTGAAGAAAATGTCTGACTGTTCTGCCACATTAATTCTGTGTGGCTTCTGCTGGGAATATGTACATCACTACGGTTCAAATGGATTTGTGCAATCAATCGATTTGTGCATCCAAATGCACATCATCCCGTCATTATGTTGAAAAGTAGGAGTACATAATAACATTTATGCTTTCTTATGCTCATCATGTTTGGATTGTGTTCTACAGCATATTCTTCAAAATTTTTTGAAACATGTTTGTGTTAAGTGAATTATACTGGGAGTAGTGTATAAAAAGGTGTTGACAAATAATTTTGAAAATTCATAAAATATAAATGTTCCACAACATTCAAAACGTCTTGGGGATCTTCTTGAGTTAAATACACCAATGATGACTGCAAACAGTGTTTTAGAATATGCGTTACTTTTAAAGTTTTGTAATTTTATAACTTTATTTCCATCATACAATGGCCATTTTATTTGTTATCGAAACGGGAGTTCGACAGAAACAAATTCAATATCTTTTACTCTAAATGATGGACAGAACAAACAATTATTGCACTCCCAGTACAGAATAAAATAGGTTTTTACACTGATGCAATAGATTTTAATATTTTGTCGACAATAATGTTATGCTCTTTATAGATCTACATATTTTGAACTAAAACTAATAGCAGTAAACCTTACGTAGATAGGAAAGTACATAATCACCTATCCTATTTTAATACTGTATGTTAGATCAGTGATGTGTAATGTATTTATACTGCTTATGGAAATAGCAGCTGGATCTATGGTGCAAATAAAATGGTTTCATTATTGAATGTTTCTCGGCTTCAGTAAGTTTCTGTTATCTAAACGTTTAATTAAAACTTCACTTCAAAATGTATAGCCAGACGTACCTAGTGAAAAATGAACATGGTAGTACCATAGTAGCATCGAGCGCCAAACTTTGAGGGATTAATCAATGAACCCTTCAGTAGGCCGTAAAACAATCGCAGGAACCAGGCGCGCGCAGCAAAAACTTCGGGAAAACGGCCCCTGCGTCATAGACTTGGCAACATAGAGTAGACGCAGACAGAATAATGCTTATTTCTACACTCAAGACAATAGCATAGCAATATGTAAATTAATTGACAATTCTACATTGTCACGACTAGGGCCTATTGATGGATGTGGACTTCATATTATCTGCGACCTTCCTTACTTTGAACAAACACCGTGTATGTGCAAACGCGTTATGGTGTTTATGTAACGATGCTGAGTGTTTTCTGATATTTGGTAAATATTACTTTCACGACTCTCTTCTTCGAAGTCATCCCGAGTCAGTCCAAATCAGGTTAACGGCTCCAGACTGCCTTGCTACAGGGAACGGTAGAAGACACGCATCACTGTAATAATTTATACAGATGCCTACAGCAAAATTGCGTCATATGAACATAAAAAACAGCGGAAAACGTATCGTATTTTTGCAGATAATCTTCTTCTTCCCCTTGCTCCCTGCGGGGTGGGGTCCACGTCACTTGGTAGCTTCTACTTTTCTTATCAGTTCTTTCCACCTCTCTCTCTCGTCCGCTATGGCCACCCATTCATGGCTGTTCACGCCAACCCACCCCAGGTTTCGTTTTATGCTGTCGTTCCATCTCAGCTTAGGTCTTCCTCTCCGTCGTCTGTCGTCGTCTTCTACTTTCTACCCTCTTTTCGGTAGTCTGCCTTCACCCATTCTTTGTATATGTCCCGCCCATCTCATTCTGTTTCCGGCTACTTTCCTCTTTAGGTGTTTTTTCATTCCAATCTCCTCTCTCAATTCCTGCATCTTCTTTCTATCCTCTCGCGTTACTCTATATATTCTTCTGACCCAGTTGTTTTCATGCTACCTGTAGTTTCTCCTCCTGTCTCTCTGTCAGTGCCAGCTAGTGTTCCCAACCCACATATACCTGTACAGGCTGGTATAACGCAAGCTTCCAACACTTCCTTTCATTTGCCTTCTACCCTCTTCCATGCTGCTGCTCCTGCTTGCACACTCCTCTGTATTTCTTTACTACTCCTTCCATCCTCACACACTGCACTCAGGTATAAAAAGCTGTTCACTTGTTTAATGGTCTTTCCGTCAACAACTACATGCAGATCTACCTCATTTTTCAAATATCCACCACTGACTATAGCCGGGTACTCATTCACACAGCTGGGTGAACTGAAGCAAATAGAGTAAACGAACTTGCTCAAGGTTCGACACCGCCGCACATGATTCGAACCCGGATTCTCTCAGTCGAGAGTCCGAAGCTCTTACCGCTGGGCTACTGCTCTCCACTTTGCATGGGTCGAAGGGTAAATGACACAAGTGCCTTCGCGAATGTGCCTATGTGTACGTCAATACATGGCAATCGAATAATCCGCGACAACCAGCATCATCTAAGTATAATCGACCTAACGTACGTATCTTAACGTTTCCCTCTTAGACGGCTTGAGCGTCGAGCGCCAAACTTTGAGCGATTAATTATTGAACCCTAAAGTAGGACGTAATACCTGTATCTTTTCAAAACACCCCATATATGTCTAGTCACCGTTATGGGGTAAATCGGTTCGTTCCTTAACGACTATGAACTTAAAACGTAATGTGCACTTAATACATAAAACACAATGAGCGCGTAATACGTAAAACGTACCAAAACAATCGCAGAAACAAGGTGCGTACAAAAAAAACGTCGGGAAAACGGCCCCTGCGTCATAGACTTGGCAACATGGGGTAGACGCAGACGCAATAATGCTGATCTCTACCCTGTTGCCAATAACATATCAGACCCAGTACGGAAATTAATTGACAATTCTACACTGTCACGATTAGGGCCTATCGATGGACGTGAACTTCATATTATCTGGGACCTTCCTTATTTTGAACAAACAACGTGTATCTGCGAACACGTTATGATGTTTATGTAACGATGTTGTGTGTTTTCTGATATTAGGTAAATATTACGCTCGCGACTCTTTTCTATCAAGTCATCCCGTCAGGTGACGGGCATTTTTGCAAGTCAGTTTAACAGCATACCACACCGGTAACGTTATTTCACACCGGCACCCTCCAGACTGCCTTGCTATAGGAAAGGGTGGAAGACACGCATCACTGTAATAATGTCATAATGCCCCTATACAAATGCCTACAGCAAAATTGCATCATTTATGAACATAAAAACAGCGGAAAACTTATCGTTATAATTACAGATAGACCTAATAATAACAATATATACGAACTATTGATACTTTGTAAACTGTATTTTTTATTATCACTAAAACAAATATAAAAACAAAATTTACAAAAATTACTCACAATAAAAACACAAACTACACATAAATTTCACTAGTTCGATTACTTAAAGGGGCCTTGTATAGATTGCGCTATTCCACGGCAGAAGAATGGCGTGCAGGCGATATGTTTGCGGAGACACAAGACAAGCGTGCGCTGCATCTAGTGATTGTGTTGTTGATAACAATTTATTTGTGACATATACTGTTGCAAACTAACAACACTAAATAAATAAAACTTTACCAACAACACAATCACTAGTTGCAGCGCATGTTTGTTTTGTGTTCCCGACAAAATACTTCTGCTGTGGAATAGCGCAAAATATACAGTGCCCCTTTAATGAAACACCACATCTGTTGCATTTTCGTATTAATGTATAAAATGCAATACTAAAATACGAAGTCTCAATTTAGTTCAGTGTTTACCAGGGAAGATATTAGTTCACTGCCAGTACCAGAGGCTAAGTTCAAGGGGGCAGATTCAGACTATTTAGGACAGTTAGTTGTAACCTCGGAAATGGTAGCTAAGAAAATAAGGGCTATGAAGGATAATAAATCACCTGGAGTGGACGGGATTCCGCCCAAACTACTATTGGAAATTGTAGAACAAATTAGCGCACCGCTTGCAACAGTTTTCAATTTGTCATTAGAAGAGGGAGTGGTTCCTTTAGAATGGAAAGAGGCAAACATTATACCGTTATTTAAAAAAGGTTCGAGAAACAAGTCAGAGAACTATAGACCAGTGAGTTTAACATCAGTGATTTGCAAATTATTAGAAAGACTAATTAAAGATCACATGGTGGATTTTCTTGTTAAACATAACTTGATAAACCCATCTCAACATGGGTTTTTAAAAGCGAGGTCATGCTTAACAAATATGTTATGTTTTTTGGAAGACATCACTAGGTGGGTAGATGAGGGATCACCAGTAGATATCATCTATTAAAATTTTCAAAAAGCTTTCGACAAAGTACCACATCAAAGATTACTCCTTAAGCTAAAGGCCCATGGCATAGGAAATGGTATAATAAACTGGATAGAAAAATGGCTTAATGACAGAAGACAACGTGTAGTAGTTGATGGGGAGGCTTCAAACTGGAAATCGGTATTGAGTGGGGTACCACAGGGATCAGTATTAGGTCCTATATTATTCTTAATATACATCAACGATTTGGATGATGAAATAACAAGCAAGGTGTTGAAATTTGCGGATGATACAAAAGTGTTTAGAAGGATTAAAAGTGATGGAGACAGACAGCATTTACAAGATGATCTTGATAGGTTGATCAAATGGTCTGAAAAGTGGCAAATGCTGTTAAATTTTGGGAAATGTAAATGCCTCCACACAGGTCATGGGAATGAAGAGGTAAAATATAAAATGGGGGGTACTGTTCTAAGTACTACTGTAAAAGAAAAGGACTTAGGGTTAACCATTAGTGCTGATATGAAGGTTTCAGAGCAGTGCGGAATTGCAGCGTCAAAGGAAATCAAATCCTTGGATTAATTAGGCGAAATATAGCGTATAAGAAAAAAGAATTAATAGTACCACTATACAAAACAATAGTGAGGCCTCATTTAGAATATTGTATACAAGCATGGAGGCCATATCGCAAGAAGGACATAGATATGCTAGAAAGAGTACAGAGGAGAGCGACTAAAATGATACCAAATCTGAGGGATCTTAGTTACGAAATACGCCTAAAAGAATGTGGTTTAACAACACTAGAGACCAGGAGATTGAGAGGAGATCACATAGAAGTGTTTAAAATATTGAATGGTTATGAAAATATTGATAGAAACATTTTTTTCTCAGTTAAGAAAGATAGAAGGACCAGAGGACATGAAGCTACATTAGTAAAGGAGCAGTGTAGATTAGATATAAGAAAGTTCTCATTCTCACAAAGGACTGTAAATGAATGGAACAGATTATCTCCTGATTGTGTTGGTGCTAGTAGCGTGAATATGTTTTAAAATAAAATCGACACACACCTTAAAAAGGCGGGATACATGTAGATAAAAAGTATTGGACTCTCGATAAGCCAAAAGGCTTCCTTGTCCAACTGCCATCCAGAGTAATTTTCTGGATGGCAATCTTGTTAAATCTTGTTAAATTGCGTTGTGTAAAACGTCCAAAGACGTCTTCTGGCGATTTCGGTTGTGATTTTTACGCGGAACATAACTTCCTCATCATTAGAAACAATCTTTCAACTACTACATACAGACACAGGCTCACACCGGTACATTTGCAAAATGGTGACCGGAACGTTTCGCATCGATCGCAACACCAGCGTCTATGATATTTACGTGTATATAATGGATGAATGCGAATACGTTGTCCATACGAATGCGTGTTTGCGTAATGCGACAATGGTGTATCTCAACCATCGCTTGTGCGAAAGTTTCTCAAGGCAAAGAATAATAATTATGAAAATTCAATAGCAGGCATTATATTATATACATACAATGCACACGACGTAAAATATCGGTATTCTTTCTCAAAAGTGGACTAAGTGGATTGAGCGAATATTTGATTCTTGGGCGTCCAGGTGAATGATCAGAAACAACTCAGGTCAGATAAAGTGCACAAGAAGTTAGCCGATTAAATACAAATAAAACAAACTATCCACATTTCTAATATTGTGAGCCAGTTCATCACTTTTTGTGGTACGATATGCAGAAATGTGTTTGTCCCCACTTGCACATATAACTTTGAACGTGGTTGGACTTGCATGAAACGCACACGTGCAGGCTATGCGCGGCCTCTGCTTCTAGCAGTTCCTGGCAGGCTGATACAAGGCATCCCTGCTTTGAGCAAGAGTGATTAGACGAAGACGTCGGAAATGGTAGAGCTGGTCGTCACGAAATCGAGCAGGAACAACATCGATGCTTGTATAGCTGATAGAGAGACGAACGTTGACTTATTGGAGTTGTCACCGCGTCGAAGTATATCCTACAACGGAAAGTCATGTCACAAAGAGTATAGTTTAACAACCATAGATAAAAGGCAATTAAAAGGAAATAAAACTTTCAAAGATCGTCAATGGTTGTGAACATGCATGCTGATAGAAGACAGTTTTCCCATTAGGAAAATGGTAGAATTAAAGGATTTGACGTAACGTGCGGGTGACAACATCCGAACTACACTTGATGAAACGTTGCTAGATTAAGAATGAGCACACAACCAACGTTCACGGCCTGCACTTGCACTAGATGCACACAATGCCGATGACGTGCGATAGATATGCGAACACAACGAACACGCATACACTGTGACCTCGAACGAAACTGTGACACGCTTTCAACATCCACGATACCCTCGCTCAATCAACCAAAATGCAATTTGTAACACAACACTAACGTCAGCTGGTGCAAGGGCGAATCGGTGTGTGTGTGTGTGTGTGTGTGTGTGTGTGTGTGTGTGTGCGTGTGTGTGCGCGTGAGCGTGCGTGCGTGCATGTGTGTCTGCGTGCGTGCGTGTGTGTGCGTGCGTGCATCTGTGTGTTCATGCGTATGTGCGCGGGTACCTGACGGCATAGAGTAGTGTATGACGGAACGGGCCCATTTCGTTGCCGTCCTGGTCGGGCACGAAGTACCACTCGCCGTCAAAGAACGTCCGGTCTCCCTTCTCCTGCAATTCTTTTTTGGTGATCCAATCTGGCAGAGCCACGGTCTCCGCGTGCAATACAACGCCACCTGTCGGATAATGCGAATGGCATAGTTCAAGTCTTCGCAATTTTGTATTACTAACGCTGTTGGTTGAAACTATCGGAAGAACAATTTTACACATGCTAATACTTAGAAACAACGTTGTATACTAACACGAGCTCTAAGAAGATGTTCTGTAATTACACAAACATTATGTCTTTTTGTTATATATCAGTCTAACCGTTTCAACTGATGCCCAGCCAGAACCCCATCCGTCCACAACTGCACAAGTGCTGTTTCGTCAACAGAGAATGCAGAAGCTATGCTGGTTTGTTTTGACAATGTTATTAGTACGCCAAAAGTTACCAGCCTTAAAGTAAAAGATCGCCGAGTAAGAAAACATAAAGTTGCTCATTCTGAAATAATGACAAGTTCTCCCTACAAAAAGAATATTGAGGCAAGCAAATTAGCTGCTTCAATGACTCAAGGAAACAGATATGCCAAAAAGAAGAAAATTCAAGAAAACAGAGATGGCAAGAAGGAGAAGAAACATCAAGAAGGCAAATATACTAAGAAGACGAAAGTGTAAGAAAACTAAGATGCAAAGAAGAAGATATCCAACGTCATAAAGACAATGAAGAACACGGAGAAGAAAACGACAGGGACTGAAATATCTAAGAATGTGTGTGGTCAGTGTGACGGTTCATTTGGCAACAAAAGTGACGCAAAGACCAAGGAGGACTGGATTCAGTGCGATCCGTTCGGTCATGGTTTCATGAATCATGCGCCGAAGAGTGTGGCATTCTTAATGATGACACACTTACCTGCCACAATTGTGTCTAAGTGGGACTTGTTTGTTCAACAGTGTCAGTTGCGACATAAAAAGGCCTATAAGTTTCTGGACATTTCCCTGCATAACAGTGTTTGATATTACATATGTTATGTTAGTAAAGACATCATTCACAGTCCTTACAATCTTCATGATTATGTTACTTTTTATTTCTTGGACTAATCACACCAACATATCATAACTGTCATATCTTAACCCGAACAACAAGCATTTGCACTTTTGTGCAAGTCTATTTCTTAATATTCTTAAAATACTAAACATCAGTTAATTAGTTGCGTGCCACCTTTCAAAATTATAGATGGAATGGTCTCTCAGAAAATTTACCTGACCACATTCCAATGAGTAGTTCTAAAAATATATGCAATTTTAGTTGAGGTGCCTACTATACCCGATATTACTCTACTGTAAAGTGTGTTTGAAATTACTTTAGTTAGCACAACATTTAACGTACAATGATTTAACAAGATTTATATGTAAATTCACTAAAGACAACAGGTATTGCCAGGAATGGAGGGCAATGAAACACACGTATGCAAACATATATCACGCCTTACTAAAAGCGAGGTCATGCTTAACAAATATGTTATGTTTTTTGGAAGATATCACTAAGTGGGTAGACGAGGGGTCACCAGTAGATATCATCTACTTAGATTTTCAAAAAAGCTTTCGACAAAGTGCCACAACAAAGGTTACTGCTTAAGCTAAAGGCCCATGGCATAGGAAGTGGTATAATTAACTGGATAGAAAAATGGCTGATTGACAGAAGGCAACGGGTAGTTGTTGATGGGGAGGCTTCAAACTGGAAATCAGTTTTGAGTGGGGTACCACAGGGATCAGTACAGGGACCTATATTATTCTTAATATCACATATCAACGATTTGGACGATGATATAACAAGCAAGGCGTAAAAAATTGGGGATGATACAAAAGTATTTAGAAGGATTAAACGTGATGGAAGTAGACAGCAGTTACAAGATGGTCTTGACAGATTGATCAAATGATCTGAAAAGGGGCAAATGTTGTTCAATTTTGGGAAATGTAAATGCCTCCATGCAGGACATGGGAATGAAGACGTATATTGTACAATGGAGGATACTGTACTAAACACTACTGTAAAAGGAACTACTTAGGTTTAGCCATTGGTGCTGATATGGAGGTTTCAGAGCAGTGCGGAATTGCAGCTTCAAAGGGATATCAAATATTTGGATTAATTAGGCGAAATATAGCGCATTAGGAAAATAAATAATAATGCCGTTGTACAAAACAATAGTTAGGCCTCGTGTAGAATATTGTATACAAGCGTGGAGGCCATATCGCAAGAAGGACACAGATATGCTAGAAAGAGTACAGAGGAGAGCGACTAAAATTATACAAAAACTGAGGGATCTTAGTTACGAAATACGCCTAAAAGAATGTGGTTTAACTACACTAGAGACAAGGAGATTGAGAGGAGATCAGATATGAGTTAGTGTTTAAAATATTGAATGATTATGAACATATATTGATGTAAATAGTTTTTCTCAGTTAAGAAAGATAGAAGGACTAGAGGACATGAAGTTACATTAGTAAAAGAGCAGTGTACATTACATATAAGAAAATTCTCATTTTCACAAAGGACTCTAAATGAATGGAACATAATATTATCTGCTGATTATGTGGGTGCTAATAACGTGAATATGTTTTAAAATAAAATCGACACATACCTCAAAAGGGTGGGGTACACGTAAATAAAAAGGGTTGGACTCTTGATAAGCCAAAAGGCTTCCTTTTCCACCTGCCATCTAGAGTTCATTCTCTGGGCGGCAATCGTGTTAAATCTTACTTCGCTACTTTGCTCAACCCTAATACTAAATCGAGATCAATTTATTTTACAACAAAAGTCTAATATAAAATAAAGCTACCAAATGCTCTGTGAAAGCCGATCACAGACCACATGATCCGCCTGCAGACGGCAGGAACCATGTTTGTATTATGTGTTTACATTCTGGTCAATTAACGCAGGAGTTATGTTATTCTATTCCATTTACAAGCATTCATTGATCAGTAGGCCTACACGCCAGTTTAAAACATGGTTTTCAAATTGTATGAAATTTCATGGGTGAAACAGTCGCCACAAAGGACTCTTCACGAGGCGAACACTATGCCAACCGCGAACACTATGCCAACCGCGAACACTATGCCAACCGAGTCAGCGGCCATTGGCACACAAAATACCTCTTACTGCCAGGTCTTTGCGCACTCTCTCCATCACGTCAGCCGCATTCTCGAAGCCGCAGTGCACCCGTCCAGGCACGTACGTCTTGCACCGGATTTGAGCGCGTATGCCGATCAGTGGTGCCTTCTCGCGGGCTGCCGGGTACCGCGCCGTGTAGCCGACACGCACGTAGAAGGCGCGGAACCGTCTCGCAATCCTCATCTCAAACATGCAGTCCGTGTTGAAATGTCTGCCGCAGTTTTCTGATAAATACACGAGCAACGTGGATAGTATTCGGCGTTTTAGAAGATATAGAACGCGCAGCGTAAACTGTATCATTTTTTTTATTTTTTTTATTTTTTATAATTTAATTGTTTAATTTAATATTTAACATTGAGTAGGTGATGTTACATTTGTTAAGTCGGTGTCCTCCTGCCGGGTCTTCCTTCTTCTTCATTCACAAATACACCTAGTGTCAACATACAGGCGTTTGGTGGGAACAGCGGGAAGAAATATATAACTTTGTAACTCTAAATTCTTGAGTAATTAATTAATATTGTGATATAATATTGATACAATCATTGCTGACTGCTAACACTAAAATGTGTTTCTGTATTGAGTGTTCCTTTTTTGAATATACAACATAGCTGTCTCCAAGGGCAACAGGTGCAACTGGTGCAACAGGCAGGCAGGACTTTTGTCCGTTGCCTAACGTTATCATTTATCTTCTTCTCGAGTGTGTCTACAGCCTCAACTTGCAGTGTGTTGTCGAACAGCCACTCGCGAGTCGCCAGGTCCAGCTCTGCGATGCCAGTCTCATCGTTTGGAGCACCGTAGAGAATGCAGTGGCTGATAATGTGGTCTGCTGATTGTTGGTTCGCACCACATTAGCATGCAGCGCTTTCACACAGTCGCTAACTATACATAAATGCTTTGAATCTTCCAACTCCCGTTCGCAGGCGATTCTGTTTCGTCCATGCCTTTCGCAAGAAGTCGAAATCAGCACAGTGCACACCTGGTTGTAGAAAGAAGCTATGTATTGAGGTTGGTTTTAACAGCCACGCCTTTCCCCATTTCGCTGATACCCTGTGCGCTGTTGTTTCACCTGGGCCCAGACATTTCATAAGTTCGTGATCTTGGCTGTTGAAAGGGTGTCGTGGTCAGGGCCAGCGCAGCTGCCTGTCTTCGTAGTGTCGGAGGCGCAATGCCTGCGTGCGCAGATAACTGTTCTGGTTGGTCTCAGGCATCCGGGAACTACTAGGGAGTTGTAAATGCTGGTGTCTACTTTTGATGTATGTGCTCCCTTGAACCATACCGATGCACAGTATTCTGCCGGCGCATACACTAACGCCAAGGTGAAGGTGCGTAGTGTCTTTGTATTTGCTCCCCATGTGGTGCCAACAAGTCGGCTTGTCAGCGCCCCAGATGATGCTACCTTTGCGCTTAAGTTTTCCAGGTGTTGTATGTAAGTCAGTAACCTGTTTAGTTTGATGCCCAGGTATGTAGGCGCTGCTTGACAGACGAGATATGTATTGTTCACAAACACATCCATTTCGTGTTTACCTTCTTTGATGTGCAGATGGAAAACGACAGAGACAGTTTTCTTCTCACTGAATTTCAATCGCCATTGTTTCAGGTAAGTGGAGAGGATGTTCATGTCTTGTGTGGGACCAGTCTCAACATGGGTCCATTGTTTGTACTGCAAAGTCATCGGCATATCCGTACTTCTTTGAAGTTGTTTCAGGCAGATCGTAGATGTAGATATTGAAGCAAAGCTTCGCTGTCCACCGCTGGTCTTTGGTTGGAAATCATTTGTATGATGAAGCTAACCGTTCGTTTTCTGGTAGGGTCTGCAGTAGCTTGCGTTGGAGGCCTCGGTGCCACACAGTGTCTTAGGCAGCTGTTATGTCTACGAATATGGCACCAGCTTTTTCGTTGGCTTGGAAACTGCCTTCTATGTCTTGTGTTAGAAGAATCATTTGTTCTGTTATAAACCTTCCGCGTCTGAAGTCAGCTTATTCGTTTGGTATTTGCCGATCGGCGATTGGATTAGATATTGGTCTATAACCCTTGGGGTCATCCTTGGATTTACCACTACAGCCGCTCGTCTCCATAGCTTTGGTATCTTGTTTCTGGTAAAGTCGATTGACTCCACAGTCTCTGTCCAGCGGATCTCATGTCTTTCGTCCAGGCACTGGAGCAGGGCAGTGGCTGTCGCATGTGTGTTTGTTATTGAAGATGACATGTATTCATCGTTAAGGTCCTGGCATTCATTATCCCTGCATGGGATATAGTACTTTCGGCAGCATCGTGTTGTTACTTCCAGTTTTCTTGGTGGCGGTCATCAATTATATCGGTTATCAATGTCCACATATCGCCAGATTATCCGTTCCGGCTCCACTAGCAGTCTGTTGCCTTCAAGTCAGTTGTCGGATCCAACCATTCGTTTTCCTGTCAATCCAGCTGACACATGTCGATACACACACACAAACACACACACCACACACACACACACACACACACACACACACACACACACACACACACACACACACACACACACACACACACACACACACACACACACACACACACACACACACACACACACACACACACACACACACACACACACACACACACACACACACACACACACACACACACACACACACACACACACACACACACACACACACACACACACACACACACACACACACACACACACACACACACACACACAAACACAGACATACACATACACACATCTATAATACGTCAAAATTCTCGATCTCTGCCTTTTCGTTTTCAGAACTGTATAGCGTCACACTAGTGACGTGACCAGGTCTATCTTCAGACATCGGCCGATTTATGTCGACTTCTAGATCTCGATTGGTTGGTGTGCGGCACCTGTGACGATAACCACTGGAACCCGTGTACTACCTGCCCTTTTTCGTGTTAAATCGATAAAGCATTGAATGAGAATTGTGACTACTACTCACTTGATTTCTTTCTGTGCATCGTGTTGAGCGTCTGTATGTTCGTCACGCTGACGGACTGAAACAAGACGCCGCGACGGTGGAATGCACGTAGAAATCTGTAGATTACACTGAAGTAACGGCATTTGTATGTTGTTTTTATGTTATGTCTTCTGTTTAGAGAAATTCAAATAAAACCGATATTTGTGAAATGAGAACGGTATGTGTGCACACACGCATGCGTCCACACAAGCACATATGAACCATCGCAAGGAGGCACGCATATACGCAACCATACACACATGCGCATGACACAAACGCATGCACGCACGCACAAGCACATCTATCCACATCCTTTTCTCGCTGACACGCATATTCCCCCCGTTTCCGTTGTCTTTAATCTTAAGTATTTTGTCACAACCCAGTCTAACTGTTTATCACTAGTCCGTTGGTCTTTACTACGGTGTGTCTCTATATGCATGCTGTTTGTTTGTCTGTAGTTATGTATGTGTTTCACCCTTCCACATCTATCCACGGCTTACCGGATGTTTCTGCACCCAAGCAGCCACAGCATCTACAAGATCCGGAAAAGGAGTATACAACGCGGGACGAAATATGCCTCCCTCGTCCAAAGCGTCCGGGTGGATGTCTTCAATTCCTGCAAGCCAACAGTGGCTGGTCGGTTCATGCCTGTCTGCGTGTGTCCGTGTGTGTGTGTGTGTGTGTGTGTGCGTGTGTGTGTGTGTGTGAGTGTTTGTGTGTTTGTGTGTGCGTGTGTGCGTGTGTGCGTGTGCGTGTGTGCGTGTGCGTGTGCGTGTGTGTGTGAGTGTTTGTGTGTGCGTGTGTGCGTGTATGTTCTTGCGTGCGAACGTGCATGAGTACGTGTGTGAATGGCCACAAACACAGACAGTCTTTACCAACGTATAGTTGCACACTGCATAACCTTTTTCGATCTATAAACTACGCAAATGTGCACTCCATGTGTTATAAACAACAACGCTCTTGTCACCTTAGCATACATGGTTTTCACTACGAAAAACTAGTTAAAGTGATAATCGTATTATTTCCCACCCAATAATGCCACGTAGAATAATGTATAGTAGTCTGCTAAATGTCAAATGGGCTTTGTTTCTGTCCACAGCTGCAGTTCGACACACTGCAGGTACATCTCTGACGTTATCGACACCATAATTCGATGTGAACAGCATTGTCTCACGCATTATTTATCTTCGCGTACGCAAAGCTAATATTCAATCGGACGAACATTAGCACATTCTGCGATGCAGCGGTCCATTTTCAGGCAGCAATACATTTACTGCGATGACCGGTAGGACCCGTAGAGTATTGATTTAGAACTACCGCTACGTTACGCGTTACGAATTCATTAAGGTCGGATCTTATTACTTTCACTCACTGGTGTCTCGATATAATATGTACAGAACTCAATTCGGTCACGGCTGGTGTCTTTACAGATCACGTGAACACAACAAATGCAACGTCATTGTTGTGCAACACTGTTAAAAATACACGGAAATATGTCTACGCGCAGAGCATTTCAGGAAAACGTCACTCACCGATGGTTTCAAAACGAGGCCGATCTTTGACATAGAATAGCCGAATGAAGGACAACTGGTGGGTGTTGTACTCGTCCATGCACATCGTCTCGAGGGGATCGACTTCAATCAAGCCTGAACAGTCTTCAGGAGCAAGCTTTACCGTGACCGTGTCAACTCCAACCACACGACCTGCAAGTGTTGACTACTTCGGTGGCCTTGTTTCTTACAATCATCTTGGATTGAGACTAAATTACCACTGTGGAATCTCCGCCAAGAAACACGACGCTCCATTTTGGTTAATTAAATCCCACCGAAAAACTTGCCTGGTTTAGAAAGGTTAGTGTAAGAGGTCGCCAAAACGTGAGGTAATTCAAGTAAGCAAAATTCATCGTGATGTTACCCATTGTTTTTCATTAATAGAGGCACAAATCAAGTATGTACATTATTGCAATTAAGTGCGGCTAGGTTGCTATCATTAGACCAGTAGGCTAAAAAGAAAGCTTCTGTGTGGCACACTTTCTGATTTGTTTACACGATGCTCCTTTCCATGTGACGTTTAACCACATACGAACTAAATTGTCATGCTGTTCTGGACCCTACCGTGACTGATGCGTTCACGTTGCCAGTCAGCCATTACTTACTGAACCAAACATGTGTATAATAATGTATTATAACAAGTGTCGTAGTCGTACACAAGGCGCTATCCCATGTTTAATATTTAACTTGTATGCGTGGTTTGCCAATCTACTAAGGAACAACATAATTGAATTGTGTATCCCTATTTTGATCCGCAGCCTGAAATGCACGGATAACCTCAAGATTGCCGCGCATATTGCAGAACAATCCCCATAAGGACTGTAATGAGCACATCCTTTCTTCAGCTGCATCCTCGTCCTGGCTGCGGCGTCGTGCATCGTGCACTAATCCGGTTAGCATGGAACGGACGGGCAGGGCTTTAGACATTCGTTGCATATACGCCATCATGCTCTCTCTCTCTCTGCCTGTATATCATGCTGTCAACCTTCTTTTTTCTCTCCCCCCATTTGTCCGTTGTTTCTCTGCCTTTCCGTGCCATTCTCTCTTCGTCCCGTCCTCTTTTACCATACCTATTCCTCTTTATTCTTCTCTTTCTCAATACCTTTGTGTGTGCAGCAGCAGCAGCAACAAAAAAGCGGCAGCAGCAGCAGCAACAACAACAACAAATATTGGAACACAATATTTGCTGTGTCTATAAGGTAAATAATCTCCTGTAATACAAACTACGTGCATCAGTTAATCGTGTGGACATATTAAGGTAAGCAGGTTGCCCTTGACATGTATTGTGATTAACACCTTCCAACGCGATTTAAACTAGGATGCGAGATGCCAGTGGCGTTAGTATGATACGTTTTCCCGCAGCGTAACCCAATTGGTTGAGTGACGAATGGACCGTCAGTGCAATTTGCCCGTACCGCATCAACACATCCTCCTAAGATTTTACTGGATCTGAACCTCATGTGTTGAAGGAAACGCGAACGGAAGAAATTGGCATTCCCAGCCTGCTCAGTTCCTCGAATATTCGACCTTTGCATCATATTTGACGGTCAGCATTTGATTAGCCGCAACATGTCAATTGTGGTTACAGAAACGGTGTTCACACAGGGCTCGATCTTATCATGTTCTTTCGACCATTTACTCTGTTGGGAATGACCGCTCGTATCCTCGTCCACCACATCTCTTTGTGCCTGGCGACGTATGTTCAGTTGATATCCCCCAACACGGCAGGTTTGACATGCTTCCGTAGCGAGGTGTTCGTGGTCTAGTTAAGCATTATATAATATGTTTTGTAATATGTTAATTAAAACAACCTTCGTCCTACCGAGAACAATTGCATGGACACCGCAACCGCAACTTAAACAAGCAAAATCGTCATTGACATTTACAGGGAGATAGTCTGTTCCTCTACCTTGAATTAGCCAGTGTAGTAATTTGTAACACGAAGTCTGCCGTGTTGAACGTGGGTAACTGGGAAACTGGGTATTGCGTTCAATTCAGCCTGCCTCTGATTTATTGCCAATAAAGCTTGTTTTGGAAATGGATGTTCTGTTTACCATTTACCACTCCTTAGGCGTATCTTTCATAATCGTGAACGTTCTTTCTTACTGAACACAATTTGGCGATATGCATTCATCGTAGTTATTATTGTCTTAAGAACATTAATAAAAAACTAAAAAAACTAGGAACAGACTTCCTCCTTTTAATGTGTTCCATACGAGACATCATCTTATTTTCGTGATTTGGCGAAAGATGGCCAGTGCTTCCTTTTTATCCTCCGCTAAGTTGACCTACCTGGGAGCGGGAACTCTCGGAGTTTGTCGTTCAGTTTATCCATGATCTGCTGCAGCGACTCAAAGCGAGGTCGCTTGTGACCTCGATTCAAGTGGCTAGGTACGAAGTCCAAAAAGCCGAGGACGTGGTGCGGCGGTGTGCTGGGTCGACTTCGGTGACGGTACCACAGTCTGAAACAAGCACTTCATGGAGCACTGGTATACTGGTCAATAGTGTGCAACAGAGTATATCAAATCGAGCAGCATAATATATATATCAAGTTTATATTAGCAAAAATTACTATCCTGCGGATGGCGCTACATACAAAGACGCATAAAACATCAGACGGTTTCACGACACACAACATGTTCGTAGCTGGCTTTTACCAAACATGTCCCCAACTGATCGACAGACGGTTTAGTTCGAAACAATCGGTAGTTCGAAACAATCGCAGAAAACTACGTAACGTTGTGAGCAATAGCTGAACATCCGTGTAACGTGCCGCACGTACCGTTAAGTCACAAGAATTCTT
>OZ023211.1:64953309-65116341 GCA_963995525.1 Escarpia spicata
TGAACAAACATATAGATCATCTGCATACATCAAATGATTAATTATGGTACCCGCATAAAGACATCCAATTTGTAATTTGTTAAGATTTATACTTAAGTCGCCCATGTACACATTAAAAAGGTGGGGAGAAAGAATTCCACCTTGTTTAGCACCATTTGAGACAGTAAAAAATCTAGAAAAGCTCTGACACCATCTGACAGTGAATTTCTGGGTTCATGGTTCACTTTGCCGAAGGCCTTGGATGCATCCAACATAATGACATACGTAGAAGAGCCATTCGCTATGTAGTGTCAAAAAAGGCTCTTTTAATAGCAATTTGAGCATCTCAGTTGAGTGATGCTTTTAAAATCCAAATTGGTTGGCACACGTGAAGAAAATGGTAGCCCTTGATAATGTTAAATATTCAAATAATTTACTAGCAATTGTTGCAAGAGCAATATGTCTGTAGTTATTGTTATCAGACAAATCACCAGCTTTGTTGTTAATTGTTGGAGCTATTATTGTGACCATCATAGCGTCAGGTAAAAACCCACGAATTAACTAGCTGCTGAATAGCAGTGACATATAAACATGAAGTTTTTCATTAGCATACTTAAATTGTTCATTACTTACACAGTCATAACCAAGAGCTTTTTCTGTGGGCATCGCCTAAATTAATTCTTGTATGTTGTTAGCATCAACCATAATTTGATCATTAAATTGCATATTGCTACAATGCATGGCAAACGTTTTAGTATGATTTGGAGAGCCAGGTACATAATTCAGCTGAGACTGGTAATAATAAAGTCACATATTGTTTACGTTTTCAGCACCACATGCATCGCCAACATTGCTAGGGTTTGGCAATTTGGCATTGTTCATTTGTTTTATATCTTTCCAGAATGTTTTATAGCTGTTACTACTTAGTTTTGAAGCAAGTCGTTCGGCTTTAAGGGCTTCAGCATTTTTTTCACAGAGCATTTTATAATGTTTAAATTGAACACGTTTAATTTTCATTATGTTATACAAAAGACCATGTCGGAGACTCCCTACAGGCGGCCATATGAGAAAAAGTCTCTAGCAGCCTGGTGGGAATCTCTGACAATATCATTCCAATTAAGAACGGCGTGCTTCGCAGACCATGTCGGAGACTCCCTACAATTCGGGTCGATACAGCATAAAACATCACGAGGTACATCAATGGCAGATAAAAGCACACTGGTTTGAGTGTAATAGTTGTGAAGGTCTTGGTGAGTGGCAGTCCCCCACATAGGACAAGGCTGTCGAATTTGCTCCTGAGTAGATGCTTCAGAAGTAGGTAATAAGTTGACAGATATGATAAAGCATAAATATAGGTGGTCAGAAGAGACACAATCATAAGTAACTACCACATCAGAGATTGGTGACTGACTGGAGTGAGTGCTGAGCACATGGTCCAGCCAGCTCCTTGAGCCATGAGCATCACTGACATAAGTAAAAACATCGGAAGGGAGACACTTAATATCACTTGCAAACAGACTGGGCTTGTTACTTTCCGCATTAATATCCCCAATGATGAATATGTTTGCTGATTCAAGTGAATCGTTTGTAGCCTGTATCGTGCTTAAAAACTTGATATTCATCGAAATTGTCATCACTGTGATATGGTAAATATACGTTAAGAATCAGAATAGTGGTATTAGACGCGATGATTTTTAGACCAAAAAGTCTTTTCTCATCGTCATAACTTATAGGTTCAATAAATGGGTCGAGTCAACGTCTCCATAAAAAGCAAAGCCCGCCATGAAAGAGTCCATTCAAACCTTCACAAAAATCAATAGAACTAATACCTCTGGCATAGAAACCAGGGTGAACAGAATTGAGGTAGGAAAGGCACTGTTCACAGGGCCAATGTTCTTGCACTGCAAGTATATAACAGGATTTTAAAATGTTAAGCACGTCGTAAACACTGTTCCGTATGCTTCTGGCATTAAATGAAGCAATACGGAGTTGACAGTTTACAGGTGAGTCGAATCTGTTGTTGTGTGCTTCCTAGGCGGGAAGTACCGTCCAGTCTTGGTTCCAGCAGGCCAGATATTGGTATCTTAGAGCAAGTTCGGTTTATCAATGTCCACACAGAGTTTGAAGGATGAATAAGAGTCGTGTTTAGTTGGTAAGCGTTCATATGAGCATTTCTTGTTCAAAGTAGTTGTCACATAAGTAGAAATTTCTGCACAGACGTAATGTGTACGAAGCGGTATTTCCTGTTTTCGTGTGATATGATATGATTGCACCAACGCGCACTTTCCCTACCATATAGCTCGTGGCTCAGCTACAGTCTCAGCTTCGGTTTGCGAGACATATATGGGTGGAACGTCGTTTCCTTCATGAAAAAAATTATAAATAATTTTCTTTCAATTCGGTTTACTTTAAAGACACTTTAGTTTGCCCGTCTGTGCACAAACTAACTGCTTACTAGTGGTTTCGCGCCGCGCAGTGCAAACTTTTTCAATTTATCTGTCAGAATTGCATGTTGTTTGTATTTCATAAAACCATAGGCTCGGAAACAGGGGGGGGGGGAGGGCAGGGAGAACAGCTGCCCCCTGGAATGTATCCGGGTGGGCAGACATATGGGTCTGCCGCCCATTAAATGTGAGCGTGAATGTTTGTTTTTGTGGCGAGCGTCAATGGCGGGTGGAAATGTAAATTGCACGAGACAATTAATGTACATTTTGTCGACTGTGAAAGGTTTGTGCAACTGGAAGGTATACATATGGTTTTCTGCCCGCCCTCCCCCACCGTCTTCAGATGTCATAATTTCAGCCGAGACAGCAGAGAAGCTGAAGTTACAGCGGCGAAGTGGCGAATGATTTACTCCCCGTAAAATGTGTGCCAAGCTGGATACTGTGTCGCACAGTTTATCTCCTTATGTCGTACTGACGAAGAAATTGTTTATATAGCTAGACAAAAACCAGCACGAATTTGAAAGTGAATTTTGTTGTGACTGATTCGCACACACGCTTTAGAAAATGCCAATTAATGATATGCTGACAAACTGTTCGGATGCATCTACGGACATGTAACACTGGAGTAAAGGGTGAATGAGAGCGAGTGTAGTGGATTTCTTGTTAAGCTGGAGTTGACTGTTCCTCATTTGTTAATATAATGTTCTTAAGACAAGACATACATACGTACGTACATAAGTACATGCGCGCACCATGCATACATAAATACACATACATACATATATACATACACAGTATTACTCACACATACACACATGCATACATACATACAAACATACATACATACATACATGCACACATGCATACATGCATACACGCATACACGAATACACAAATACACGCGCACACACACATACACACTCACTCACTCACTCACTCACTCACTCACTCACTCACTCACTCACTCACTCACTCACTCACTCACTCACTCACTCACTCACTCACTCACTCACTCACTCACTCACTCACTCACTCACTCACTCACTCACTCACTCACTCACTCACTCACTCACTCACTCACTCACTCACTCACTCACTCACTCACTCACTCACTCACTCACTCACTCACTCACTCACTCACTCACTCACTCACTCACTCACTCACTCACTCACTCACTCACTCACTCACTCACTCACTCACTCACTCACTCACTCACTCACTCACTCACTCACTCACTCACTCACTCACTCACTCACTCACTCACTCACTCACTCACTCACTCACTCACTCACTCACTCACTCACTCACTCACTCACTCACTCACTCACTCACTCACTCACTCACTCACTCACTCACTCACTCACTCACTCACTCACTCACTCACTCACTCACTCACTCACTCACTCACTCACTCACTCACTCACTCACTCACTCACTCACTCACTCACTCACTCACTCACTCACTCACTCACTCACTCACTCACTCACTCACTCACTCACTCACTCACTCACTCACTCACTCACTCACTCACTCACTCACTCACTCACTCACTCACTCACTCACTCACTCACTCACTCACTCACTCACTCACTCACTCACTCACTCACTCACTCACTCACTCACTCACTCACTCACTCACTCACTCACTCACTCACTCACTCACTCACTCACTCACTCACTCACTCACTCACTCACTCACTCACTCACTCACTCACTCACTCACTCACTCACTCACTCACTCACTCACTCACTCACTCACTCACACACTCACTCACACACACATATGTATCTTCTTATCAATGGTACTATCGCACGCTTTCAGAACCTCTGAACATAGAATCTACATTCACACCAAATCAGACGGCAAGTTCTTCAGTCTGGCCCATCTGAAAGCAAGTACCAAGATCCGCAAATGCCTCACTCGAGAACTTCTTTTTGTTGATGATGCTGCACTTACATCTCACTCTGCAGAAAGCCTCCAGAGAATGACAGACAGGCCAGGATGTTCGCAATGCTCCATCCATCAACATCAACGAGCACACCTTAGACGTTGTCCATAACTTCACCTACCTGGGCTCAACTATCACAAGCAACCTTTCCATTGACGTTGAGATCAACAAACGTATAGGTAAAGCTTCTTCTGCAATGACCAGGCTGACCACGAGGGTATGGGAAAACGGCGCAGTCACACTGAACACCATGGTTCAAGTGTACAAAGCCTGTTCGTCAGCATCCTGTTGTACGGCAGTGAGACATGGACAGCATACACAAGGCAGGAGAGTCGTCTCAACACATTCCACTTACGTTCCTTATGGCGTATTCTTGGAGTGAAATGGCAGGATCGCATCCCAAATACAGAAGTGCTCAAGCAGGCAAACACTCCCAGCAACAATAAAACTGAATCAGAATATAAGGAAATCTCAGGCGGAGTTCCGCAATGATCAATATTAGGTTCATTACTTTTCATCCTATATATATAAACGATATTGAATATGTATCGGATGTTTTAAATCCTATACTTTTTGCAGATGATACTAGTCTTTTTCATGCCCATACATGCTTTAGCACACTTATTGAAGAAGTAAATATGCAAATAAAAAAATCTCCATATGGTTTCATACCAATAAGCTTTCATTAAACACAAAAAAGACTAATTTTATTACATTCACAACTAACGGGAAGAAATACAGTATTGACAAAGTTGAAATAAAATAGATGGAATCAAAATAAAATATGTCCAATTCACTAAATTTCTCGGTATAATTATAGATGAACACTTAAATTGGAAGAATCATACTGACAGTATATCAAATAAACTAGCACGTAATGTAGGAATGCTAACCAAACTAAAACACTTTCTTCCTATCTCCATTATGAAAACTATTTACAGTGCATTAATGTCATCACATTTACAATATTGTACTCTTCTATGGGCAAATTCATACAGCACAAACCTAAGCAAACTAAAAATACTACAGAAGAAAGCTATTCGGATAATCACATTATCCCAATATATTGCACACTCAAATCCACTGTTCGCGAAGTTAAAACTATTAAAATTGGATGATACATACAAACATCAGTTAGGTATTTTTATGTATAAAGCAACAAATAAACAACTCCCAGATAATATGTCATCAATGTTATTGCGAACTGATAATGTACATAAACACAAGCTGAGAAACCATAATGCATATTACATCCAACAAATAAGAACAAACACAAGGAAATTCACAACAAATTATTCAAGACCAATATTCTGGAATGCACTACCTCAAAACTTACAACTAATTGTATCCATCAATCAATTTAAGAAGAAACTCAAAGTGCTGTTATTGTCAAAATATCATTAATTCTTCTTCTTTTTAAATATCGTACCTTATAATTTAACCATAAGCATACCATCATTTTATTATGGTATACATGATTAAGTTTGTATTCATGTTTGACTTCTAGAGGATCTCCACGGTTGCAATATTTGTTTTTTCTTCTGTTTTTATAATCCAATGTACATGTGTTCACTAATTTGTACTTGTAACCGAAATAAAGTTCATTCATTCATTCATTCAATCATTCATTCATTCATGTATGCTCTCCTCAGCGAGTGTCGCTTGCGATGGCTCAGCCACGTATGTCGCAAGGAGGATGGTAGAATCCCCAAAGACATATTCTATAGTGAGTTTGAAGTAGGATCCAGACCTACCGGCCGCCCGTTGCTTCGCTTCAAGGATGTGTGTCGACGCGATATGAAGGCATGCAACTTCGACACAACATCATGGGAGATAGCTACCATAGATCGCAATACATGGCGCGCAACAGTGCGTGAGGGGGTGAAAACCAGCGAGGAAAAACGGAACACAACCTGGATGGAGAAGAGACGACAACGAAGGGATCGTCTGCAGAAATTGTGCAAGGGACTGTCACTCAAGTCAGCATAGTCACAGCAGACGCTGCGCCACCAGTCATTGACTCTTCAGGCGCAGAACCTATTGTCCTTCGGGACAGGCAGGACTACTAATATATATATATATATATATACATGCATACATATATACACAAATACACACATACATACATGTATACGTACACATATACATACATACATACATACATATATACATACATACACACATACATACACACAGGCAGATAGACAGACAGAGCAAGATAAACTCAGAGACAGACATCCACAACAATAAGGGAGTTATACTAATACATGTAAATGCTGTTATTGAACGATGTGCAGTTACAAGACCCTCAGGCAATATTTGCGTTCCTCTTTTTTGCAAGCAGGTGCACCATGGCGCATCCAATTCAAGGCCACACGCAAGGCCTGCAGGCAGATTCTGTCGCACAAAACAACTGTTCACATTCCAAGCTTAGTGTGTTGCATTTTAACAATGAACACACGAATGGTTTATAACATCCAATATACGCTGCCAAATAATTACAGATTTCATTGGCAGATATTCGTATTATTGGTTTTATTGTTTTTAGTTAACACGTAATGGGTGCATGAGATAATTTGGCTACAGTTCTTATTAATAGTTATCTGCTATATTTTGGGGGGCAATTTGTTATTTTCTCCTCGGCTAGGCTGTAATTACATATGCGTTAAGACTGATGTGCTGAACTACTTTATTATTGTGTTAAAGGAAAGTAACAGATAACTGTTTAGGCCAATTCATCTAACAAAGTTAATACAATGTAACCATTTGCAGCATCAATCAACAGTATCACGTCAGTAGTTTAGTCAGATTGTACTTCAAAGTGGAAGATTCTAATGACATCTCACAGCTGACACGTTGAGACGTGCCCCCTAAGCTTGACTAATAAACACCATCTGTTGTAACGCGTGGAATGCTCTTCTTTCTCGACATGTTTGGATGTGTCAGCTCGTGTATTGGTTTCTTCTATTCCCTTCTATCCAGGGGCCGAGATACACCTGCAACACCTGTTATAATGCGCCATAACATGCACTTTCCAGATGTAACATATTTGAATGTGTCAGCTCGTGTATTGGTTTCTTCTATTCCCTTCTATCCAGGGGCCGAGATACACCTGCAACACCTGTTATAATGCGCCATAACATGCACTTTCCAGATGTAACATTGTCAGTTACAGCAACAAAGAAAATTCAGCGATGAGAATCGTTTTTTACTGCTGCGTCTGCTACGGGCACACCAGTTGTAGAGACGAACCTGTCACAATATACATAAAACAACTTACTTCACTGAATATAATCACCTGAGAAAACCTCCGTAGAAATACAAATGGATAGCCGAAATGTATAGGTTACCTAGCGACACAAACTCTGTTCTCAGTTCAGTGATTAACGGACTGGGAAGAGAAGACACTGGTGACGTCAGGCTCTCTATCACACAGGAGCTGTCCGTGAAATATAAGTGGGGTGTCTTCCACAAGGTTATTCTAGTAAACAGAATAGTATTCTATTTGTTTTTCTTCCTTTAACAGCCAACTGTTTCGAAGCAACGTAGCTCAACGGTACACATCAGTTAGAGGGTTGCCGGTGTAACAACGCAGCTCCCAGTAGTCAACATCTATACGGGTCTGACAAACTGCAATTTTTGAAAATGTCCGGTGTCCCCTGTTGGTCAAAGGCTTGATGCGCCCCTGATCCGCCTGTTGTTTGACCAGCTCCACCCACATTACGTCAACGTACACCGCGTCCCTGTGGAGCCATGGTGAAGCACATTGCGACGCTACGGCTGACCTACGCGCCGGGTCTGTACCGCTTTAAATTCGATACCAATCGTGGCTACCAACAAAGACTAGAATATCTTCATCTAGAGAGTCTCGAACTCCGCCGAGTTTATAATGATATGGTAATGGTATATAATATAATGCGTGGACATGTCAATGTATCTGAAAATAGTCTCATTTCGTGCACTAACACTGCTATAAACAACACCATTTCGACAAGAGGTCGTGGACTTTAACTTAAAACAACATCCTTTAGACTTAATTAATGTAACAAAAACATTTATGCAATAGGGTTGTATGTATATGGAACCGACTACCTGAACGCATAGTTAACTTAACATCCCAAATACAGGAAATTTAGGAAAGCCCTGCGTACAATACACTTTGATTTTGTAATGCAGGTCGATAGACATTTGTAGGGATCTACTTGATTGGAATATTTGTATATCATTATTATTGGATAGTATTAGTTCACCAATATGGTGTATTACATAGGATGATGGGTGCGTGTAAAACGTTGTATTTTGTATTGTATTCATGTAATAATGTTGTGTGTATATGTACTTAGCACGTGTTATACCCATGAGACGCAACTTTTTTAACATTGTTGATCCTAAATAAACAATAAATAAATAAATCTATTTCGTCATACTTCCCGCCCCAATTTCCAACTGTTGTTGTGCTGATAAAAACAACTACTAAATTATTGACGCGACTCTATTGATTTCGACATTACGTCATCCTGTTCTTGTGTTCGTATGCAAAAGGACCTCGGCATTTCTGGCGATTCTCCAGCAAGCACTATACCTCTAATCGTCTTTGAACAGGTAAAAGAAACACTATTATTTAATCAATACGTCACCGAGGTTGAATTGCGATCAGATGAGGGGACCGTTTCACCAACATCTTGGGACATCATAAGCCAGATTGTGGTCTTTAAATCAAGTTCGCTCTTTAACCGTGATCTTGTAGACTGATAACTGTCAACGCCACGATGCACCACCGGGACACTTTCGCCGAAATGTCACGGAATTTCAGTGTTCTCGCTGATACGGCTGCGGCAGCATTTTGAATTTTAAACGAAATCTGTTTAATGATGGATTTCTCTATGAACTCCTTATAGTAGTGAAACGGTCCCCAGCTCTGATCAAGTGAATGCTAACTGATACGGAGGAGACGCAAAATTAATTAACTCGTCTGTTTCTTTCTCGCCACCGGATGCGACGGCACGCAATCGCTGAATTAAGTTCCGGTATAATGACCGCGATGCATAACAGGACTCTTACGTTCGTCTGCCAATGAAAAAAGAGTGTTGGGTCGTTTTTCGCGAGGTGTTTGCAAAACGCCAGACCACATTACACATCACCAGGACACTTGTGTAGACTTTGAGCCCACCTCGACGTCATCGTTATAACTATACTTTTTGTTTAAATGTGATACCCCGAGCGCGTTAATTCCTTCATACCACAACATCTCAGGCTTACTTTATGTTATAAACATGTTGCGCCTTAGCACACGTTGGAAACCTAAATAGTGCTATGTGTATCCCTCATTTCAAAAGCGCGTAGTGGTAGCGTTCGGCCGCAGCGGGGCAGATTGGTAGAAACCGGGGCGCTATTTTTGCCTCAAAACAGTTAAAGGAACAGCGTACGTGGTACCAGCTTGTTTATTGTTTGTGAACAATGGCATTGACAAAGACAGGATAATTTACAGATTCGAGAGAACGTCTTCATCAGAAGAACATGCTAAGTGACATGAGTAGATAGAAGAAAGATTTGGAAACAAGGAGAAGAGATGCAATGAAAAAACACCTGAACGTAGTTAAAACAGATCCAGATGGTCATATACAGAGAATGAATGAGGACGGACTGACAACGAAAGCAGATGAGGCCGGTAGGAGAAATAGAAGACCGACATCATGATAGAGAGACGCTATCATGGGATAGTTTGAAAGGGCAAGGATGAACAATCGACAAAGGAAGAAACAGGAAACGATCACGTTGACGTATTGTCAAGATGGCGGAACCGACCGAATGATGTGACCCCAGCAAGCGACCAAGGAGTAGAAGAAGTCGAATGTGTGTACACACATAATACGCATGATAAAATAGTGTAATTATAACATACAATAATTAAGTTGAATATAACCTGGCTAGCACTGGTAATCTAGTTTCACCAGTTATATATTATCCTTGTTGTTTTGCTTGCTAAAATTGTTACTTTGCTGACCACGTTGATGACGTGGCAGGAATATTCACATTGTTTTGCGGGCCAAGTTAAACGTCAGTAATTAAAATCGAGAAAATGTGTAATGGTTGTTGCCACCACAATACGACAACATAACGGCCTCAAAGTAATTCACCTGGAGGCGGAATGACCCAAGAGTTGGCAGATATATACGAGACGCCTGATTAAACATTGCACCGATTCTTATTATTTTCCGCCACGCAATGGCACTGTGCTTAAATGAATAACACTTGTTGGTCGAGATTACATTTAAAAAGTATCTTAATCTCATTTGAGACACTATCTCTTTTCCACACAGAAGGAATGTTATGAACTACACAACGGAAACACGCAAGAGACCAATGGGTTCTTTTAAGAACATTAGTGTTCCCACTCAAAAAGGTATTTTTGATAAATTCGAAGCATAAACCTGTGTTGTATATCTGCACGAATACTGTCAACAGTTTTGCTATTATGAAACCACGCACAAGCTATTGACTATTCTTCAATTCTACCGTTGAAGAAATAATATACATAACATATGTTTCTTAGCGAGAAGAATGCGGTTAACTTACCTCGGTTGTATAGATATCCATTCAAAATTGATAATTTACGACGTAAATGTGTTTTCCGTACACTCCGTAAACTACGTGTCTGACTCTTCAAGTGTAGCGAAACTAAGACTTATCGGCGCAAGCAACTGTTGCATACTTGCACATGTTCCGTGCTTCAATCTTGGTTGCAACAAGACTTTCAGATTGTGTAGCTGTGTATGTTAAAGATGACTACTACGGATACACTACAGCGTTCTCGAGACGGCATGGGGCCTACTGGCCTAACCACCGATCGCCCTGGATTGCTGCCCGCGAGAATTTCCCAACTATCGTTGTTCGTCGCCAGCGCGCCATCAATACTTATAAATAAATACAGGCTCGAATTTAGCTGGCTTTAATATTTTATGAGATTGAACGAAGCGCCACCTAGACTAGTGTTCGATAACGGAAGGTTAATTAGTTACGACACGGGGGCAGATTTATTCACACGACCAGAGTCGATTTTGCTTGACCCGTTTTCCCGGTACGGCTACATACATACATACATACATACATACATACATACATACATAAATTAATATAGTATACGTTTCTTTATAATGGTTTTGACCGTTTTTGTCAACGTTGGTGGCTTCACTCTCGCGCGGCTAGCATGTTTTAGCATGTTTATTAGCCGAAACTAATTAACCTAATATTCCCTAATGATGTCGCCCGGCGGAGTACACGCACACAAAGTTCTGGACTCTGGGCGGGGATTCCGTCTCAGAAGAGTCGCCCGATTTTCCTGAGATAAAGTACACGACGGCATGCACGCACGCCTCGGGGAACACGCGACCGCTCGGGAGTTACTCGTTACGCGGATCTAATGGGCCACATGGTGCTACTGCCAAAAGGCCGATGGTAAACAATGCGACGTTTCTTAGATCAAACGCTTACGGACAAAGCAACTGTGTTTTGACATTTGATGATGTTTTAAAGTCATCATGTGATCGAGTCGGACTGCAGGATTCAACTCGCCTTCCACGTTGACTAGGAAGGTGTTTATTACATTATTGCGCCTATAATAGAGTAACCAAAGCGTGTTTGGTTTCCGCAGACTGGATGTATCAACGCATTCTACATTATAGATAATACATTCGTCTAATTTTAATTCTACAATACAATATTATTATATTAATCATTACATTACGTTATATTCATTTATACATTTTATGACAATCATTACTTTTGTCAGCGTAGTATTGTAAGCGCTTCTGAACACATTTTATTTCCGGATATGCGGTGCGATTTAATTAAAGGTAGGTAATTATTATTATCACCTTGCTTGGCATATATATATATATATATTATTCCCTAAAATGTCGCTGCTTTAAGTAAAACCAACAGAATGCGTTGTTCGATAAGCGAATGTAATGTTGAATAACGCTATGTTTTCTCGTGTTCCTATCTACACAAGTACAAACAGTAGGCTATACATACTTCAACGCAATTGATTAGGACATGACATATTAACACTGTTAGTTTTGGTGCATTTTTGTTTTTCTTTGTTTTGTGGCGTGAGTAGTATACGAGTGGATCTGGTTATCCATCCACAGCCCTTTTTGAGGAGTTTTGGTTGATAATAGGGAGGTTTCGAAAGCCGCCCCCCTGAGCAAAGTGCGTAGTCACGTGACCGTATGTATGTATAACGAGAGGCGCCCCCTGGCGGGTACGTTAGAGGTGACGCCTCCTAACGGGGAGTGGTGTTGTAGGTGAATGCGCGTGTATGAAAGAACTAACGAAACACAAGAGTATACGAGTGCACACGTGTTTTATTGATGAAAGATACAAGCGTATAATATGAAACCGTGTTTTATTAAACGAAGTGCATCAAGACTTGTGGGTGAGTGAACACCGCAAAGTTGAATGTTTTATTGATGTCAACGAACTACGAAATCTACAAAGCCGTCATCACTGTCGTATGACTCCTCACACCAATTGTCCATGTCCCCCGTGTCGTCAGGGACAACAGGGTCAGGGTCAAACCAAGGATTGGGAGGATCGTAAAGCTCCCGTGTCTGGACCAGCTCCGCCATGACTCTACAGAATGAATACCTGTGGTAGTCGCGGAGCTCTTCGTCTCTGGAACATACATTAACACTCTCAAAGCGTATGAACGAGACGTTAAATATATGAAAACTTTGAAAATACTTCTCTGAAACATATATGAAACAGTTGAAAATGATCAAGCGAGTGGAATAATGCAGCGATGTAACCAGACACCGCGTAGGGAACCGACACACGATAAAAGGGTAAGCTAGATCAACGGACTATGATACAATACGTAATGGAGACGTCTGCTGATACCATCGGTAACCAAACACCGCGTAGCTAGTCGAAACGACAAACACTGAAGAAAATAGTAAAATAATCGTTGAACACTCACGTGTAATCATCATCAATATCGGAGTCATCACTACTCCAGGTTAAATATATGAAAACTTTGAAAATACTTCTCTGAAACATATATGAAACAGTTGAAAATGATCAAGCGAGTGGAATAAGGCAGTGATGTAACCAGACACCGCGTAGGGAACCGACACACGATAAAAGGGCAAGCTAGATCAACGGACTATGATACAATACGTAATGGAGACGTCTGCTGATGCCATCGGTAACCAAACACCGCGTAGCTAGTCGAAACGACAAACATTGAAGTCTCTGGAACATACATTAACACTCTCAAAGCGTATGAACGAGACGTTAAATATATGAAAACTTTGAAAATACTTCTCTGAAACATATATGAAACAGTTGAAAATGATCAAGCGAGTGGAATAATGCAGCGATGTAACCAGACACCGCGTAGGGAACCGACACACGATAAAAGGGTAAGCTAGATCAACGGACTATGATACAATACGTAATGGAGACGTCTGCTGATACCATCGGTAACCAAACACCGCGTAGCTAGTCGAAACGACAAACATTGAAGAAAATAGTAAAATAATCGTTGAACACTCACGTGTAATCATCATCAATATCGGAGTCATCACTACTCCAGGTTAAATATATGAAAACTTTGAAAATACTTCTCTGAAACATATATGAAACAGTTGAAAATGATCAAGCGAGTGGAATAAGGCAGTGATGTAACCAGACACCGCGTAGGGAACCGACACACGATAAAAGGGCAAGCTAGATCAACGGACTATGATACAATACGTAATGGAGACGTCTGCTGATGCCATCGGTAACCAAACACCGCGTAGCTAGTCGAAACGACAAACATTGAAGAAAATAGTAAAATAATCGATAATAATACTGTGAAGTATGATATGTATAGGATATCTATCGAGTAGAGGAGGCGAGGAAAGAGAGGAGGAGAGACAGGGGAGGATAGGAAGGCAGAGAAGGCGAGGGAAAAACTCTCAAAGCGTATGAACGAGACGTTAAATATATGAAAACTTTGAAAATATCTTCTCTGAAACATATATGAAAACATTGAAAATGATCAAGCGAGTGGAATAAGGCAGCGATGTAACCGGACACCGCGTAGGGAACCGACACACGATAAAAGGGCAAGCTAGATCAATGGACTATGATACAATACGTAATGGAGACGTCGGCTGACACAATCGGTAACCAAACACCACGTAGCTAGGCGAAACGATAAGAGGGCAGGCTAGGTCAACATACGCATAGATAAGAAAGGACTGTGACACAACATGTATATAGTTTTGTTAGGTTTATATACGCAAACCCGATAGAGGCGTTATGTCTTTTCAATCACGAGACAGTGCAAAAACACGAGAAGAGACAAGACCAGCTCAAACACAGTACACACTAGCTGAGAAGGAGGTAAAGAAAGCCACCAAAAGAGATTTGACAAGCTCAAGCACAGAAGGGAGACAGAGGAGGATAGGAAGGCAGAGAAGGCGAGGAAAGAGAGGAGAGGGATACAGGAGGATAGGAAGGTAGAGAAGGCGAGGAAAGAGAGGAGAGGGAGACAGGAGAGGATAGGAAGGCAGAGGAGGCGAGGGAAGAGAGGAGAGGGAGACAGAGGAAGATAGGAAGGCAGAGAAGGCGAGGAAAGAGAGGAGAGGGAGACAGAGGAGGAGAGGAAGGCAGAGAAGGCGAGGAAAGAGAGGAGGGGAGACAGGGGAGGATAGGAAGACAGAGAAGGCGAGGGAGACAAAGGAGGATAGGAAGGTAGAGAAGGCGAGGAAAGAGAGGAGAGGGAGACAGAGGAGGAGAGGAAGGCAGAGGAGGCGAGGAAAGAGAGGCGGGGAGACAGGGGAGGATAGGAAGACAGAGAAGGCGGGGGAAGAGAGGAGAGGGAGACAGAGGAGGATAGGAAGGCAGAGAAGGCGAGGAAAGAGAGGAGAGGGAGACAGAGGAGGATAGGAAGGCAGAGGAGGCGAGGAAAGAGAGGAGGGGAGACAGGGGAGGATAGGAAGGCAGAGAAGGCGAAGAAAGAGAGAAGTGGGAGACAGGGGAGGATAGGAAGGCAGAGAAGGCGAAGAAAGAGAGAAGTGGGAGACAGGGGAGGATAGGAAGGCAGAGAAGGCGAGGAAAGAGAGGAGAGGGAGACAGAGGAGGATGGGAAGGCAGAGGAGGCGAGGGAAGAGAGAAGAGGGAGACAGAGGAGGATAGGAAGGGAGAGAAGGCGAGGAAATACTTGGGAGGTCAAGCGTATGTCAAGCGATAAAATACAAAGTTTGCAGCACTTACTTATTGGAGACGTATAATATTCATCTTGTCCTCGGGACATGCCTTGTCGTGAGCGCTCGCCATCTTCAGCTGTCGGAGTGAAGTTGCGTTGTTCGAAGTCGGTAGAAAGTAATATGCTCCACTAGAGTTTTGTTAGGTTTATATACGCAAACCTGATAGAGGCGTTATGTCTTTTCAATCACGAGACAGTACAGACAATGGAGTCACGAGTTGAACTCCGCTCTCTACCCGTGCTCGTTAGCGGGTGCAGTATGAGATAAGCCGCGTGACTCGACACTCACGAGAAGCCACTACGCTACGTCCATCCATACACGTGTTCCAACTTCCAACAGTTTACTTACCACAATTCTCATTCTTCAAACTGTCACAGGTGCTCGTTAGCGGGTGCATTCCGTACATGGTCTAGCCTGTTACATGTCTGCCTTTCATACATGGTCTAGCTTGTTACATGTTGGCCTTCCGTACATGGTCTAGCTTGTTACAAGTTTGTCTTCCATACATGGTCTAGCTTGTTACATGTTTGCCTTCCGTACATGGTCTAGCTTGTTACATGTTTGCCTTTCATACATGGTCTAGCCTGTTACATGGCTGCCTTCCGTACATGGACTAGCTTGTTACATGTTGGCCTTCCGTACATGGTCTAGCTTGTTACAAGTTTGTCTTCCATACATGGTCTAGCTTGTTACATGTTTGCCTTCCGTACATGGTCTAGCTTGTTACATGTCTGCCTTCTATACATGGACTAGCTTGTTACCTGTTTGCTATCCATACATGGACTAGCTTGTGACATGTTGGCCTTCCGTACATGGTCTAGCTTGTTACAAGTTTGCCTTCCATACATGGTCTAGCTTGTTACATGTTTGCCTTCCGTACATGGTCTTGCTTGTTACATGTCTGCCTTCCATACATGGACTAGCTTGTTACCTGTTTGCTATCCATACATGGTCTAGCTTGTTACATGTTTACCTTCCATACACGGACTAGCTTGTTACATGTTTGCCTTCCATACATGGTCTGGCTTGTTACATGTCTGCCTTCCATACATGGTCTAGCTTGCTACATGTCTACCTTCCATACATGATCTAACTTGTGACATGTTTGTCTTCCATATATGGTCTAGTTTGTTACATGTTTGCCTTCCATACACGGACTAGCTTGTTACATGTTTGTCTTCCGTACATGGTTTAGCTTGTTACATGTCTGCCTTCCATATATGGTCTAGCTTGTTACATGTTTGCCTTTCATACATGGTCTAGCTTGTTACATATTGACCTTCCATACATGGACTAGCTTGTTACATGTTTGCCTTCCGTACATGGTCTTGCTTGTTACATGTCTGCCTTCCATACATGGACTAGCTTGTTACCTGTTTGCTATCCATACATGGTCTAGCTTGTTACATGTTTACCTTCCATACACGGATTAGCTTGTTACATGTTTGCCTTCCATACATGGTCTGGCTTGTTACATGTCTGCCTTCCATACATGGTCTAGCTTGCTACGTGTCTGCCTTCCATACATGATCTAACTTGTGACATGTTTGCCTTCCATACATGGTCTAGCTTGTTACATGTTTGCCTTCCATACACGGACTAGCTTGTTACATGTTTGCCTTCCGTACATGGTTTAGCTTGTTACATGTCTGCCTTCCATATATGGTCTAGCTTGTTACATGTTTGCCTTTCATACATGGTCTAGCCTGTTACATGTCTACCTTCCGTACATGGACTAGCTTGTTACATGTTGGCCTTCCGTACATGGTCTAGCTTGTTACATGTATACCTTCCGTACATGGACCACGGACTAGCTTGTTACATGTTTGCCTTCCGTACATGGTTTAGCTTGTTACATGTCTGCCTTCCATATATGGTCTAGCTTGTTACATGTTTGCCTTTCATACAAGGTCTAGCCTGTTACATGTCTGCCTTCCGTACATGGACTAGCTTGTTACATGTTAGCCTTCCGTACATGATCTAGCTTGTTACATGTTTGCCTTCCGTACATGGACTAGCTTGTTACATGTTTGCCTTCCGTACATGGACTAGCTTGTTACAGGTCTGCCTTTCATACATGGTCTAGCTTGTTACATGTTTGCCTTCCGTACATGGACTAGCTTGTTACATGTTTGCCTTCCGTACATGGTCTAGCTTGGCGGAAAGTGAAGGAGCTAGTGTCTGCTGCTGAGGGGGAATTAGCCTGTCACGGGACCGACCTCCTAGTGGAAGTAGTACCACCTGGCGGGTAATGAAGGAGTAATGAGGGAATATTAATTAGTTGCTATTTTGTTTGTATGACTGCCAGTTTAAATGGTTATTTATTATGATGCCTAAAAAATTGAAACTGATGGCACATTCATTCTGTCATGCATTGTCCGAAATGTCATGTCTCCCTTGTAACATTTTGTCGTGATTTCCCAAAGACACACCACTCCCATGTAACACTTTGTGTCACTATTGCCCAAATACCTCCACTCCGATATAACACTTTGTGTCACTATTGCCCAAAGACCCCCACTCCCATGTAACCTTTGTGACTATTGCCCAAAGTCCCCCACTCGAATGTAACACTTTGTGTCACTATTGCCTAAAGACCCCCACTCCCATGTAACCTTTGTCACTATTGCCCAAAGACCCCCACCCCCATGTAACACTTTGTCACTATTGCCCAAAGACCCCACCCCCATGTAACACTGTCACTATTGCCCAAAGACCCACACTCCCAAGTAACACGTTGTCACTATTGCCCAAAGACCCCCACTCCCATGTACCACTTTGTCACTATTGCCCAAAGACCCCCACTCCCCCTTGTCACTATTGCCCAAAGACCCCCACTCCCATGTAACACTGTCACTATTGCCCAAAGACCCACACTCCCATATAACACTTTGTTACAAGACCCCCACTCCCATGTACCACTATGTCACTATTGCCCAAAGACCCCCACTCCCAAATAACACCTTGTCACTATTACCAAAAGACCCCACTCCTATGTAACACGTTGTCACTATTGGCCAAAGACCCCCACTCCCATGACCACTTTGTCACTATTGCCCAAAGACCCCCACTCCCATGTAACACTTTGTCACAAGACCCCCACTCCCATGTACCATTATGTCGCTATTGCTCAAAGACCCCCAATTCCATGTAACACTTTGTCACAAGACCCCCACTCCCATGTAACACTTTGTCACAAGACCCCCACTCCCACGTAACACTTTGTCACAAGACCCCCATTCCCATGTAACACTTCGTCACATCACCAGTGTGACATACTTTATGGCTGCCCCCTGTGTATAAGAACCATCACATGACACGACTCACCGAGCAGCCTTCGACCTTCTCGAGAAGGAAGGCGAGACTCTTGAGGGTGTCCTCCTCCTCTACGTCCTCCGCATCCTCTACTGCAACACCAAGGCACTACATCACAACACAGCATCACATCACAACACCACATCACATCCTCCAGTACAATACCACAGCACAGCATCACATCACCACTACATCACATCAATACATGATTACATCACAATACAGCATCACTACATCACAACATAGCATATCATCTCATCGCATCACTACATCATATCATCTCATCACATTCACTACATCATATCATCGCATCACTACATCATATCATCTCATCACATCACTACATCATATCAATTCATTACATCAGTGCATCACATCACTACATCATATCATCTGATTACATCACTACATCACATCACAACATCATATCATCTCATCACATCGCTACATCATATCATCTCATCACTACATCACATCATCTCATCACATCACTACATAATGTATGTATGTATGTGTATGTACGTATTCTGTGAGTTCTACTGTCAAAAGAGTGAAATGTTGTGAGTTCTACTGTGGTGTCCTAGCCTTACACGCATGCACGCACCCATGCACCCACCCACCGTCGCCGTCCCCACCCGCCCTCGCCGCCGCAGAGGCGGCGCGCGCGCGCCGCCCTTCCGTGAAGGGCGGCGGCGATGTAGTGATGTAATCAGATGATATGATGTAGTGATGTGATGCACTGATGTAATGAATTGATATGATGTAGTGATGTGATGAGATGATATGATGTAGTGATGCGATGATATGATGTAGTGAATGTGATGAGATGATATGATGTAGTGATGCGATGAGATGATATGCTATGTTGTGATGTAGTGATGCTGTATTGTGATGTAATCATGTATTGATGTGATGTAGTGGTGATGTGATGCTGTGCTGTGGTATTGTACTGGAGGATGTGATGTGGTGTTGTGATGTGATGCTGTGTTGTGATGTAGTGCCTTGGTGTTGCAGTAGAGGATGCGGAGGACGTAGAGGAGGAGGACACCCTCAAGAGTCTCGCCTTCCTTCTCGAGAAGGTCGAAGGCTGCTCGGTGAGTCGTGTCATGTGATGGTTCTTATACACAGGGGGCAGCCATAAAGTATGTCACACTGGTGATGTGACGAAGTGTTACATGGGAATGGGGGTCTTGTGACAAAGTGTTACGTGGGAGTGGGGGTCTTGTGACAAAGTGTTACATGGGAGTGGGGGTCTTGTGACAAAGTGTTACATGGAATTGGGGGTCTTTGAGCAATAGCGACATAATGGTACATGGGAGTGGGGGTCTTGTGACAAAGTGTTACATGGGAGTGGGGGTCTTTGGGCAATAGTGACAAAGTGGTCATGGGAGTGGGGGTCTTTGGCCAATAGTGACAACGTGTTACATAGGAGTGGGGTCTTTTGGTAATAGTGACAAGGTGTTATTTGGGAGTGGGGGTCTTTGGGCAATAGTGACATAGTGGTACATGGGAGTGGGGGTCTTGTAACAAAGTGTTATATGGGAGTGTGGGTCTTTGGGCAATAGTGACAGTGTTACATGGGAGTGGGGGTCTTTGGGCAATAGTGACAAGGGGGAGTGGGGGTCTTTGGGCAATAGTGACAAAGTGGTACATGGGAGTGGGGGTCTTTGGGCAATAGTGACAACGTGTTACTTGGGAGTGTGGGTTTTTGGGCAATAGTGACAGTGTTACATGGGGGTGGGGTCTTTGGGCAATAGTGACAAAGTGTTACATGGGGGTGGGGGTCTTTGGGCAATAGTGACAAAGGTTACATGGGAGTGGGGGTCTTTAGGCAATAGTGACACAAAGTGTTACATTCGAGTGGGGGACTTTGGGCAATAGTCACAAAGGTTACATGGGAGTGGGGGTCTTTGGGCAATAGTGACACAAAGTGTTATATCGGAGTGGAGGTATTTGGGCAATAGTGACACAAAGTGTTACATGGGAGTGGTGTGTCTTTGGGAAATCACGACAAAATGTTACAAGGGAGACATGACATTTCGGACAATGCATGACAGAATGAATGTGCCATCAGTTTCAATTTTTTAGGCATCATAATAAATAACCATTTAAACTGGCAGTCATACAAACAAAATAGCAACTAATTAATATTCCCTCATTACTCCTTCATTACCCGCCAGGTGGTACTACTTCCACTAGGAGGTCGGTCCCGTGACAGGCTAATTCCCCCTCAGCAGCAGACACTAGCTCCTTCACTTTCCGCCAAGCTAGACCATGTACGGAAGGCAAACATGTAACAAGCTAGTCCATGTACGGAAGGCAAACATGTAACAAGCTAGACCATGTATGAAAGGCAGACCTGTAACAAGCTAGTCCATGTACGGAAGGCAAACATGTAACAAGCTAGTCCATGTACGGAAGGCAAACATGTAACAAGCTAGATCATGTACGGAAGGCTAACATGTAACAAGCTAGTCCATGTACGGAAGGCAGACATGTAACAGGCTAGACCTTGTATGAAAGGCAAACATGTAACAAGCTAGACCATATATGGAAGGCAGACATGTAACAAGCTAAACCATGTACGGAAGGCAAACATGTAACAAGCTAGTCCGTGGTCCATGTACGGAAGGTATACATGTAACAAGCTAGACCATGTACGGAAGGCCAACATGTAACAAGCTAGTCCATGTACGGAAGGTAGACATGTAACAGGCTAGACCATGTATGAAAGGCAAACATGTAACAAGCTAGACCATATATGGAAGGCAGACATGTAACAAGCTAAACCATGTACGGAAGGCAAACATGTAACAAGCTAGTCCGTGTATGGAAGGCAAACATGTAACAAGCTAGACCATGTATGGAAGGCAAACATGTCACAAGTTAGATCATGTATGGAAGGCAGACACGTAGCAAGCTAGACCATGTATGGAAGGCAGACATGTAACAAGCCAGACCATGTATGGAAGGCAAACATGTAACAAGCTAATCCGTGTATGGAAGGTAAACATGTAACAAGCTAGACCATGTATGGATAGCAAACAGGTAACAAGCTAGTCCATGTATGGAAGGCAGACATGTAACAAGCAAGACCATGTACGGAAGGCAAACATGTAACAAGCTAGTCCATGTATGGAAGGTCAATATGTAACAAGCTAGACCATGTATGAAAGGCAAACATGTAACAAGCTAGACCATATATGGAAGGCAGACATGTAACAAGCTAAACCATGTACGGAAGACAAACATGTAACAAGCTAGTCCGTGTATGGAAGGCAAACATGTAACAAACTAGACCATGTATGGAAGACAAACATGTCACAAGTTAGATCATGTATGGAAGGTAGACATGTAGCAAGCTAGACCATGTATGGAAGGCAGACATGTAACAAGCCAGACCATGTATGGAAGGCAAACATGTAACAAGCTAGTCCGTGTATGGAAGGTAAACATGTAACAAGCTAGACCATGTATGGATAGCAAACAGGTAACAAGCTAGTCCATGTATGGAAGGCAGACATGTAACAAGCAAGACCATGTACGGAAGGCAAACATGTAACAAGCTAGACCATGTATGGAAGGCAAACTTGTAACAAGCTAGACCATGTACGGAAGGCCAACATGTCACAAGCTAGTCCATGTATGGATAGCAAACAGGTAACAAGCTAGTCCATGTATAGAAGGCAGACATGTAACAAGCTAGACCATGTACGGAAGGCAAACATGTAACAAGCTAGACCATGTATGGAAGACAAACTTGTAACAAGCTAGACCATGTACGGAAGGCCAACATGTAACAAGCTAGTCCATGTACGGAAGGCAGCCATGTAACAGGCTAGACCATGTATGAAAGGCAAACATGTAACAAGCTAGACCATGTACGGAAGGCAAACATGTAACAAGCTAGACCATGTATGGAAGACAAACTTGTAACAAGCTAGACCATGTACGGAAGGCCAACATGTAACAAGCTAGACCATGTATGAAAGGCAGACATGTAACAGGCTAGACCATGTACGGAATGCACCCGCTAACGAGCACCTGTGACAGTTTGAAGAATGAGAATTGTGGTAAGTAAACTGTTGGAAGTTGGAACACGTGTATGGATGGACGTAGCGTAGTGGCTTCTCGTGAGTGTCGAGTCACGCGGCTTATCTCATACTGCACCCGCTAACGAGCACGGGTAGAGAGCGGAGTTCAACTCGTGACTCCATTGTCTGTACTGTCTCGTGATTGAAAAGACATAACGCCTCTATCGGGTTTGCGTATATAAACCTAACAAAACTCTAGTGGAGCATATTACTTTCTACCGACTTCGAACAACGCAACTTCACTCCGACAGCTGAAGATGGCGAGCGCTCACGACAAGGCATGTCCCGAGGACAAGATGAATATTATACGTCTCCAATAAGTAAGTGCTGCAAACTTTGTATTTTATCGCTTGACATACGCTTGACCTCCCAAGTATTTCCTCGCCTTCTCTCCCTTCCTATCCTCCTCTGTCTCCCTCTTCTCTCTTCCCTCGCCTCCTCTGCCTTCCCATCCTCCTCTGTCTCCCTCTCCTCTCTTTCCTCGCCTTCTCTGCCTTCCTATCCTCCCCTGTCTCCCACTTCTCTCTTTCTTCGCCTTCTCTGCCTTCCTATCCTCCCCTGTCTCCCACTTCTCTCTTTCTTCGCCTTCTCTGCCTTCCTATCCTCCCCTGTCTCCCCTCCTCTCTTTCCTCGCCTCCTCTGCCTTCCTATCCTCCTCTGTCTCCCTCTCCTCTCTTTCCTCGCCTTCTCTGCCTTCCTATCCTCCTCTGTCTCCCTCTCCTCTCTTCCCCCGCCTTCTCTGTCTTCCTATCCTCCCCTGTCTCCCCGCCTCTCTTTCCTCGCCTCCTCTGCCTTCCTCTCCTCCTCTGTCTCCCTCTCCTCTCTTTCCTCGCCTTCTCTACCTTCCTATCCTCCTTTGTCTCCCTCGCCTTCTCTGTCTTCCTATCCTCCCCTGTCTCCCCTCCTCTCTTTCCTCGCCTTCTCTGCCTTCCTCTCCTCCTCTGTCTCCCTCTCCTCTCTTTCCTCGCCTTCTCTGCCTTCCTATCTTCCTCTGTCTCCCTCTCCTCTCTTCCCTCGCCTCCTCTGCCTTCCTATCCTCTCCTGTCTCCCTCTCCTCTCTTTCCTCGCCTTCTCTACCTTCCTATCCTCCTGTATCCCTCTCCTCTCTTTCCTCGCCTTCTCTGCCTTCCTATCCTCCTCTGTCTCCCTTCTGTGCTTGAGCTTGTCAAATCTCTTTTGGTGGCTTTCTTTACCTCCTTCTCAGCTAGTGTGTACTGTGTTTGAGCTGGTCTTGTCTCTTCTCGTGTTTTTGCACTGTCTCGTGATTGAAAAGACATAACGCCTCTATCGGGTTTGCGTATATAAACCTAACAAAACTATATACATGTTGTGTCACAGTCCTTTCTTATCTATGCGTATGTTGACCTAGCCTGCCCTCTTATCGTTTCGCCTAGCTACGTGGTGTTTGGTTACCGATTGTGTCAGCCGACGTCTCCATTACGTATTGTATCATAGTCCATTGATCTAGCTTGCCCTTTTATCGTGTGTCGGTTCCCTACGCGGTGTCCGGTTACATCGCTGCCTTATTCCACTCGCTTGATCATTTTCAATGTTTTCATATATGTTTCAGAGAAGATATTTTCAAAGTTTTCATATATTTAACGTCTCGTTCATACGCTTTGAGAGTTTTTCCCTCGCCTTCTCTGCCTTCCTATCCTCCCCTGTCTCTCCTCCTCTCTTTCCTCGCCTCCTCTACTCGATAGATATCCTATACATATCATACTTCACAGTATTATTATCGATTATTTTACTATTTTCTTCAATGTTTGTCGTTTCGACTAGCTACGCGGTGTTTGGTTACCGATGGCATCAGCAGACGTCTCCATTACGTATTGTATCATAGTCCGTTGATCTAGCTTGCCCTTTTATCGTGTGTCGGTTCCCTACGCGGTGTCTGGTTACATCACTGCCTTATTCCACTCGCTTGATCATTTTCAACTGTTTCATATATGTTTCAGAGAAGTATTTTCAAAGTTTTCATATATTTAACCTGGAGTAGTGATGACTCCGATATTGATGATGATTACACGTGAGTGTTCAACGATTATTTTACTATTTTCTTCAATGTTTGTCGTTTCGACTAGCTACGCGGTGTTTGGTTACCGATGGTATCAGCAGACGTCTCCATTACGTATTGTATCATAGTCCGTTGATCTAGCTTACCCTTTTATCGTGTGTCGGTTCCCTACGCGGTGTCTGGTTACATCGCTGCATTATTCCACTCGCTTGATCATTTTCAACTGTTTCATATATGTTTCAGAGAAGTATTTTCAAAGTTTTCATATATTTAACGTCTCGTTCATACGCTTTGAGAGTGTTAATGTATGTTCCAGAGACTTCAATGTTTGTCGTTTCGACTAGCTACGCGGTGTTTGGTTACCGATGGCATCAGCAGACGTCTCCATTACGTATTGTATCATAGTCCGTTGATCTAGCTTGCCCTTTTATCGTGTGTCGGTTCCCTACGCGGTGTCTGGTTACATCACTGCCTTATTCCACTCGCTTGATCATTTTCAACTGTTTCATATATGTTTCAGAGAAGTATTTTCAAAGTTTTCATATATTTAACCTGGAGTAGTGATGACTCCGATATTGATGATGATTACACGTGAGTGTTCAACGATTATTTTACTATTTTCTTCAGTGTTTGTCGTTTCGACTAGCTACGCGGTGTTTGGTTACCGATGGTATCAGCAGACGTCTCCATTACGTATTGTATCATAGTCCGTTGATCTAGCTTACCCTTTTATCGTGTGTCGGTTCCCTACGCGGTGTCTGGTTACATCGCTGCATTATTCCACTCGCTTGATCATTTTCAACTGTTTCATATATGTTTCAGAGAAGTATTTTCAAAGTTTTCATATATTTAACGTCTCGTTCATACGCTTTGAGAGTGTTAATGTATGTTCCAGAGACGAAGAGCTCCGCGACTACCACAGGTATTCATTCTGTAGAGTCATGGCGGAGCTGGTCCAGACACGGGAGCTTTACGATCCTCCCAATCCTTGGTTTGACCCTGACCCTGTTGTCCCTGACGACACGGGGGACATGGACAATTGGTGTGAGGAGTCATACGACAGTGATGACGGCTTTGTAGATTTCGTAGTTCGTTGACATCAATAAAACATTCAACTTTGCGGTGTTCACTCACCCACAAGTCTTGATGCACTTCGTTTAATAAAACACGGTTTCATATTATACGCTTGTATCTTTCATCAATAAAACACGTGTGCACTCGTATACTCTTGTGTTTCGTTAGTTCTTTCATACACGCGCATTCACCTACAACACCACTCCCCGTTAGGAGGCGTCACCTCTAACGTACCCGCCAGGGGGCGCCTCTCGTTATACATACATACGGTCACGTGACTACGCACTTTGCTCAGGGGGGCGGCTTTCGAAACCTCCCTATTATCAACCAAAACTCCTCAAAAAGGGCTGTGGATGGATAACCAGATCCACTCGTATACTACTGGCGTGTAATTGGTTTCGCCATATCGACGAGTTTTTTCCATCAATCGATATCCTCTGCTATTCCCGTCCTTCTCTGTTCTCCACGTTTGTTTTTTTGATATATTTCTTGTTTTACGTTACATTTTCTGGTGTTTTGTGCTACCTGTAACTTTTCTTTCCGTGTATCTGCCATTGCCAGTGTTACCAACGCGCATAGACAGGCACGTAGGCCTACAACAGTTGTCTCTTTAGCTGTTAGTGTTGTGGCACACACATAGGCCGATCCAGGAGGGGGATTGGGGGCACCTGTCCCCATGACCATTGGAATTTGGCGTGCCCGTACACCGTTTTGAATGGGTCCACGTGACCGTGCCCCATAGGCCCTTGAAAATGTGCCCCTGTTCAGGTTGCAATAAGTAATATATATAATACTTTTCAATATGCTGCATGCGTTCGTTCTTGTTTGTGTCCTCATACGTACCTCTGTTGAATCTTTTCCTCCCTAACTCAAAGTTAGGGTTAACGTTAAGCATAATGAAACAGCTTCTGACCTACTATGTATAGTCAACATTCCGAGTTTGGTCTGAGAAAGAGCTAAGCTAAAAACCTTGAAGCGTTCAAAATGTGATCATGCACATTCAATGGATAAACAAGCAAATTCACAATGTATAACACGGGAAGATACTTCTGATTCACATCACCAAGTTCCGTCGAACATTGCAACTCAACACACATCGACAAACTGCGAGGCAAGATGGAGAACAAAAGCCGTAGGGGCACAAATCCATCTCATGGATGGCACACAATGAACTAAACCAATACCGTACGACCTTGGCATCTGTTTGAGAAAATGTTAGCATGACAATGACTAGAGATCCATTGCTGCCTAATTTCCGAATAGAAAACACAATTTAGTATGATGATGACAAGCTATTTCCCAGTTGCTCTCTCTCATCGTAGCTGGAATTCGACGTTAATGCAAATACTGTGTTTAGAAAACTGGCACATGGGAAACATATCATCACTGGTGTCTAGTATCAGGTAGAGGTCTACAACATGGGATATCACTCGATTACATTTTCGAGAATCTTATGTATTTTCCTTTAGAACGTAATGAAAATACGTAGAGGTGAACATCGAACATGGACGTGCGGTGGAGCATCACTATTAAGGTTGCCGTCGCGACTGGGCCCAAAATGACCTCAATGGCCAGGTGACAAAACTAAATTCATATGCTTTACTACTGCTTCACGGTAATTTGAGACTATCCCAGAGTAACCTTCATTGCCAGGTGTCTCTATTACCAAAGTGACCGTAAAGAGTGTTTCGACTGTATTCTACTGAGACAGGTAGAATTAACCTGATGTAAAGTTATGCTAATTTCCGGGAAACGTAGCCAGAACCTAAATAGCGGTTGACCAATATTACCATATAATCCGAAGCAGATATATATATATCAAAGCGAAAAGGCTGGCCTTGTGTTATAATCAAAAATACCAAAGTCTTGACCTACGAAGATATTGAAGTATCCAGACGACTAGTTGGTGGATGTGGTTGTTATACACATTTTCTTGGGAAAATACATGTTTTCCTGATGACTGTAGTGGAGAAATTCAAAGATTGGCTATTGCGAACTTTGACATATATGGACGGATGAGGAAACAACGAAAACAATACTTGTGAACTCCTTGTTGTGTCCCAGTAGGATATATGGATGCTTGTCGTGGACAATTAAGAATGGACAGAAATGAATTATGTGCTGGAGGAAGGCGTTCCGAATCTCAAAGACGGCGATGAGAAGAAATAAGTCATTGAAAGGATAACAAATATTTCCACTACACGTATTGTTATTCTCAAACCGGAAGCTACGATGCTTCAAAGTCATCATGAGAGGAGAATGTGACAAGTTGGAAACGTTAATTGTAGTTTGGGTGTGTAAAGACAAGCGGACGTGGGGACGATCACACATCAGATGGATGGAAGTGATAATGTATACAACAACGCCGATGTGGATGAGTTGAGATAATTTGGGTTGGAGACCGTGCCAAAAGAAGTGAAATTACTTCACGGGACAATACATCACAATATCTTTTCTTTTGAAATAGCAATTGACTTTGCTTAGCTTACAACCTGTTTCGTATTCCACCGCACTTCGGACTAATCCTGCCAAAACCTGAAAATAGACTTTCCCTTCCCAAAAGGTCTTAGCTGTTACGTCAGTTTCCTTGAAAAGAGAGAATATTGGATTCTATAATTCGAACACTTTACTGGTTTAACTGAACTTTAATTTAAAAATACATGAGATCGCGCGTCCTGGATGCTTTCGACGTCGAGTTACGCTGACACTAGCGTCAATGATGTTGCCGCAACGGCGATGTGATAACAATGACGCATATTTGACATTTAGTGCTCTACTACACGTTATTCTCTACGGCGTAGTGGTGCAGAAAATAAGATTATCACTAAAATTAACGGATGTTCGATATACCACTTATTTAAAAATAAACAGCTTCGGTACTCGTTGGTATTTGAAGGTTATTATTTGAACGTCGTTCATTTGTTGAGTGGTTTCCCGGTGAGTATTATGGAATCGTAGAGCAACCACTGCAATATTGAGAATGTAACGAACTGTATATCCTATTCCGCCACATCTTGAGTGTTTGACTGCTTTGTGACACGCTCTGACACAACGAAATGTAAATCGATAAAAAAAACAGTGTGGCGTGGTTTACAGTAATAGGATATATTTATTTTTTCCCAAAATACACAACACAATATAATAATTGTTACATCAACAGAACGGCATACAATATAATACGATTGTAATCGAATTGAAAACAAAAGTGTTAAGTATATAATAGATGGTAGAAAAATAAAAGATTATGTCATAACAGGGAACGGGAGACTGCTACTAAGACTAAATGTAATCGCTGTCGTAGGAACCACCCTACACTTTACACTGCAACAGGTAAAAACAACTGGCAATGTACTAACGGACGCTAAAGTAATAACAACAGACAATTTGATAACGCATACGGTAATAAACAACAATTATAAAATGCCGCCATGATTTCTTTATAATAGTGGCTCGTAAACCTTTTTGGCTGCGAACACTGTTGTATTAAATTTCCTTGCTGAACACGGGGGAATCACAAAATCAGTGCCATTGGTTTACTATCGACGTAGAAAGAGGACCCGCCTTGCAAATTGAAAGCAATTATGGCGGGCGGAGTTGGTAAGATCGTACGATTTTGATAGTGTTGAAGGGGGTTATTCTATTTTACTTGATACTAATGATAACTAGGATGTAGCCAACCAGATAGAAAATATAATTTGCTTGCTTGGTTAAATCGAAATGTTTCTGTCAAACTGTACGTTGAAGGCTAGGACTCTACGATATGAAGTGAATCACTGGCATTCGCACCAATTCTTGCAAGGTACCCGAATAACGCATTTACGGCGGAATCAAACTGAATGTAACATGCCAATACCAGTTGCATACGAGAAGAACAATTTACGCCAAATGTCGCGTGAACCTGAAATGTTTTTGATATGACATCATATGATGTTTAAAATACATATAACCCGGGAAACAGTATTCGTCACATTTGCATTTGTTACCGGCAAGCGCAGGGCTTTTTTATTGAATTTTCACTGGGGTGGGGCAATGTCTTAAAGGGCACTTGTAATGGGTAAAAAGGGCAGTTTATGCATACATTAATGATTATGTTCATAATCCTTAGGCATGTATGAAAGCTTAATAGTAATTGAATTATAGTTGTGGGGCCTAGAATGACGAATGACCACTGCATATTGGTATGAAAATAAATGTTACACATATATTCTAGAAACATGTTTTATTACAACCAATACATGCAGTAGTCTTAGAAACATGAGACGTATCCTGCAAGTCAGAACGTTTGACAGTTGTTTCAATTTGACTTGACGAGTCCCTTTCTCGAGTGAATTTCCTAACGAATTCACACTGTCTGTAGATGTCCCAGTATGGAGCCCAGCATCTTCTTATCTTCTTTGAATTTGACGACTACGGGTCGAGGGTCATAGTAGGCGGTGCCCACCCTATTAAGTGCCACCGTGAGTCGTGCGTTTCTCGTGTCCTCATTCATACTAATGCGATGATTATCGACCAGGAGGTTTATGTGCCTCACGGTCCTTTCGGTCTGAATATAGTGTGGACTTATGCAAGCCAGAGATGCCAACACCTTCTGAATTGAAGCTGTTGCGACTGGCATACGTTGGCGCTGTCTGACAGTCAACTTACAACCGATATCACAGCCATCAAGCAGGAATGGCATATTCATCATGTTTTCCCACTCCTCGGCTGCCCCGGCCGCAAAGTCAGATGCCTCATCTGGGAAAAGGCGCCTGATGACGCGCACACAATGTTCAACGAATGATCTCAGACTGCGTGACATCACTAACTCCTTCATGGAAGATGGAACGGGAGAGGAGAGAGGAAAATGAGACGGGACGAAAGAAGAAGAGACGAAGGGAAGTGAGAGCAAATGTGATAGAAGAGAAGTCGATAAAAGGGACGCTGACAGGAGGAAAGGTGACAAGAGAAAAAGCGACAGGAAAGAATGGATCGGAAGAGAATGTGACAGGAGAGAAGACGGCAGGGGGGAAGGACAACAACTAGACAGATGCAAACCGAAGAAGGAGCTATTCTAAGGCAGTGATTGAGGGGGTAGACAACTGTAACTGACAGGGTAGAGAAGGTATTGAGACATGGCAAGGGGGGGTCTATATTGGTACATGTAGGAACAAATAATGCAGACAGGGAGGGAACAACTGCGATAGTACAGAAGTATAGACAGTTAGTGAGGAAGCTAAAGAAGACGAGAGTCGAACAGGTTATTTTGTCAGGAATGTTGCTAGTGATGGGAGGAAGGGGGGCAACGTATAGAAACTGCAAGAGGATGGCGATCAATGCACTAGCTGAGCAGATGTGTGAAGAAGAGGGGGTGGGATTCACAGATTTATGGGGATACTTTGTTGGGAGGGAAGATATGTACATGAGAGATGGCCTCCATCTTAGTGGAAAGGGGGCAGCAGTTTTCTCAGAGAATCTGCTGCAATCTGTTGACAGTGGGACAGGTTGCATCTATTTAAACTAGATTCGCAGGGGGGACTCACAGAAAAGCCTGAAAATGGAGGCATAGATAAAGACAGCACAAATAAATCAACAAATAACAGTCTGGAAAACTCTTCTGAAGCTGGATATAAATGTGTTTGTTTAAATGCAAGGAGTATAGTAAACAAAAGAAATGAACTAAACATTATGGTAGAAGATATTGACCCTCATATAATAGGTATAACCGAATCCTGGACCACCACCGATATATCAGATGCTGAATTGGGACTGACAGGATATGTAATGTTTAGAAAAGATAGAATAGGAAGAAAGGGAGGTGGAGTTATTTTATATATTAAAGAATCTATTCAGGCTGATGAAATAAAATTAGAAAGAGAAGCAGATTGCGAAGAAGCTGTTTGGTGTAACATAGTTACAGGAAACTCAACGTTAACAGTTGGGTTAGTTTATCGAAGTCCAAACATAAGCATAGAAGAGAATGAAAAAATACAAAACGCTATAAGGGAAGTAAGCAAAGGGGACTGTATTATTATGGGGGATTTTAACCATGGGCATATACAATGGAAATCTCTACAGAGTATGGGGAGAGAGGACCACAAGTTTTTAGTTTTAGTTCAAGATACATTCCTTTCTCAACATGTGCTAGAACCAACCAGGGGTGAAAATGTGTTATACATAGTGTTGTCCTCACAGAATGAATTAGTTGACAATGTCAAGATATGTGAGCCACTGGGGAGTAGCGATCACAACCATATACATTTTACCATCAAAGTAAAATCAGAAAGGAATAGCAAAAAGCAGTATAGGAGAAATTTCCACAAAGGAAGGTATAAGGACATGAGGAAATATTTAGCAAAGATAGACTGGAATAAGACACTGAAAAATAAGACGGCAACAGAATGCTGGAATATATTAAAGAGTGAAATTAAGTGCATAATCGATAAATTTGTACCCTTCAAAAAACAAGGAAAACGGTCCAAAAAGAAACACTTATCGAAAGAAGCCATTAGAAAAATTAAGTATAAACAAATGATGTGGAAGTCATATAGATGTACTGGAAATGATGAAGACTACAACAATTATAAAGAAGCACTTAACCAAGCTACAGCTGAAATTTGAAATTCAAAGAGAAGCTATGAACAACAATTAGCTAGTAATATAAAACATGAGAGCAAGAGTTTTTATGCGTATGTTCGAAGCAAACAGAAAGTTCAAGATAAGGTCGGTCCTCTAGAAGATAGTGCTGGAAATATAATATCAGAGGGATTCATAATGGCAGAAGACCTGAATGAGTACTTTAGTTCAGTGTTTACCAGGGAAGATATTAGTTCACTGCCAATACCAGAGGCTAAGTTCAAGGGGGCAGATTCAGACTATTTAGGACAATTAATTGTAACCCCGGAAATGGTAGCTAAGAAAATAAGGGCTATGAAGGATAATAAATCACCTGTAGTGGATGGTATTCCACCCAAACTACTATTGGAAATTGTAGAACAAATTAGCATACCACTTGCAACAGTTTTCAACTTGTCATTAGAAGAGGGAGTGGTTCCTTTAGAATGGAAAGAAGCAAACATTATACCGTTATTCAAAAAAGGTTCGAGAAACAAGTCAGAGAACTATAGACCAGTGAGTTTAACATCAGTGATTTGTAAATTATTAGAAAGACTAATTAAAGATCACATGGTGGATTTTCTTGTTAAACAAAACTTGATAAACCCATCTCAACATGGTTTTTTTAAAGCGAGGTCATGCTTAACAAATATGTTATGTTTTTTGGAAGACATCACTAAGTGGGTAGATGAGGGATCACCAGTAGATATCGTCTACTTAGATTTTCAAAAAGCTTTTGACAAAGTACCACATCAAAGATTACTGCTTAAACTAAAGGCCCATGGCATAGGAAATGGTATAATAAACTGGATAGAACAATGGCTGATTGACAGAAGACAACGTGTAGTAGTTGATGGGGAGGCTTCAAACTGGAAATCGGTATTGAGTGGGGTACCACAGGGATCAGTATTAGGTCCTATATTATTCTTAATATACATCAACGATTTGGATGATGAAATAACAAGCAAGGTGTTGAAATTTGCGGATGATACAAAAGTGTTTAGAAGGATTAAAAGTGATGGAGATAGACAGCATTTACAAGATGATCTTGACAGGTTGATCAAATGGTCTGAAAAGTGGCAAATGATGTTCAATTTTGGGAAATGTAAATGCCTCCACATAGGACATGGGAACGAAGAGGTAGAATATACAATGGGGGGTACTGTACTAAGTACTACTGTAAAAGAAAAGGACTTAGGGTTAATCGTTAGTGCTGATATGAAGATTTCAGAGCAGTGCGGAATTGCAGCTTCAAAGGGAAATCAAATCCTTGGATTAATTATGCGAAACATAACGTATAAGGAAAAAGAGCTAATAATACCGCTGTACAAAACAATAGTTAGGCCTCATTTAGAATATTGTATTCAAGCGTGGAGGCCATATCGCAGGAAGGACATATATATGCTAGAAAGAGTGCAGAGGAGAGCAACTAAAATGATACCAAATCTGAGGGATCTTAGTTATGAAATACGCCTAAAAAAATGCGGTTTAACAACACTAGAGACCAGGAGATTGAGAGGAGATCAGATAGAAGTGTTTAAAATATTGAAGGGTTATGAAAATATTGATAGAAATATGTTTTTCTCAGTTAAGATAGAAGGACTAGAGGACATGATCTTGCATTAGCAAAGGAGCAGAGTAGATTGGAAAGTTTTCATTTTCACAAAGGACTGTAAATGAATGGAACAGATTACCTGCTGATTGTGTGGGTGCTAGTAGCGTGAATATGTTTAAAAATAAAATCGACACATACCTCAGACGGGCGGGATACACATAGATAAAAAGGTCGGACTCTCGATAAGCCAAGGGCTTCCTTGTCCACCTGCTACCTAGAGTTAATTCTCTGGGTGGCAATCTTGTTAAATCTTGTTAAATGTCTTTGATGACATCCTCCTGCTCCGGGTGCATACGTTCAGACGGGTATTCGTACGATGCTTGCACGACGTCCAACCTGATTGTTCGTCTATACAAACGAACTGGTGATTTCACTTTCGTTGTGTTAGGTCCTCTTTTGTGTTATCGGTTGGACAACTCACTTTCTCCTCCCTTCTTCCCGGGAAAGGTATATCCCTCATTAGGTTCAACTTCTTGATTGCCGCATCAGCCACAGTGAGAAGATCGCGGATGAACAAATAACTCCTTTGCAACTTCTTCTGGAGTGTTTCAAATATCTCCAGGATGTCGCCCAACGTTTGTTGGTGGTTCCAGATTCTCAGGAACCCTTTGGCTTTAGCCTTCTCCTTTCTGTCGCTGGTACTTTCTGGCGCCTGCATCTGTTCCCACACCATAATGCAGGCTGGTAGGTTATTCAGCACAACATCCAACAGCTGCACCTCGTGCTGAGAAAACCTGACATCGTGGTGCCGGGGGAACTGCTTGACATTCCAGGCCTGCGCTGACATCTTAATCCGTTTCGGCGTCTGGAAAAATCATACGATTCCCAGTAGACTGGACTTCCAGACTCCCAACTCAAGTACGGTGCTGACGACCGACTCAATGGCTAAGTCAGGTCGGTGTACAGCACACCAGAATGTTGCCAAACCGCACTGCATTTGGTCAGCAAGCAGACGCCATAATCCACCTTGTCTGCCGGTGTTTGTCGCCTCGCCGTCAGTGGTGACACCAACCAGTTTCGTGTCTTTACCTCCTGTCAGATCCAGAGCTTTGTTCACCGCTTCAAGTAGTAGTCTGGCGAATGCATGACAACTGCTACTTAGAGTTGTTTTATTATACCCCAGTGCAAATTTAAACCAAACACACTAAAACGAATAAAACGTAAGCCCTACAAGGGGCTGGTTTGGGAGAATGGCGGCACACTGAGGAGGGGGAGTTGGTCTGATTGCCGCAAGCGATATAATAAAGTTTGGACTGTCACTGGAGACTCTTGGCGACTCATTCAAAATTACTAGGACGTGCAATGATGTATGTGTATAAGTTTGTACATATTCACGTACGTATGTATGTACGTATGCATAACACACACACGCACACACACACACACACACAAATACATTCGCGGTATATAATAAGGTTGGCGCGCGCGCGCACACACACACGCACACACACATATACAGCGTAATACCGAGTCATTAAGAGTGTTCAAAGAGCTTTACTCTTCATCCCCTGGGCTAAGCTTCAAAAAGGCAGTAAGAGGAATCAAACCTACATCATCTCGATCGAGTTTACAATGTTCTAACGAACGTGTTATCATATAGAATTGTTCAATGCGACGTAATATTGATTATTCCGATGAAGGGGTGAAATCTAGTAACATGAAGAAGCAAATAAAACGTGGTGCCTTTATCCGGCCTGCCTATATGATCTTAAAATATATTGCTATAACAGGCAACCGCCTCATAAGTTCTTGGAACTAGTCGGTGACAGTCGCGACTTTACATGTACGCACGACATATTGGCTTCCTTTGTGACACCGGTGACAACGCTTGTATCGTGATCGTCATTATGCCTTTTTATTATCCAAAACGGAAGTCAATCCGTGTGTGTGTGTGTGTGTGTGTGTGTGTGTGTGTGTTTGCGTGTATATATATATGTGTGTGTGTGTGTGTGTGTGTGTGTGTGTGTGTGTGTGTGTGTGTGTGTGTGTGTGTGTGTGTGTGTGTGTAAGTGTGTGTTTCTGTTTGTGTGTGTGTGTGTGTTGCATGCGTGTGTGTGCGTGTGTGTGCGTGTGTGTTTGCCTGTGTGATTGTGCGCGCGTGCGTGCATGGTATAGTTCCAATTCCCTGCTTTGTTTGCAGGTAATTATAGAAGGATCGTAAATAAATATTTAAACATCTTAGAGTACAGTTCCATTCGTGGGAGCGACATTATGATCATAAAAATATGTATGTAGCACGCGCAGAACTTCTTCTTTTGAACCGTTTCTGTCTCTGGACAATAGTTACCAGCTGCAGCGATCACAGGCCACCGCACGGGAGACGGGATCGGCGTGTATATTTGACGGACACACACTCGCGCGCGCGTACACACACACACTGACGCACACATACGCGCGTACACACACACATACGCACATGTACAGACACTCATTCACACACACGCGCACACACATGCGCGTACACACTGACGCACACACACGCGCGCTCATTCACACATACACACGCACGCACGCACGCACACACACGCACGCACGCACATTCGCTCTATTTCGGAGACGTTCCCCATGTCATAGTCCTGAGGTAAACTCATTAACTTCAACATTGTGATATCTTACCGTAATAATATCGCCATTGCGTGCTTTTATGCGTCGCATTGCAACTATTTGTAATACTGTATGTTATGTTAGAGACACCAACAGCTGAGAAGAGGATGCATAGCAAACAACAAACTGCACTACCACTGCCATCCTGCTACGTTTAGCTGCTAAGGTTGCGGCAGGATGTGTCACTCCAAATTCCTATCCGAAGGTGACAACGGGGGCATCAGCATCTCGTGACTATGCTCTGCTGACTACTATCTGTTTTCCTAATAGTGTTTCTCACATAATATACATCATGCAGGCCTAACACTCCGCTAGTCTCGGCTTACGCTTCATGTATGTATAACAATCCATTGCGTGCCTGTGCAATACATTTTGGACGTTTTTTCTACTGGTATCGCGTCACTTCCTGGCATTGTTCATAGTTAAGTACGCACGCGCAGCCGAACTTCCACACGCACGTCCGCATTCTTCGGCAGTGGCACGAACTACAAATAAAGTGTATTAATTAAGAATTATGTAGGCATGTAATAGTGTTGATAACGGTACATTACATTAGACTTAATCAGTTCAAAGTATAGCTACCATTAACTTGCGTATTGTTCAGTAGCCTGATTAACCTGAAAACAAATATTGTAGTTTTCTTTCCAGGGGCTGAACTAATAAGGGGAACGGTCCAGGTGATCCACCAAGGCACCATTTGGGGTTTGGTGGAGTGGTGTGTTTGAGTTTTCAAAGAATAACTATACATCTCCACAAAACTAGATGCGTATCTCAGCTTAAGCGTATCTCGATTAAGTAGGGCATGCTTATTCTGCTTACTGTAGAACGTTGACGTTTGTGGGAAATATACGAACAGTTACTATTTCAATTTGTGGTGGATTTGGCCTTAAAACGGTATATTTAGAATAATCTACATACAGGAAGAGCGGACCTTCATTGAAGTCGCATTCATTACATTAAAAATCGACTATTAATGTGTGTTTTAATAACTACTGTACAGTCGGCTTGTGTTTTACGAATACTGTAAATGGCACACTATACACTGTACATGTATACCGCTGTCCAAACATGATCTAACACATGTGCTACAAATTTCTTGCAACGCAGCGGAGTTCATATTCTCAAAAACATTGGTACCTTAAAGGGAAACAAAAGGCAATTGTTTCGTCCTATGCATCTAGAAGAGTTAATAAAGACCGACCATTTGCAAATACAATCACGAATATTATGCCAGTAGTTTACTATAATGATCTTGTTGGAGACACACAATATACGTTGTATGGGCAGCGCTTTTTTGATAGAAAGACTGACGTCACGAGTGCGTTCTCCCTCCAGTTCGCCGTCCAACGAACTGGGAATACTAGTCTAGTTTATCACGCCCAATAACCCACATATATTTATGCCAACCGTTTGTTACCATTTGAAATAACATTTATTTTGTCAGCTGGTTATGACACTTTCAATGATGTAAGTTGTTTGTATGTATATTGTGAGATGTCTATATCCATAGCCGGTATAGCAGACCAGGTAGTTTACGACGTAAATAATCGCCTAAGTTGCTTCGTTGTTGTAACTTGTAAATATGTGACCTATGCATTTTGAATTGTATGGTATTATAATAGTTAGTTATGCATAGATAATTGAAACTCGGTTTCTGAATCGAATCGAATACACGAAATCAATACAAACAGGCGTATCCGTATACATATTGAGAAAAACTAGGAACGTCACAGCTCGGCGCATATAGATCAAGCCTCCGCGTCATATCGGGATATCGGGCATTTTATTGGAATTTTTCCATTTGATACCACATCCTGAGTAAACCACTGACGTGAAAGTGGTGATTGTAGTTGCAAAGTATTAACGCTCTTAGGTGCATAATACCAAACAGTTGCCTTTTCTTTCCGTTTAACATATAGTGTGTCTTCATACATCATGTCATTATGGAATGGAATCAGATTTGATAATAGTTGAGAACGAGAGTCGCAAAAATACTTTTCTAATACATAAACACGATTCGTGGAATAGAAACCTACACCGTTATTGTAGTTTCGTAATAACAGCCACTGCATGCTCTTCTTTCCGCTATACTTAGAACATTTCGTAAAAGCATGCAATAACAAATCCATTGATGCAGGTGGTTTGACTTTTGGTTGCCGCTGTTCCAATGTAGCATCAATACGCAACCGTCTGTCTTCTTCCAAAGAACTAATCAACGACAGCTGTTATTCTACACTCATGCAAGGCGACATTTACGACCGGAATGATATCGATGTCAGTGATTGTGCCACCACCACGGCATCTATTTCAAATAACCAGGTCAATGTGTCATTGTCCGAAACATGCTGGCACCTGCGTCGGTTGTACCAGTTTGTGCGTGTGTGAGTGTGTGTGTGTGTGAGTGTGTGAGTGTGTGTGTGTGTGAGTGTGTGTGTGTGTGTGTGTGTGAGTGTGTGAGTGTGTGAGTGTGTGAGAGTGTGTGTGTGTGTGTGTGAGTGTGCGCAATATCATATATAACTTTTTGCTTTGTATACATGTGTGTCTGCATATTGCGATTACTATTGGTGCAGTGGTAATCGTAAGATAAACACGGTATCTTGATGCGTACGAGTATCTCGGTGGTACAAAAATCACCATTAACGCATATACCTTCTTATCAAATACGGACGATATGGTGGCCTTTAATTATGATATAATTAATTAATGACGGTCCTGTAAGAACAGCCCGACAGCTCTTTGTCTGTGTGCTACGGCTCTGTCCATCCCATACGTGGGGAAGGGAATGGTGATTCTTACGAGATATGTAACTGGTTACTGCGTACCGCTGGTTGTTTCGAGATACTGGCAGCAGGATTCTGATCATCAATATTCGAGATGATTTCGGGTGAGCTGGCTATATTTCTGGTTCATATAGTTTGCGCTGTGTACAATGTTAGCTAACCTCAACATTGCAATGATATTGTCAATGCCGCGTAATTAGGCGAACTTCACTTTTGCCTTTGTGAAGAGGTTTGTATATCCTTCACGGAGTGGACTTTTGTACAACAACTGCATAGCATTGGTAGCAGCATCGTCAAGCCCAATTTCATGAAAAGGAATATAAGCATGGCATCTTGAACAAAATACCAGTGAAACATGTCCAAGACCGTCCATTTCTTGTTGTAGCTCGATGATGTCATCTGATAGCTTGTTGCATATTTTTGACTTTTTGACAATAACAAAGTTTCTTTTTTGTACTTTTCTTCTCAGTTACTGTTAGATAACATGTATGTTAGAAAGCAGTATGTAACAAAATAACCGAATATAGCTTATCCACCGTAGCTCCCTAGCGCCCTGACCCATCTGTTGACAACTGGAATACTACTTATGGATTTTTAGATTGACCAATCCTTTTGTTTTGATGCGCTTCTGAGCTTGGTTTCCAAGGATTTAGGCGCAATAGAAGTGATCTTATTATTATTATTAATATGACAATGGTAGTTTTAGGTAAATACACACGCATGCACACAGAGAAGCCGCTAGAGAAAATAAACGCTCTTACTTTCGAAGATTGCCAAAGAAACTTTTTGCCTCTGGAGAGTCGATAGCTTTCATCTGGTTCCTGACGGACCGATTAGGTCCGGCTACTACCATCGCCGCAATAGCAAGTAGAACCGGCAAACCTATTAACCACGCCTTCATGCTGTACTGAAACCAAGAAAGAACCATGCTTATAACGTATACTATCCACACCAAATGAAATAATCACGTGAAACACAGTCAAAAGTCGCGAAAGCAGAACATACAAAGACAAAAACCACAAACATTAGCGACGAAATGAGTCGTATTGTCTCGGAGATGAACATGCGACTTGTGGCTTTCCAGTCGTAACAGGAAGAACACAGCTTTTCTTGTGGCAACACTTCGCTCAGTGGTCAGTCACCTATTGTCGCCGTTCGTATATATGACATGCCTTGATTAGTATTCCGCCTACGGGAGCGCGATCAAGACTCCACCCAAATCTCCTTCCATATGTAGAACGAAATGAAACACGTACTCGACACGACACATACGGGCCGTATTTTTCGCGGTCTTATATGGCAAGCAACAACAAAAACGTCGGTCAGAACGCGATACGGCCGTCCACAGTAGTAGTAGGGTTCCTGATCTGATACAGCAGACAACAATAAAACCGTGCATGCAGAAGGCAAGAAACGATACCGTCGAAGGCCGAGCCGAATGAGTCGGTGGCAAGCAATTTCTATCGACGGTCACAACGGTCTCATTACCAGTGCAACACAACAACTGCGAGCTGCGTGAAACACAACCTGTGCGGTTTCCGTAGAGGCAACCGCGGTGCGATCGTATTCTTATAAAACAGCCAGGAAGTAGCGCTTAATCATAGACAGTGGTTGTCGCCGTGGTAACGCACATCTCGTATCAAGAACATGTACAAAAGATAAGCCTACCTAAGCAGGTCTTTACAAGGACCTTGCAATTTATTGTCCAAGTAAGGGAAGGTGATCAGGTAGACAAACGTAGCGTATGCTCCTTATGATAAATGTAACAATTGAACACACTGGCCTCTCTCTCTCTCTCTCTCTCTCCCTCCCACCCTCCCTCCCTCACTCAGTCGCGACTAGGCATGGTTCGATGCATTCAGGTTTAACTCTATTTTGTATTTGTATTTTAGTTTGGGGCAGCGTGTGTGTTCCGTACGCGTGATGTTTGCTCTTTTGAGTATTTCTGGACCAGACCCACATACACTTTTGATACGCAATTATATGCGAGTGTGTAGTTGTAACAGGAGCATCTTAGCCAACTGTGGTTTCTGCGACACCTTCTGTCCCGTCTTCAGCAACTGTTTCCCCTGCTGCATCTAGCACGGCCTTTGAGATGTGGTTCTCCGTGTTTCATGAACGTCAGCGACAATTTCAAAGACGTATAATTGTGTGTTACTTCTACGTAATTTCTATGAACGTCAGCGACAATTTCAAAGACGTATAATTGTGTGTTACTTCTACGTAATTTCTATGAACGTCAGCGACAATTTCAAAGACGTATGATTGTGTGTTACTTCTACGTCATTTCCATGAACGTCAGCGACAATTTCAAAGACGTATGATTGTGTGTTACTTCTACGTCATTTCCATGAACGTCAGCGACAATTTCAAAGACGTATAATTGTGTGTTACTTCTACGTTATTTCCATGAACGTCAGCGACAATTTCAAAGACGTATAATTGTGTGTTACTTCTACGTTATTTCTATGAACGTCAGCGACAATTTCAAAGACGTATAATTGTGTGTAACTTCTACGTTATTTCTATGAACGTCAGCGACAATTTCAAAGACGTATAATTGTGTGTTACTTCTACGTCATTTCCATGAACGTTAGCGACAATTTCAAAGACGTATAATTGTGTTACTTCTACGTCATTTCCATGAACGTCAGCGACAATTTCAAAGACGTATAATTGTGTGTTACTTCTACGTCATTTCCATGAACGTCAGCGACAATTTCAAAGACGTATAATTGTGTGTTACTTCTACGTTATTTCTATGAACGTCAGCGACAATTTCAAAGACGTATAATTGTGTGTTACTTCTACGTCATTTCCATGAACGTTAGCGACAATTTCAAAGACGTATAATTGTGTTACTTCTACGTCATTTCCATGAACGTCAGCGACAATTTCAAAGACGTATAATTGTGTGTTACTTCTACGTCATTTCCATGAACGTCAGCGACAATTTCAAAGACGTATAATTGTGTGTTACTTCTACGTCATTTCCATGAACGTCAGCGACAATTTCAAAGACGTATAATTGTGTGTTACTTCTACGTCATTTCCATGAACGTCAGCGACAATTTCAAAGACGTATAATTGTGTGTTACTTCTACGTCATTTCCATGAACTTGCTTAAACACGACGGAACATCAACTATTAGTAGTCTACAACCACGATAGCATTGTCCACTTTAGTGTTCACTGCGTTGGTATAGCTAAATCCTTTTGCGAGTTTAATACATTAATCATAAATCGTTTACCAAGGCATGTTTTAATAGAACCATTATATATTTCTTTGGCAATCGTCACTGTGCGTTTTAAGCGTTTAGATTTATCGTTGCACGTGATGTTTGAAATGGTAACCTGCTAGTATCCATCATTTTTATTTGCAAAAAGAAAAAATGTATAAAAGAAAGCATGTAAAACAGAAGAAACTGAACCACTGAACTGGTGCATCATGGGTGAATGGGTAACCTTGCTAACTGCCTTTCTTACAGATTAGGGTTTTGAAGGAACAGTACAAACAAACAGTTTTGTATTGCTCATCAAAACAGTACTGGTACTTGTAGAGTGCACTGAACATGTGTACAAGTATGGCACAAGTACATGACCAATAATTTCTACATGACTATTAGTAATGAGAGCTTTCGTATCAGGTATGTTTCATATCACATGCATATTATTATATTTATTTAAGTTATGTGACTGTTTTATGTCACTCTATTTTCAGCATCTACCAGGCCATTTTAACAGTTAGGTAGTATACCTTTGATAGAAAGAAAGAAGAAATAAGTTTATTTCACCTCGTGTACGTAGTGTCGTTCTTCTTCTTCTTGGATGTGGTAGAAGAGTGATAGAAGAGGAAGACCGAAATTAAGATGGACAGTGCCTAAATTGTTCTCAAAAGGGTAGAAGTGAACAGCCAATACTAGGAAACAATTTCATAAGATCGGGATAGTCGGAGGAATATCGCCGATAGTGATTTGGCTTCTACTCTGCAAGAGAAAAAGAAGATGAAATGTAATACGGACAAAACTGAAGGAGACGGGAAGAAAAGACGTGGGTTTGCCGTACCTTTGAACCATTTTTTCGAAGCTCACTTGTGTCATTGATAGAGTATTTTTTAAACGCAGTGTGCGCCAACTGGAAAACTCGTATGCACTACGTGCCTACGACATGCCAGTTTATGGCTTGTGATAATTTGCTATTTCGTCTTGGTGAGATCAACGGACAAACTATTAAATTATTGTTGATCTGGTATAGTAAACAATAATCGAATAACGAGGAAGGAGCTTCCCATAACATAAGAATTTTCATCCTCATGAAAATTATCCAGTATATAGATCAAACTCAATCCTTTATACGTATTAAACGAACTGCGCAAATTACGTTTAACAACTATTCACACACACTATATATATACATAAATTAACCTGATTCGCGATTACCTAAATCAATTAAGAACTGACAAGGAGCTTAACGTACTATTATTAAGTTATAAATATTATACAATTATAATAATTTCGACAATAATAAACACTTTACATTTTATTGTGCCATAATCACGCATTATTATGAATAAAATATAAATTTGTTAGTGATGCATTTCATACATAATGGCACATAGAATGAGTATCAATTCCTGTTACCTGCTCCCGAATGCAGGCAATATTCAGACTAGTTCATTTATAATCAAGCGTGCAATGTCTATAGTCAATTCTGAATGTTGTGTTAATAATGTAATACAGTTTCATTTCATATAACATAAATACAATTGTTGTCGTGGACGAACCCACATGATTGACCAATCATGCCAATACATGATGTCACAACCTACGGTTAAAGTCAATGTCAAACCCACTAAAGAAATCATACTATTTAGTTGTAGGAAACTGTTCCACGTATTCACATTCTTAAAAATGTTTGTTTTCCTCGATCAGATCACACAAACTGACACAGTTAGTATTCAAAAGAGTACTGGTCGACGAGAAGCAATTCCTTCTCTGAAATGTTATAGTTGAACCGAGTATAAGTTAAACACCTACAAATTAGTAGCCGAGATAATCAAGTCAATTCGCTCTCGTAATAAAACAACAATGGTGCCGACAACACCCTTGTTGTATACGGTATACAAGTACCACAGTTGCTGCATGGAAAATATTATGTTGTACTCACACGCACAAACATCACTTTTACTGTTCTGATGGAATAGGCACGGTGGTAATAGCGTCGACCAATGTCACAAGTATTATAATAGGAACACCTACTGAAGTCACAAGATAACATTTCTGCAGTGGTTAAGCACATTATTAGTATTACGCCATATAGCTCGCACTGGGAGGCGTTGCCCATCTGGCAATCAATGTATCATAATGGCATCCTGCAGAAGAACATCACTATTTTGCAAGCACTGGCATATGTAAAATATGTTTCTCATCACACAGCTTCCTGAAGGCAACTCTTCTTTTACAAAGATCATGGGAATGTGTCAGTGCTATTAAAGCCATATCATTTCATCACATGCACTACAAAACAGCAGGCTTTGGTTCATACCTTTGGCATATCTTTGGATCAACTTATCATGATTGGATAGTTAGCTAACACAATTTCCCATTGCATATACATGCACATTATCTCTTTGAATGCATCCAGGTGCCGTTAAACGTGTGTAAAATTGTACTATGTACATGTAAAACTACATAACAGGACACTGAGTATAGATTTTGCCTACATTAATGTTATATTATCACATTAAAATGTGAAGCCTTCATGATAAATCCACAAACAATGCCAAAGTTCTTTGTACTAACTAAATATCACAGCATCTGTATGATATACTTGAGAGTAGGCTCATGTGTATAAACCTTCTATAAAGCAATTGTTGTCATAAAAACATGTTATATTGATGTACACCAAAATGTATTTGGGTAGACCATACAAAAATGAAGGATTCAAGTAGAATTGCACGTTTACTGTCAATTTTGCCTAAATTGCACGTCAAATACTGGCAGCGTACTTAGTTAATTTATTACTCAATGGTATGAAAATGTTCAAGGTTTGTTAATTGTTTGTATTTCTGTAATGACTGCAGTACTTACACAGCCTCTACAAGTTGAACACTGTGGTTTGTTAATTGTTTGTATTTCTGTAATGACTGCAGTACTTACACAGCCTCTACAAGTTGAACACTGTGGTTTGTTAATTGTTTGTATTTCTGTAATGACTGCAGTACTTACACAGCCTCTACAAGTTGAACACTGTGGTTTGTTACTGTTACAACACAAATCGGTGATCAAGATGACGATAGAATGGATACTTTTCAAACTACATTAATGGTAACATGAGTTCATGGTAAAATTGTCATACTTATTACCATATTAAGCTGTACTGTGCTGTTGAACGCATTCACACTCGAAGGTGTTTACTTTTAAGACACTTTGCTCATGTATCCTTTCGCCGTGACGGGAAACTGATACCACACATACTCAACGGGTTCGGCTTCATCATCTGCTCCTTGATCCGTCGCACAGAACCCATCATGGTTGGGGATAACCAGAGAACTGCGCCGCCTATCACTAGAGCAGTACGACCCGCGATGTGATCTTGGTCGGCGCTTAGTTGAAGTCTGGCACGAGCTAACCGACGTGTGCCCAGAATGCAAGCAGCTGACACTACCGGGCGAAACCCGTGGCGTGTACATAGGCAGTGGTTCGATGCCCGAAATATCGACGTCTGTCTCGTCTAACTGACTCAACTCTGCAGGCGCGATCCCGGATGTGCAGTGGAAATTCACCATCAGGTGCTGTCCCCTGATGGGCACGTTAAAATGCGGTTTGTACAGCATTCTGTGCGGCGCGAAATCACAATGTCTAGACGCTTGCATCAACACGGTCAGTTTCGTGCTCGAATTCATCGTTTTCGCGGCGCTTTGGAAATCGCCTGAAATTACGGTTTTGAACAGGGATGCAATGCAAGACTTCAGCGACAGTACGGGACCTTCGTAAAACGCAGTCGGAAAATGGAGGATGAGCACTTCCTTTGGGGTGACGATCGTCGAACCGAGCAAAATGGCCACTTGTTTGATGGGGCCTCCTTCGGCAAACACGCGCTTTATGAGCGAAAACAGCTCCTCGAGAGAATCCACCACGAGTTTCCGCTTCCGGTGCTCCGACTGGTTTGGACGCCGCATGTGCTGCCGCCTGGTGGTCGCATTCTCCTGCTCCAGTTTCTGCAAAAGTGAAACACCGTGTACATCAGGTCTAAGTACTCTATCCAACCCACACTGTGGGTAGGCATTTGAGAATGTTCTTGGTAATTTAGTATGTTACAAAGATGCCACAGTTGCATCAGACCAATATAAGAAAAACTTATTTTTTGACAGTTATAAATTCGGCTGGGTGGCAAAGATCTGTTTTTGTTTTGTGTTTTGGCCTGATACAGGATTACGAATAATGAAATAAATTATGTATTTTTCTTGTCCTACCATAAGAACTTCTACGATTGGCTAGATTTAACAAGGTCGGTCACATGGTCGGACAACCGGAAACCCAACTATAATTCTGAAAGGCCATATTTATAATAATATAATTTTGTACAGAATGTTTCTCACCACAGAAACAGTAATTATTACATTTCATGAACAATGATCTAAAATATTACAGTACTTTTATATCAGACTTAGGGTCTAGTAGATTTTCCTGAGTATAAGTTAAAGTACATTGCAGAAAGGCGAATACAAGTATCAAAAAATTCCTTTTAGTACAAATGCAAGTATGCAAACTGAGTGCGTGTGCAGGGGTAATAGAAAATTAAAAAGAACGAGGTTCTGAAGAAAATGTACTAACAAGATTGCTGTTGTATGAATGGGAGTATTTCGCGTTATCCCAAACGAACTGCTCCATAATGTTAAACAGTTTACGGTTTTTAGAAAATGTATCCTCAACATTAACAACCTGATAACATGTATCCTCAACATTAACAACCTGATAAAATGTATGCACAACTGTAACGATATTGTTAATGGGCTAATTTGGACTAGATGGGCAGAATCTCTGTATATTGTAAATTGGTGATTTTATATCATGTTTTACATATTTATTTATTGTATTAAAATTATTTATTAACTTTATTTAACTTATTATCTTATTTAAATATATTTTTTATCTATTTATATACCTTACTTATCTTTTAAAAGGTATGTATTTTTTATACCCATTATATACGTACCAACTGTATGTTTTTTTGCCTGAAATAAATGTATTCGTTTGTAAACATGTAAACTAAAGAAAAAACACTGTAGGATCCGTGGCATGAACACCCCTCCCCATTACAGGTACAATTTAAGGATTTGTCAACTGACAACACATGCATTTCTCTTATCTCTGCTAGTTCCTATGTACCCTAGTTGTTGCTGGTAGCATCTTAGAACGTGGTTAACAACTGCATGTATCACCTCGTCATCAGGTAGTCTGTGGAGAGCCTGGTTGATGGACTTATCCACTTAATTGGTGTATGCTGGATGTGAATGGGTAGCCTTGCTAACTGCCTTTATTAGAGATTATGGTTTTGAAGTAACAATACAAACAAATAGTTTTGCAGTGCTCATAATAAACAAGTATTGGTACTTGTAATAATGTCTACATGACTACATGAGTAATGGGTGCTTTCGTATCAGGTCTGTTTCACATGTATATTAATATATTTGTTTTAAAAGTTATGTGACTGTTTTATGTCACCCCATTTTCAACGTTGTACAGGCCATTTGTAACAGTTAGGCAGTATACATTTATTGATAGAATTGGAAAGAAAGAAGAAATAACTTTATTTGACCCGTGTACATAATAATTAATATCGTTCTTCTTCATACATGTAATGTGCGCTGATAAACATAGATACACATACAACACATCATTATATGTGTGCAAATCAATAATTTGCCAATAAGAAGTAAATAAATCTTTTTTTTCAGATGAGGTAGGTGACTAAAAAGAATGTCGCCCTCATTTGAGCCACCACATTTATGTTAATAATAACTTAGGTCCTTTTAACAACAAAAATGTCTATATCATGTGTGTACGGGTGCATGTATTAGTATGTGAATGTGTACATGCATGCGTGTTATCTGTTTGTTTTGTGTTGCCTGAGTATGTGTATACTTGCTACTTTCTAATGGTTTCTACATTTTCATCAGATCACAATTTATTTGTTTTGCTGGCATGTATAGCAATTTTATATTCTGCATTTATCATCATCATATTTGGCAAGAAATTATTTTTGTAAAACCGCGTAAACTATGGGCGTATATTTTTTTCTTTGAATAAATTGTGAGTGTTATTTATAGCGTGTGGCAAGTTAGATTTCAGAAATTTCACTGCAAACTCATGTTTAGTTCTAAAGGATATACAAGTGGTGTACTTGTGTGTGTTAGCATTTCAGACAACTGGCCTGTTTTGTAAATAAAAAAGTAAAGGTAAGTTCTTATATAGCTCAGTACAGGACTGCTCAAATCATTTTAATAAATAAACGATTTAATCAATAAATCAGTAGATCACTGTGAATGCATTTATGACAGAACAACACAACTCATTTGATAAATGCATCAAATTTATTATGGCAAAATGAGACAGTCCAGCCAGATCTCTTTGGGGCCAGCTGTGACAGCCTGAGAACAGGATGCAAGACTAGGATATTTCACATGACCGGAAATAATCCTGGGTCAGTTACTTCATCATGTGACTGCGGCCACATGACCAGAATCCTGGGTCTGAACCCACCTGGGTGTCAAGCCAACCCTTTAGAAATACTGACCCTCTTATCATTTACAAAGGTGAAGAAATGGGGCTGGTTGGTGGGTGACGTGCTTCTTTGTTCGTGCTAGAGACAAAGATGGCATCGAGCATAGAAGTTGTTCTTCCTATAACACTGGGCTAATGTAGATGATTGAATAGCTTTACTTCCCATGCCACAGGGTATATGTTATGATTGGGCAGCTACCCCCTGCATAGAGGAGGTAGAGGGTGAGTTTCAGGGGGTACCAATGTTGTGATTGGCTATAGCCATCCCCTGCAGAGGAATGCCCTTAGGCAGCCTCCTGACCCAGTAGTGACTTGTTGTTGGTGAATGTCCTTAGGTAGCCTATTGCCCTGCAGTGACTTGTTGTTGTTGTTCTGGCATAAACCATGCACAGTGATAAACAGTATGCCTCAATCTAAAGTAAAATTGTAATTGTTATACTTTAATATTTCTTCTACCTTTAATAGGTTAAGTTTTTACAGAAGTGGTTCAGTATTTGCATTAAGTGTGCTTAGGGTTATTATCCACCTACCTTTTTTCCTGAATTTCCTTGATTTTATTCCCCTGGTATCCCCATGCCATAATGCAATAATTAATGTATGATGACATTAATGAAATGCATAACAAAATTTTTATTTATCAGTATGACAAATCTATTTAAGATGCCAATTATTTTGGAACAGTTCTTTCATTAGTTTTCACTAGGTTTTTTCCAATTCAGATTTGTGTCCAAGGTCAATCCCAAGTATTTATAATAAAAAAATGTGCCAAGGGGCCCTGAAGTCCTTTGGACTAATATGTCTATATGTGACCCCGGCTGACCAAATGAGTGATAAGTCAGAACAATTGTAACAGTTTTCTTACATTCTTGTAAAGGTTGAGTAGAGTGCTTTAAACGGTTTCAAAAATTATGACTGCTACAAAAATTGGCAAAGTTATGGAGCATTGAACATGGTAGGGTTCAAAAATGAAGAAAACAGCTGCTGAAGTTTTACATTATATATGCAAATAGATTGCATGGAAAAAGTACATGCATGACATTCAAATGTGGCACACAGTATGTATGTTATGTTGCAATGATACACAGGAAGTACAAATGTGCTGCTACAAAAACTTTATGCCAGATTATGTCTTTATGTATAAAACTAAGAGGACAGATTATTTGAGAGCAAATGGTAGACTCACTGTTTGACAGTTTAAAACCTACAGGCAACTGTCCAGTTTAACAGGGGTCTAGTGGCTTATTGCTGTCTGTTGACACAAGCTACTGCCAGTGACCAGTTACACATTAGTCACAGTTTCCATCAAACAATAGCAGGCAGAGAATCTTAGCTCCATTCTACACAACTCCAGCTACATTCTGCACAAGTGTTCATTAATCCTTAGTGATTGTTCAGAACACCAGACTGACCACATACCTAAACAAAGCGAATGTAATAGGTGAAGAACAGGCAGTGTTCAAATAGGGGTATTGGTTGAATTGTATTTGTCTTGACGCAAAAGGCTTTATTGTGCCTTCATCGATTAAAAGAAATCATTTGATTTAGTAGACCGGTCCTCCCTGTGGTCTAAGATAATTTCATTCAGTATTAATGGTATTGTGTTGAAAGTTGTATACAACATATACAAAAATGCTAAATCATATATAAATCAGGGCCAGGCTGTGTCAGCCTTCTTCTCATGTGATGTATAGCAGGTATGGCAAGGAGAAAACTTGTGTCCTTTGTTATTTGCTATTTACCTGAATAATTTTGAACACTGTTAGTCACAACAACCTTAGTGATGATGATGTAGAAAATGTATGTTCTACTATATGCTGATGACATTAGAATGATTCAATCAAATACAGATGTCTTGCTTGTGTATAGCGGAACTATGTTAACTCTTCTAATGGTTGACATTTGGTTGTTTCATTTCAACTATATTGTGAATCTGTAATTATTAGTCTATATTGATACAATTGATTTACACAGTACCATGTCTACACAAGGCATGGCAAGCGTAAACAGAACAGTAGAATGCATTTGAAATCAATAAAGTGTAGGATATTTCACTCTATAGTTGTCCAGAATATAATTTTTTAATGTTTGTCACTTACAGGTGACAGAATATTAATGTCTATATTTGTCACCTACACGTTTCTACAGACAATACATCTTTAACCAATATACACCACAGTCACACCATTTTATAATAATTGAACATCAATGAACATCAAAATAAACACAACTTTCAATTATAGAAAATCAATAGTTTTGAAGATAAAAAGGCAACTGTTCAGTCTAACAGGGGTCAGGTGTGTCTACTCTGCCTGGGAGCTGTGACCAATTAAAGATTAGTCAAGGACCCAATGGAACAGTAGCACTAGGCTGCAGAGATTAGTCTTGGTGTTGACTTTGTGGCACAATAAACAAAAATCTACTGTTGGGGGTGTCTATTCTGCCTGGGCACTGTGGCCAATTAAAGATTAGTCAAGGTCTCAATGGAACAGTAGCACTAGGCTGCATAGATTAGTCTTGGTGTTGACTTTGTGGCACAATAAACAAAATCTACTGTTGGGGGTGGTCTCAAGAGCCCTTCTCAAAACCACATCACTAGATAATGTAAAACTTTTGCACTTTGGGGGCCCCTTAGGTGCCCTTAGAATGATTCAATCAAATACAGATTTCTTGTATATAGTGGCAGCACCCTAAGATATATCTATGCAAAATTAGAAAAAAGTTGCTGAACAGTTTTTGAGATACGGCAGGTAACGGCGGACACAGAGTGATGGCAATAGTCCCTTGGACCTTCAGCCAAAGGACTAAAAATGGGTCAGCTGGACGGTGATAGTCTGTTTGAACTTGAAGCCTTTGTCAAACTTTTGTCTCGACTTCACCAAAGGCTGTCAGAACTTTGAAGGTGTTACTCACCTAACTTACAGGTCTTTGTCAGTAAGAATAATGGGACGGTAATTTACACCAACGTTGTTTCCTGTAGAAGTCATTTTGTGGGATATATTAGCATAAGCCCATGGCGGCTCGGACAGACTCCAACTTTATAATTATCTCATTTATCTCCCTTCTCAACCACCTTCCATATCTGAGTAATTCTTGCTACTGTGTAAATCAGAATATATAATTTATGTATGTGAATTGAATATCACTATTTTTAGTTATAAGTACTAAAACATTCCTAATTTTAGTGTTCCGCAACTGCTCTTTTACTGTTCTGAAATATTTTAATGACATAACGATATATTTCACGTAAATATATAGGGAGCTAATGGAGAGGCCAATCATAATCCATAGCACTACAAAATGAAGTATCTGAAAGTCACACTTCATATAGTGAGTGACACATGTCATACTGTATCTCTGGACTGTCGCAATGTCCAATAGTTTCCTATCACAACCCTTGTGTACAATATACCAAAGCTATATATTTCCAACACCATAACATATGTATTATCATTGGATAGGTAATTGAATAATTTTCAGATGAACGCAACTTGTAGCAGCAGAAAATGAAGCATACAAAAGTTACATCGCAAACAATGACATGCATTCTCAAAATGTGATTCATTATAAAAATTACCATTTACCAAGCTCAGTATGGTCAACATATTTCATTGCAACAACATACTAAAATGTAGATACTTCAATGCTCTTTAAAGTAGCAATTACTTGTAATTACAGAAAATGATAAAACTACCATGCATAATTACAAAAAAATCTAGGTCAAGCTTCTGAGGAAACATATACAGTATAGAAATAACATGCTGAGTGCTAATGTGTTAACAGGGGTCTAGTGCATGCTGTCTGTTGACACAAGCCTCTGCCAGTGACCAATTACAGATTAGTCACAGTTTCCATCAAACAATAGCAGTCAGAGAATCTTAGCTGCAGTGGGGTGGGTGTAATACACAATAACCTGCCAACCCAGTCCAATCAGAAACAGACAAAATGTGACCATTTAGCTTTTTGGGAGGCCCCGAGGTGCCCTTAGAATTATTCAATCAAATACAAATTTTTGGTGTACAGTGACACTACCCTAAGATACGTCTATGCAAAATTAGAAAAAAGTTACTGAACAGTTTTTTAAATAACAGAAAAGACAACCTCTGATCCATGCAAGACACAGACTCTGCATGTGACAGGTGTTGTTAGAAAAGGGTTTAGCTTTTTGTGAGTCCCAGAGATGCCCTTAGAATGATTCAGTCAAGTACAAATTACTTGTGTACAGTGACATTACTCTAAGAGACGTCTATACAAAATTAGAGAAAAAGTTACTGAACAGTTTTTGAAATAACAGAAAAGACAACCTCTGATCCATGCAAGACACAGACTCCACATGTGACAGATGTTGGAAAAGGGTTTAGTCAGCAAGTTATAAATAGAGCTGCTGCTGTAGAGGACAATTTAGTTAGCAAATTTTGCATTTTAGGGGACCTTTGATGTCGTTAGAATGATTAAATCACATACAGATTTCTTGTGCATAGTGGCGCTACCACATAAAATCTCTATTCAAAATTAGAGAAAAAGCTACTGAAGAGTTTTTGAAAAAAATAGGCAAAATGTGAAAATTTACCAGTTTTGGGGTCCTTTTTTGGGGGAACATTAGGTGCCCTTAGAATGATTAAATCAAATACAGATTTCGTGTGTACAGTGACACTAACCTAAGTAACGTCCATGCAAAATTAGAGAAAAAGTTACTGAACAGTTTTTGAAGAAAATAGGCAAATGTACAAATTTACCAGTTTTGGGGCCCTTGGAGGCCCTAACAAAGATTCAATCAAATACAGATTTCTTGTGCATAGTGGCAGTGCCTTAAGATATGTCTGTGCAAAATTTGAGAAAAAGTTGCCAAACGGTTTCTGAGATACGGCAGACGCAGAGTGATGGCAATAGTCCGTTGGACCTTTGGGCCAAAGGACAACAAATTTGTTTTTTTATTGTAACAAATAAAACATGAGTGAAAGAAATATGTATACATGAAAAAGATGAAATGGTGAAGAAAAAAATATAAGCATTGCACAGGGGTTTGGTGAATTTATTTTGAATACAACAGTCGACACTAAAGTTATATATTTACGTTTCAAAATACAAATTGACATTCGATCCAAAACCTGCATCCAAAACCCTTGTTCAAGATATTTTATCAAGATTGCACTAGTTAGTCAAACCGTTACTAAACTATTTTTTTTCTAAAATGCAAAAAAACAATGCTTTCACCCCGCAAGTGTATTATTTGCCTTTTCTCAGATGGGCCAAACGTACCTTTCTGTCCAAACAGTGGCGGTCTGTCACAAATTATTGTTCTAATTACTTATATCAAAATTAGTGTTATTATAACTGTTTTTATTAGAAAAGATATTTCAAAGTTTTCAGGATTTACAAACCCATTGATTAGGGTAATACATTTACAATATTGAATTATTTGTAATCATAATTAATGCAATTAATTAGTTAATATTAGCTAATTAGCACAAACTCAACCAACCAACACATTTCAATAAAAGGTCATAATATCCATGATTACAAAGATATTTATGTAATTTATACAAGGTGTACACCCACCAGGGGTAATAGTAATGTGTAATAGTAACAATTACAAATGTAGAAGTAATAGTAATAGGTTGAGCGAAAACTCAATGTAATAGTAATCAACGTAATAGTAATTGACCTATTACTTATATTACTATTGAACATTTAAACTGAATTTCAAATACATAACAATTGCAGCTGATTAGATTGTAGATTCCACTAGTTTCTCCAGGTTTTATGGTTGCTCCCCCTTGTCATCTTCAGCATGGCCCTCATGAAGTTGTACCCTAGAGTTTGATGAGTGTTTACATAGCAAGAGACATTGTACAGTGAGACTGCTGCATTGACTAAAGGGATTAAACTGGGCTTTCACTGTTTTGAAGCCAGTTCTGCCAAGTTTCCAACTGTCTTCAGTATCCTTTTTAAGCAAGCCTATGGGTTTAGTGACTGCCTCCATTGTGCACACAATTCATCCTAACCTACAGTGGGTGTGAAAAACATCCTGATGTATTTGAGTATTAGAGCAATGTGGTTTAATTAGACTTATATATTAGACTGTTTGTATTTCGTTCCAGTATGGTATTTAAATATAAAATGGAAGAAATATGTTCTATCCTTGATCAATGTAATTAGTAGATTGTACTAAATATGGTATATACTATATAGACATAATATTTTGTTATAAATATTTATGATTTTTTATACTTTATAATACTTCCTTAATAATGATGAAAGTACTTGACATTCTCAAATATTATTTCAAATACTTCGGGCATGGGTACTATTAATAAATGGCAAGTTAGATTTTGTTATTCACCTATCTTGTTTAACTTCTTGACTGTACTTATTGTATTGTTGTATACAGTGCATTATACCATAAAATGTTCCGATGAAAATTGTAATAGTAACTGCTTCAAATGTAATAATAATAGGAATAATTCAGCATGTAATAGTAAGGAAACAATGTAATAATAATAGATTACATTGCAATGTAATTGACCACAGGCCTGACAACCATATTAATTATGGTAATAAAATACACTCCAGCCATTTAACTAAAAAAAAAGCAAAATCGACTGACAGACACTTCCATCAAAGGCCACAATGTCCATGATTATGAAGATATTTATATAATTTTTCCAATGTGTATAACCACATTAATGATGATACTAAATATAATAGTAACTAGTAATTTAACATAAAAAATAACTTTAGTAAATTAACAAGTCGATATTGGCTAATTACTGCACAAACAAGACAGACCAACACATTTCAATAAAACATTCATACTCCTGGTTTACTGTATGACAGGTTGACGGAATATTGCAGGGTCAGGACCATTGTAACTGCTTCAATGTTTTGCATTTCAACATGAACTTGATAAAGTACGTTTATAAATTGTTCATAGTATTTCAAAGCTGAACCTGACATCTTTTGGGCTGAAAGGAAGACTGCCTTCTACGTTACTTCCCCTGGGATTCAAATGCATGAAGATTCTTTGAAGAAGTACAGAGGGGTACAATGCAGGCTTAGGCAATCGTCTTACTAGCAATGCTCACAGTTGACTGTCTCATAAATCAACGTCAGAGTGGTGTATCTTTGTTCACATTTTGGTGTCTAAAAATAATGTTATATGTACTTCAACATGAACTAATGTTTATAAATTATTTATATCTAGGCAGGTGAAGTACCGGGTAGTATATGTGCAATTGTATTATGTTGCTGAATAAACTTTCATTTGTTTCATTTATATACACAGGTGACATCTGTCTTGTTCACGGGACACTGTATGCTCAGTGTAGATATGTGCTCCTGTGATAACGCCATGATGACTAGCTAGCGTCTGCTCCAGCACTGCCCATTCCAAGATGGCCCCAAATGGATAGCATGGCCAGAGGACATCCCCTTGAAGAAGAACCTCTACGTTGATCTTGAGGCACTGCGGAGGACAGCAGCATTCGTGAAGGCGACAGGTGTTTCCGTATAGAGTGATCAACGAAGAAGAAGTGTGGATATATTCACAATTCACAGTGTCATATATTCAGGCTGATGAAATGTATATAACATACGCAGACAGGTGACTTGTGTCATAGGACCTTGTAAGCTCAGTGTACGTATAAGTCACTGGATGTCATTGTAAACTGCCTGAAATAAAAAAGCCATCACGCATCACATTATTATAACTTGATTGTACAGGCAAATATTGTAAAATTAGTGAATTATATCTCTGCCCTACTTAAGATAAGAGAATAAAAAGTCTATATCATTATGAATTAATATGACACATATTGTCTAACTCGATAGACATAACTGTGGTGTACATACACTTAATGCATTGTGCATAAAATAAATGACAACAACTGACCAAAGCCATATAACATGTTATAGCATTTTTGTGCAGTGACAGCTTGTCATTGTCATGATACAATTTTTTTAAAGTTCAATCATTTAAAATATTAAACTTAAAAATACCTTTTGTAACAATCAAGATACATTCACCCAATTGATTATATAATTTATTTAATAATAACAACCAATTTATTGTTCGTGATTTTGAAAGGTCTAAGAAAGTACAGCAGCATTCACATGGCCAGTATAATCATTAATAAATGATAACATTATAGATAAACATACAATTGATTCTGTAATGATTTAAACTCAGAGAAATGTACTAAGTCATGATCTGGCAGTTCTGGCTACGCCTATGGTAATGCGTACTCAGTCTGACTGACACAGATTGGGCAAATGTGACATGTTTTGAACGGCACAAAAACTACACTTCATGTTCGCTAACGCAAACAAATTTTTCAACATAGATTAATATAAACGAATAGATCTGGATAAAAACAAACTTGTTACTGGCTGTCATCAAATTGATAATTTTTTTTTATTTTGGTCAAAATTCAAAAAGAAAAAGATGTAAATAATGTTCAACCTACCGGCAAAGGGAATCTCATAGTGAATGATGCAGTAGAGTAGTGAAAGTGCGCAAAAACATCAGTTGAAACAAAACACTACCCAGGTGCCAAGTGCAATGCGATGGCCGCGCTGATTTGGCACGCGAAAAATATGCATCACCGGAATTCTCTGAAGTGCCTAAATAAACCATTCCCATGTTAGCATTACGCTGTTTGGTGTTTGCTTAATGCTTGATGTAGTAATCCCTTTACAGCTGTTCACAGCTAAACTGGGATTTGTGCGGTGCGTAATGCCAGGGCAGTCGAACAAAAAGGGAACTAAATTGTGTAGAAGGATGTTCAAAATAAAGAAAGAAAAACAATGGAAAACAAACAAAAGCACGGATAAAAATAAGTGGTGCACTATATACATAAGTTTGTAGCTTTAGAGGATGTGGATGCCATGCAAGGGTTGCATTTCCCTGGTGGTTGGCATGGTAACACATACGAAGGCTGACAATGATGGCGTGATGTGTAGAACAGCAGATGGTGGTAGTCTGTTCCATATGGCTACTGCTCTGGGGTAGAAAGCATATTTATATGCATTGATGGTTGGAATTATTGTGTTGGTATATTTAAGTGGATGGTAAATTCTGTTGGAGATATGCGTGAGTGATGTTAACGATGTGGTAGTGGATCTTGTAAAACATTGATGCTTGTTGAATGAGGCGACATGTGTGGAGCGAGTCCCAGTTGAGTTTGTTTATGAGTGGTTTAATATGTGTTTCTTTTCGGTAGTCGGAGAAGAAGAATCTTGCAGCATTTCTTTGGATTTGTTCTATGCGGTTAATTTCAGTTGTTGTGTTGGGATTCCAGACTTCATTGGCATATTCAATTTGTGGACAGACAAGGGTTTGGTAAGCTTTTTCTTTGACATCCTGTGAGCAAGGTGACAGTGTTCTTCTTAAGAGCCCAAGTGTGCGGCTGGTTTTGGTGATTATTTTGGTGCAGTGGTTGTTCCATCATTACGTCATGTGATATTGTGACTCCAAGGAGTCGTGCTTTTGAGCATGGTTTAATGATTTTCTCAGTAATGAATATTTATAGGTTTGGGGTTTCATTTGCGTGTGATGGTGAGGACTGCATATTTCTTAACATTGAAGAGTAATTATCATTGATATATTACGACTATAATAATAACTAAATCAGTGCGACCTGAGGCCAGATGAAAGTAGTTTTTGTTAGATATCAGACATCGACGTTCTAAGATGATCCCTAACTAACAAAGTCCTGTAAGTGGAACTGTAACTTGTGTAAGAACGAATGTCGACATACAATTATAAATTGAATCAAACTTTAAAGTGGAATAATAAGTGCCCAACAGGTAAGGGATAACCCAGTGACTTTGTCGATATATTAAATTTAAGAGCTGAACTGAAAACAACTTAACCTGGCTCGCTTCTCACCTAATTCAACAAAGGTTAGGCCTATATATGTGTATCAACCTATATTATCGCCCACTCACCAGTTGTGCGGCTTCGACATCTCGTTTAATTTGGTCAAATGGCAAAGGAATTTGTTGCCGTTGGTATACAATGTACTTTATCATCTCTATTACCAGGTTAGCTCGTACAGAGCTTTCTATGATGCCATCAAATTCAACATCCAGAAATATTTTCTTCTCATCTTGCATTTTCGCGCGAGAGACGGAAGCCATATTAGTTCGTTTAACGAGGTAGCAGCCTCGATCTGACCGCCAATGATTCAACACGTGCGTTTGCTTACAAACAGACGCTAGAAAAAACGTGCGTTTGTTTGTAAATAAACATTCAGTGTCCAGTATACCTAGGTAGGTTGACTTCATATTATTGGATATAGTACAGTCTGGATAAATAAATCCACTTCTGTTCTGTTCGTAAGATATCAGAAAGTTGCAAACGTACACTATTTATCGTTCAACAAAACACCCTGTTCAAAACAAAGTATTCGGATAAGGGTGCATTTTTTATTAATCAAAATCATTTTATAGTACTTAAATAATTATGCATAGGCGTCGGAACGAGGGGAGGGCAATTAGGCGTTCAGTCCCAATAATTTAGGTGGGGCTGCAGGATTAGCCCCCAATACCTAGAGAAGATGGGTGGATCTTGAGGTGCAATTGAAGGTTTTTAATTAGCCTCAAGAGGCCGGGGACAAATCAAGGTTTTTGGAGAGTCTCTAATTCTGGCTAGGTGGTTTTGACGAACTTCGGGGGGGGGGGGGGGTGCAATTGGAGGTTTTTGGAGAGATCCCCTGTATTCACCAAGATCAGACACCAGTGCTGTATAGGGAACAACGTGCACAGAGTGGGTCTTGACTAAAGCGGGTCTCCACCCGTTTGATGTTATCGCCATTTATACTTTATGATTCAATTGGTGGTTTTACTGTTTTCTTGTGAAATGCAAACAACTAGGAAAAAGTAAACAAATTCCGTTAATATATGAACTCTCTTTTTAAGTATCATATTAAATTTCCATTTGTGAGCTTCGCAAATATGGACACTCCGGATGTATAAAAGAATTGTGTTTATTCTGGTGTACATAAAACCTGCCACATGATACGGATTACCTGCATCCGATATGGATTTTAATGATTTTTTGAGTAATACGGCCGTACTCCAATTTGATACGGATTTCAATAAAATTTAGAAAAATCTTTATATAGCCACACTATTTACTTGTATGCGTCGCAAAACCATATTGCAGTCACATCAGTCGAAAACCCAACAGCTTTCGGCGCAATGAAGTAATCGTTTATTTTAGTGACTAACTATATCAAAAGAACGAACTAAATCGCCGACGATAGTCAGTGATTTAGGTTGTTGTAGCTCGCAATAGCCGATAGATGGCGCGCTCGTAAATTGTAGTTCTAAAAAATGCGGCAGGTGGCTCAACGGCGGGAAACAGCTAATCGCCACACACGTAACGTTGTTGACCTGCGCACCATCAACTTCGACGATCGCTCAATCCAGCACGATGACACGACCATCGCAGTCAGTTCGAAGGTGCGCTCCTTCTTCGAGGATGAATATGTCACGCCAGCCGTCAAGGCGTCATTCATCAACGATGTACGCGCATTTCATGTTTCGGTTGTGCGCATGCTGGTCGCAAAGTTTCTGTTTGGCAACCCGGTGTTGCGCGACTTGAGTGTTCTGGACCCTGCAGCCCGTGTGAACCTCATGTACGAGCCGATTGTGCATCTGGCAGCCCGTTTTCCCCAGACTTTTATGCCGAATAGCTGAAAGATGAGTGTGAGGACTTTCAGCTGTTAGCCTATGACGCCATCGTACAGGAGGAGGATGGCCAAGCGCGGCAGATCGACCTCGTCTCATCTGAGATTCTCTCAGTCAAGACGCCGTTGCAAGCCTTCCGCTTCCCGCTGTTGGCAAAGGTGATGGCGCCGCTTCTCTGCCTCCCACACAGCAATGCTAATGTAGAGAGGCTGTTTTTCATCTTGCGGATAATAAGGTAGGGTGGGGTAAGGCGCCTATACGAGGCGAGACGCCCACCCGTCCTATCTACGTAACAACGGTTCAGATTGGCACTATGGTTTGTGTAAATCCGTGCTGCCACACAGCGGATGAACAGAAACATAAAAAGAAACAAGACTTTCACAATCGTGAGTAAAAAATGTGACTTTGTTGATTTGTAGGTTTAAAATAGTAAAACATGTGATTTCCTGTTTCGTTGTAAGACTCGGTGATTATCATAAATAACCATAACAAGTATGATTCTCTTACGATAAATATATAGACTAACATTTGGTAACAGTTAAATGAGCGATAATTAAACAGCAGACTACATACAGCTATTTTACTGTCGCACGTGCCTGGGGGCAATACGCTCTTTTTGAATGGGGTAAGACGCCTACCATGGGCGCCTTGCCCCACCCATATAATAATCATATATGATATCGCATTTATAAGTTAATTGTGTGTGTGTGTGTGTGTGTGTGTGTGTGTGTGTGTGTGTGTGTGTGTGTGTGTGTGTGTGTGTGTGTGTGTGTGTGTGTGTGTGTGTGTGTGTGTATTTCTTACATTATATAATAGTCTAGCAATAGTCCTCTCTACTTCGTTTTGCAGGGCAATGGTTCGGTCATACAAAAGAAAGACGGAGATGGGAAAGTATGATGACGGTCAGCTCGGCGAAGCTCTTCGTGAAGTTAGGGAGGGCATTCCTTTGATAAGAGCAAGCAAGCAAGCAGTTTGGGATACCAGCTCGTACCTTGCGGATTCATAGAGACAACGCAGTGACCTCCCCTGGAACTTTGAAACTCGGTCCCAGGACTGTTATTCTTGGAGATGACGTCGAGGAAGCCCTGTACGAACATATCAAAGAGATGGAACGTCGAATGTACGGCTTGACAACTGTTTATGTAAGACGTCTCGCTTATGAGATTGCCGACAAAACTGGTGTGAACAACCCGTTCAACGAAACAACCAAGATGGCCGGTAAAGACTGGTTGAGTGGATTTTTTTTGCACGACACCCCGATCTCGCCATAAAGAAACCGCAGGCTACCAACATTGCTCGCGCTTTTGGCTTTAACAAACCACAGGTAAATGCGTTCTTCGAAATTTACCGCTCGGTTTTGGAGGCAATACACGCCAAGTCGATTGTGGAATATAAATGAGACTGGTATCACAAACGTCCAAAGACCAGGGAAAATCTTTGCAACCAAAGGAGCAAGACACGTTGCAAAGGTCATAAGTGGGGAACGTGGCGCTACAGTGACAGTCGTGTGTGCCATCAATGCAGCAGGTCGTTACCTGCCACCAATGTTTATTTTTCCACGAAAGAGGATGGTGGAAGCTTTAATGAACGGGGCACCACCTGGATCTGTAGGCCACTGCAGTCCGAATGGCTGGATTGATGCAGACTTGTTCGTCAAATGGCTTGAACATTTCGCTACGTCGACCAATGCGTGTGTAGAAAACCAACAAATCATAATCATGGATGGCCACCACAGCCATAAAACACTGGCTGCGGTTAACTACGCGAGGTCCAAAGGCATAGATCTGCTAGTTCTGCTACCTCATTGCACTCATAGGATGCAACCGCTCGACACAACGTTCTTCAAATCATTGAAGACCGCTTACAACAATCAGACCTGGGGCCGAAGTACTCGGTACTCATGTACTCGTGTACTCGAGTACATTTTTGAAGATACTCGTACTGGTACTCGTACTCATGAAACTTATGGGTCATGGACTCGTACTCGTACTCGTAATCACACTCATTGTACTCAGATTTTATGATTACGAGTACATCTGAATACTTTCTCAATATGTACTGGGGAAAATAAATATATTTGGTTATAAAATGAAACTTTCCTGAACTATTTAAATGTTCAACTATTTTTTAAATATTTTGTTATTTCTGATAGTATACAACCTTACCATCCCTACACATCCCAGTACATCCTCATTCTCTGATAACAATGACTATGATACCCAAACATGGCAACAGGCAGCATCTTTTCCCAGTCAGAAACACCCTGTTAAGCAAACAATAATTGTAGGCTAGCAGTTCAGGCCATAAACATATTTGTTTAATTAAGCCATAAGGAGTCAATTAGCAATTAATCCACCAGTTAGACAGGAAATGCCTTTGATGTAGTATGGAGACCATGCCACTTGGCACTGGCTGACAGTGCTAACTGCTAAGAACAATAACTGCCAGTCTTCCTCTGTAGAAGTAAGGTGGCACAAGTCAGACTCTCCTACACTAGTATAATCCCATGCCAGCAGCCTGGCTAAAAGTCCAAAGGGGATGCTGAGCCTGTTATGTAAACATGTGCTAACCCTCTCAACAACTAGTAGTCTACGATCAGAAAATATAAATTGCAAACCTATAACATCAGCAGATTGCTGATTGTAGAGGTGAACGACTACCTCAATCAGCCATGTACAGATGGTCACAGTGACCCATTGCTGTTCTGAGTTTTCCAACTCTGGCTCAAGTGGTCCATCACCATCTGAACATTCTAGCCTCATCAGCCCCATTTGAAAGGGTATTTAGCATAGCCAAGAAAGTATTCTGCCATGAAGAGTGCAGCCTGAAAGACTCAACCTGTGAACAACGCATGTTCATTCGGTGCAATGGCAAATGGATGATAAGATCACACATTGCCACTGAAATGAATGCCAGTGAAGTGAATTTAATTCTTGATGAAATAGAGTTTTTTTTAGTTTTCCTCATACAAAAATTGATCAACTGCCATTGCATATTCAGTTGAGCTGAGTTATATAAATTAGATTAATTAATAATAAAAAAATACGTTATTATTTAATATTAAAATTTTTAAAATCTACTCGTAATTTTACTCGTACTCGTGATAATGTACTCGTACTTGTACTCGTACTCAGCTTTTGGTAATGTACTCGTACTTATCCATCGTCAAAGTACTCGTACTCGTACTTGTACTCATAAAAATGTACTCGACCCCAGGTCTGACAACAATGCAGTAGACAACTGGATGGTCACCAATCCAGATCAGCAAGTGTCGTTTTCCGACATGGCTGGTGTGTTGGCGTTCAACAAATCAGCCAATCACTGGATTCAGGGCATGTGGTCTTTGGCCTTACGATCCAGATGTCTTCACTGACGACGATTTTGCTGCAGCACTCGTGACAACGCCGCTTGATGAACCATCTGCCCACCTGGCCACTGCTGGCCCTTCATCTGATGGTGCTCCAACTGCCGGTCCTTCATCTGATGGCCCTGCAACTACCGGCCCTTCACCCGAAGGCCCCCCAACTGCCGGCCTTTCATTTGATGGCCATCCAACTGCCGGCCCTTCATTCGATGAGCCTCCAAGTGCTGGTCCTTCATCTGGTGATCATGCAACTGCTGACATGCCAGCGGGCGAAACGGTTGCCACTCTGCCCACTTGTGGGTCTGTCGCCTTGACACCGGCTACGACGGTCATTCGCCAACTGGTTAGGAACATTTCTCCATTGCCGAAAATATCAACGGCACGCAGCAAGTCGAGAAAACAGGAATCAGCAGCCTGGATATCGTCGTGAAATATCTAAGCGGCAGGGTAAAGGAGGCGGGAAACCGAAGGGGAAACGACCGATGCCTAAGAAGAAACAGATGACAATAACTGTACCTTCAAAGAGATTCCGGAACGATCTAAACAGTGACGAAGATGATGAATGGTATTGCCTGATTTGTGGAGAGCCATTCAGTAACAGCAGAAGTCGCGAGGTCTGGGTTCAGTGTGTGCTCTGTATGGAGTGGGCACATAGAGAGTGCACTGTGGGGAATGCCAATTTTATTTGTGAGAACTGCTGCAACTAGTGACAGTGAAGAGTCTGCGTAGTTGACGCTGTTTCAGCTGCGGGGAACAATAGACCCTACCGAAATATCGAAAGCGTGGTTGGCTGTTACTTAACATTTGTGTAGACTGTTCGTTCGGTCTTCTTATTGCATGCCTGTTAAAATGCATTTCACAATATTTTTGGTATTTATTCAATCGCCTTACATGTCTACTACATAGTTAAATAAGCAGATACATACACACGTAGCATACACTGTGATACACACCCACCCACCCCCATACCACCCACCCATCCACACTAACTCGCATACCTGTGATTATTCGACGGGTTGGGAAAGGCGTCTTGCCTCACCTATGGGGCAAGACGCCTTTTTCGTAACTATTTAATAACGTATAATTTTTAATTATTATTTTATGTCTATGTGTAAAACACTTATACACAAAGTAGAATATACATTTTAGATTAATGACAACATAAAATATATTCCATTGGGTTATTATTAAAACAAATGCAGCGTTTCCTGCTTGAATGCGGACACCAATAATGCGTACCTTCAGTGTAAACTGAACATCGACAGCCGCTGCCACCAGTTGGCTGTTTCAGCTGAAATGCTGAGACTGGCTAAATCCGAGTCACAGCGATGAATGTAGTTTGTGGAAGATATTGGGTATAATGTATGAGTAATAAAATGATGTACTTGTTGTTATGGTATGTGCGACATATATGTATATATATGAATGATACAGATATATACAAATTCTTACATCATAATTTTAGGTCAAAAATACAAATGGCAACCCCACAAATGTGGCAGATCTGGTACATAACCCGGTATAATAATATCGAACTTAATTAAAATAATGGCACCAGACCCGCTACGATTCCAATTCCGGAATAGGAACTGATGGCTGATTCTCATTCGAATTCCCGACAAGAAATCGGTCAGTGTAAAAGAAGTGAAATCAGAATCATTTTGGGTGAAATCGGAGTTGCTATCAGAATTGGTTGATGTGAACACAGATGAAGCGGAATTGCTATCAGAATTGGTTGATGTGAACACAGATGAAGCGGAATTGCTATCAGAATTGGTTGATGTGAACACAGATGAAGCGGAATTGCTATCAGAATTGGTTGATGTGAACACAGATGAAGCGGAATTGCTATCAGAATTGGTTGATGTGAACACAGATGAAGCGGAATTGCTATCAGAATTGGTTGATGTGAACACAGATGAAGCGGAATTGCTATCAGAATTGGTTGATGTGAACACAGATGAAGCGGAATTGCTATCAGAATTGGTTGATGTGAACACAGATGAAGCGGAATTGCTATCAGAATTGGTTGATGTGAACACAGATGAAGCGGAATTGCTATCAGAATTGGTTGATGTGAACACAGATGAAGCGGAATTGCTATCAGAATTGGTTGATGTGAACACAGATGAAGCGGAATTGCTATCAGAATTGGTTGATGTGATCACAGATGAAGCGGAATTGCTATCAGAATTGGTTGATGTGAACACAGATGAAGCGGAGTTGCTATCAGAATTGGTTGATGTGAACACAGATGAAGCGGAGTTGCTATCAGAATTGGTTGATGTGAACACAGATGAGTCGGAGTTGCTATCAGAATTGGTTGATGTGATCACAGATGAAGCGGAGTTGCTATCAGAATTGGTTGATGTGAACACAGATGAAGCGGAATTGCTATCAGAATTGGTTGATGTGAACACAGATGAAGCGGAGTTGCTATCAGAATTGGTTGATGTGAACACAGATGAGTCGGAGTTGCTATCAGAATTGGTTGATGTGATCACAGATGAAGCGGAGTTGCTATCAGAATTGGTTGATGTGAACACAGATGAAGCGGAATTGCTATCAGAATTGGTTGATGTGAACACAGATGAAGCGGAGTTGCTATCAGAATTGGTTGATGTGAACACAGATGAGTCGGAGTTGCTATCAGAATTGGTTGATGTGAACACAGATGAGTTGGAATTGCTGACTGGTTCCAATCAATGCAAGGGAATCCATAACGACTTTTTATTTTGGTGCTGCAGAAATACAGTGAAAATGAATATAAATAGTCATTTATGGAGAAAAACCAGGACATTTTCACTACTACAATATGACGTCCACGTCAGTTATAACGGCCAACATATCAAGGAGACGTCTACGTTCATTTTACGTACACTTACATATCTTGAATCTCCAGTCTACTCGGTCTTTGGGTTTAACTTAGGCGAAGTCAGGTACACTCAGACAAGTGTACTGAGAATTGTTGAATACAGCAATTGAATGTATACTATTATGCTCATTTTATGGCATTAGCATTATGAAGCTATACAGTTACATCATCCAGGATCAGGTTTAACGTCATAGAATATTTCAACAACAACAACATCTAAATGGTACATGTATATGAATAATAGTTGAATAAAAAGAGCAATGTGGAATCATAAGGAATCGTATAATGGCCTTAGGTGTGGGCGAAATAGGATTAGGATTAAAGATGTGTTGGAATCGGAATTAGAATCTGCATCGGCAAAGGGTTGGTGGAATTCGAATCGGAATCGGGTTAGGCAATGTGTTGGAATTTGAATTGCTCTGGTGTGGGTAGAATTGGAATCTGAGTCAAAATGTTAGTTGGAATCGAAATAATTGAATCAACTCCAGATCTGGTATACACTGGTTTCTTTTGAATCTAAAATTGCGAACAACCCCAAAGCCAGCTCCATGAACCATAGCGAAAAGGGGCTCGCTTGAGGATTATCTTAGTACGTCGATGTCCGATATCAGACGAAATTAGTTTCATCTGGCCTCAGCCTCCACTCATCTCAGACGAATGTTTAGAAACATTCATGTGATGATATCAATATATAGTATCGATCCGAAGCGTAAAATATCGATGTCCGATGCCAGACGAAACAAACTCTGACCCTCTCTCCCGACGAAATAGCGGACATCAACGTTCTGAGATGATCCCTTAGACTGGTTAAATGTACTTGAATGTTGATACGCCTACACGGTTGTATAGCAGTATTACCGAATTAAGTTTAAAATATTAAACTAATAATATGATAACAATATAATACGGAACGTGCTACCATAAATTATGTTCTGCATTATTTCTTACAGTGGTCGTCCGTTCAAACAGCCAGAACACCGGGGATCGGCACCACAAAGATCTAGAGCCAGCAAGAGGATAAATGAAGTTACCACAAACACGTTTCTGAATTCACAGCTGGCTCCAGAAGTAGCAACAGTAAACATGAAACCAGAATACAAGCAAATTATACATCAACGGAGATCATTACTTGCGGACCAAATTAAGTGGAACTATGAATTTGAAGATGCCATTTTAAAGAATGGACTTATTACAACCACGTATCTAGGAAAAATTACGGTAAATATAAATCTTAGGACACAGTCTAACTTCAAATGTGTGTGTGTGTTTGTGCGCGGCGTTCGTGCGTGTGTGTGCGCGTGCGCACGCCCATGTGTATGCGTATGAACGTGTGATTGTATGTTAGCGTTCACCTCCTCATAGACGGTTTGCACATTAATTTAGTACCCTGATGATTAAAACTTACGCCTTTAGGTTTTCGAGATTCCCGTTTGGTTAAGGGTTCTTACCGGTTTTGGAATTTGCGACGTACGTTCAACGGACGTAAATCCAATGATTATAGCGTGGCGCGTAATTTCAGCGATTATTATACGATGTTGCGAGGACCGCTGATCAGTTGGTTACTTAAGTACCTTTTGTTAACGTCAAAAACTGTAAACCATTTATGTCGCAGCAAACGTTATTTACGAATACTCCGGGAAACCGTTTCTGCGTGTGAAGCAAATATAACATTAAATTGGTGTCAGCGGGATCTAGTATTTGCCTACCAGGGGACCAACCCCATACCCATTTGAAACTCACAAAAAACTCATGATGCGCCCCTGCCCATTTGATACTCACCAAAAATCCCAAAGCGTACGCCTCACCCCTACCCCGGATAAAATCAGCTTAATTTGGCTTGTTCTCTTCAATCATAGAAATACCAATCACCCAGAAGTCGTGTCTTTCGTTTGCTGGACTTCTTGACCACGTCAGAAGACCCGGATGTGTTCTCCAAATTCTGCGAAGTTCTGCAGGAATGTGGACTTTATGACGCTTCTATCACCCTGCTCACAGACAGGAGTAACATTGAGTGGGGTAAGACACACATTACCCACACATAATTGGAGAGGCCCGCAGGCATCGTCCAATTACTTATTTTACTCCACCATTTGTCTGGAACGGTTACAGCGGCGTACAATTATTGTAAAATATACAAGGTAACACACACACACACACACACACACACACACACACACACACACACACACACACACACACACACACACACACACACACACACACACACACACACACACACACACACACACACACACACACACACACACACACACACACACACACACACACACACACACACACACACACACACACACTATTTATTTCACATACCAAATAATTTTTCGATAGCAACTTAACAGTTGTGATCTGTGTTCGACTGTAGTAAATTGTCAATACAATGTGTTTCGTCGTGGTCGCACACGATCAATTGAGAAGTTAAAACTGTACGGTGGTATTGGACAGAACACACTTCATACATTAAAATACACGTGGTGACTCGATATCTTTGCAGATTTCGCATCGATATCTTGCAGCACCATATCGCCAGACAATTACTTGGACATGGTCAATGACTTGTTGATCGGGCTTCTTCTGGTGGAACAGGACAAATATGTCATCAGGGTTCTGTCAAAGGAAACACGCAGTCGCCTATCTGCTCTAAGCTTCTATCTGAGAACAGAGAAGTTACGAAGGAACAACTTTCGTCAAAGAGTTGCAAAGGTTTGTTAATGTTAACTTGGTAGCTTAAACCAACAGCAGTTGTGTGGGTGTCCACCGCACACAAACTTCACTACTTGTGTTTAACACATGGTGGCATGCGGAGGTGTTAAGGTTTCCCTTCTGGCAGGAGTAACATGTTCGAAACATAGTGCCGTTAATTCCTCAGGGGGAAGATCCACGGATTACTATCAGTGTGAAAATGTTTCAATGTATAAACTCGGCAGATATCTTATAAGAACATGCTATACGTAGATGTAAACTTATTAGTACTGCCGATAAACCAAATGCTATTTTGTCCACTCGCAGTCTTGTACTACTAGCTTTGGATGGAAGTCTGTTTAAATCTTGCTCAATCTTGTTAAACGCGCTTTCCGCGTAGATGGCGGGTGAGAGTGCAGCTATCCTCCTGAAGTCGACGCTACCGTGCATCGACTGGGTGAACTTCGACTTTAATGAGTTGGCCGAAAGCGAGCAGCGACTCGACGACGCATTAATTACCGAGATACGTGCTTTGCTCGAACAGTCGGAGTCCTTCAAGTCAAAGCTAGCGGCCCGCTGCAATTTCTACAACGACGCGATCAAACAATATCTGAACAAAGGCGTGAGGTGGCACTACAAGCATTCGTGTCACAGCAAACAGGTCGACACACTGGTGGGCATAATAATCGAACAGGATAACAAGATACTTAAGGTACGTTTTATTTTTGTTGTATCAATCGCAAACACAGTTTTCCAAACCAACTAGTGGGGTGCCCGGAGACCAACCACGTAGAACCATACTGCCCGTAATTGTCCCTGAATGTGACAATCGATCAGCTAAAAGTAACTTTATTAACATATTATCTGCAAACAAACGATTAAACAAGTCAGCAGTTGTCATATTTTTCCTTATTCTTGAAGCTGCACGAAGAAAACGCCAAGGTTAAAGATCACCTGTCGTTGTCGAAGAGCCAGCATACGCACATCAGTGAAACGATTGGCGCACTCCAAAAAAGTCGACCTAGGTCAGTAATGAGTCTCTGCCAGGTACAGATAGTATTTTTATTAAGTTAACATACAGCCATGTCTCGAGTGTAACATATGGTTGTCATGTTCCCAATGTGTTTCTTATGTTTTTCCTGTCTCGTACCAAAGGTTCTCATTGGTTCCCAAAGTAAATGTTGTTACATGTCTTATAGGGAATTTGGCACATGCATGCAGTCTGTTTTTTTGCTGTCTTCCAATTTGTCGATAGGATGTACTAATATTTATATAATAGGTTTATGTGTGGTCCGACAGCTGACGCAGTGTCATGATGTCTCAGTATGCGCTGTACTGGTTGTGTCACTCCATCCATATATGTTATAGTGAGACATGAACCTTTGGACTTGTCTGTTTTCGTCCTAACCTTAGTCTATCCCATCTGACTTTGTTGTTGTTCCTTCATCTTCGTTATTGTCTAACTTGGGTACATCAGTAAATATTGTATCGCATTGATGATGTGCTCCACCTCTTTGACTCTGTCCCCTGTCTCCGTTACGATGTTGTTACAACTGTCTAGCAAGGTTTTGATGATACCCAATTGTTGATGTAGTGGATGGTGTGAAAGTTCAGATATGGAACGTGGTAGTGCAGTGTCTAGAGCTTCGGACTTTCGACCGAGAGAACGCGGGTTCGAAGTCCTGTGCTGCGGTGTCGAACTTTGGGCAAGCTCGTTTATTCTACCTTGCTCCAGTGCTATCAGTCGTATAAGTGAGTACTTGACCACAACCAGTGGTGGATATTTATATACGAATAGTCTTCGTGCATTAATTGCAGCGTGGCTGGATGCTTCCCAGAGAAGTCGAGTTGGTGTTCGATTGAACAGTTCTGTCAGGGTGTAAAGTGTCCTGAGGATTGGATACTGCGTTATATAAAACTTACCTTTAGGTTTACATTTTGTTAGATACAAGTAGGTTGGTACGTTGCCTGTAGAGTCTGCAGTGTTGAGGTGATCTGTCAATTGACTTTCGTTTTTGGTTTATAAAACAACTAATCACAACTATTTTGGTAGAGGACGGACCGTTCATGGCCGACATCCACGCATTGTGCACATCGAGCTAATCCGTATATCCTAAATTAGCTTTCTAAACCGTTTGTGTAGCAGTGCACCGTCGATCGGCCTTTGTGAAATTAAACTCGATTCGCATATATGCGCATTTATATTATTGCCGCAGAACGGAAGAGGGTACTTCAGGTTCGATCGATGTTTCGAGCGGAGCAAAACTCTCCGCGTTCTTGGACCAGCATTTGGCCGAAGTGGGATGCCAGACTGACAACTTCAAGCAGCGACTGCGCGAGATGGCGGATCGCATCACGGAGCTGGAACGAGAGAGGACCACGGCGATGGCCTACATGAAGGTCGGCAACCCTTGCGGCTCGCTCACCGAGGCCGTCCGCGTCAAGATGAAGAAGGTGCGGAGCCCTACTTTATTTTAGATAAGTGTTTTCCTTACACATGTATTCATATTGTAATGCAGTGTTTTATTTTTGTCGTCTCAATGACGTTTTGGTGCCATTTTGGACGTACGGCTTTTTTACAATACGTTTTCATTTTATTAAATATTATTTTTATTCTAAATTATTTAATTCTATTTTTTATTCTAGATTATTATTATTATTCCCAACCGTTACGCTGTGTAACTTTGTAACTTTTTTTAATCCGTTTGCACATCAACAACTGTGGAGTTATTCCTCGACTACCGGGGTTTTGTAAGCAACTCTATTACATTTATTTACTGATTTTATAATAATAATAATGTTACCATTGTTGTATTAAAAAAAGTAGGGTTATTATTATTTATTAGTTGTCGGAGACGGAAACAGTAAATGAACATTTAAAATCTGTGTGGTGCAGTTGGTGGTTTTTGGTCTAAAAACGCTCCACCCAAAATCAACCATGCAATGTTCACTCGGAAGGTCGGCTATCATGGAGTGCTACTCCATTGTTTCACAGTCGTGTTTTGCAATTGTCTGTTTATATTGCTCTTGATCTACCTCTGCCTCTTACAACGACACTAATTCTAAAGTTCCAGTGATTCCCGTTAAATTATTTCTTGTCTGATGGTGCGACTCAAATTCCTTATTTAAAGTAGACATTTTATGAGATACCATTACATTTACCAGGTTCGTACCTACCTCTTTGTCAATGGCAACTCATCTTAGGCGTGATTTTTGTGACTGGTAAATTGAGAGGAGTAGGAGTTATTATTACGAAATCAGGAGAACTCCCACAATTCATGAGAAGTGACACTTCCGGGTAATGGTGAACTTGGTCTGTATCTAGGTATCGCACGAGCGACTGTTGATACAGAACCGGACCCATGCACGCAACATCACGAACCTGGCGCGAGAGAACACGGACCTCCAGCGGCAAATCGAGGATCTGAGGGAACAGCTTCAGTCTTGCAAGGCGGTTGCCGATGACTCGAGGCAGCAAGCGAAGCCACAGCGGTGGCAAGTGGCCATGCAGTCTAGAAGCTTCAACAAGACGGCTGCGGATGGAAGGAGGCAGCGCGTGGCTTCGTTTCGGATGTTGCGATAACGGCAGATGTTGCTAGGTTAGAGACGCTTGTAGCGCAGTGCTCTCGAATAGTCACCAGGCAATAGAAACGCAGTGGGTGTGTTGGGTGTGGTGCACCGCTTATAAGGTATTGTGAATGGCAGATCAAACTGCATGTGTTAATTACTTATATAAAAAGTCGATCACAAACATCCAAACCAAAAAAAAAGACTTACGAAAGACAAAGTATGAATCGGAAAATGTACATTATGTTGTGTGAAAAAACCGGATATGCCGATTGAACATTGATTGAGTCATTTGCACGGTTATGGTTATATATTGGCCAGCATGCATATAGTGTTTTGGGTAAGGTTTTCATCATAGCACGGTGCACCAGCAACGTAAGTAGAGTATCATGAACAAAAATACACAAACATAATAAAAACGTGCCCGTATCAAAAGCTATTTAGACATTAAAACACATTATCTAAATCCGTATTCTTTGTGCTTGTGGATATTTATAGAGACAACAGAAACACAGTATGCACCATGTCATATGGATATGTTTCGAAGAGTTTCATACGTTCAGACGTTACATCTCACATTTTTTTAAACTAAATACAATCTTTCCTAATGTGGTTAGAACAACACACAAAACAAATCCTTATCAAGCAAGCTAGGACGTAGTCGAGAAGGCTTTGTTGTTCTAAATGTAACATAGTTCATATTACTATACACGTGTGCAGTATACGCTGTGCAATATATCTGACGTCCTGACGCGTTCGATATTACCTTACTGTTTTAAACATGCATGACAATGTAATGCGGCAGTAGAGATTGGAGTAAACAGTCCCAGACAATGCGTTTGAATTGGCTAAATGCCGTCATTAGGAGTGTGAAATAACATTAATAACAATAATAAGATAACTTCTATTGCGCCTAAATTCTTGGAAACCAAGCTCAGAGGCGCGTAAAAACAAAAGGACTGGTCAATCGCAAAATCCATAAGCAGTATTCCAGTTCTCAGCAGATGGGTCAAGGCTCTAGGGACCTACGGTGGATAAGCAAGGTTGTAAAGATAAGTTTTTAAATGAATGACACTGGAATTTTATAATATTTTCAACTGATCTAACACTAAGAGGGAGCCCTAGTTCCAATGTTAGTGTTGACTTTAGGAACAAAAAGTAGGTCAGAACTAGATGATCGAAGCTGGATAGGTTTTCTTACAGGAGTAAGCAGTTAATGCAAATAACATGGTTGCTTGCTAAACAGTGCCTGGTATGTAATGGCACAGATCTTAAATATTAAATGATATCGTACAGGAAGCCAATGCAAAGACTTCAAAAGTAATACAGAGCGAGAAAAACGAGGAGATCTTGTAACTACTCTTGGCAGATAATTTTGAACGCGCTGAAGTTTTGTGATATCCTAGCTAGCGATATTATAAATGATGGAATTGCAATAATAAAGTCTGCTGTTAACAAGCGCCGTTGCAATAGGGAAAATTCGCGAAGGGAAAAAAACATCCAGTTTACTACGCTGCATCGGAGTACCAATAATGATCAGTTCAGTTTTATTAGCATTTAATTTCAACTTGCTGTCAGTCATCCAGTGGAAGATATTTTGAAAGCAATCACTAAGTTGGTTAAGGGAGCGATTTGTATCCGGAGTAGCCAACGAAATGTATATCTGAGTATCATCAGCATAAATATGATGATCCAAGTTGTCAGAGCTTAGTGACATGGTGTAAAGAGTAAAAAGCAAAGGCCCAAGAACAGAATAAATATCAAGTAGCAGAGGCGTACCCAGGATTTATGTTGGGGTGTTTCCAAATGGGTATTACAGTAAAGCTGGACGTTGCATGCCATCACTCACTGTACACTGCCATAATGTGGGACTTCTTGGGGGTTTTCGGGCAACGAGAAACCCCCCTGGGTACGCCAGTGAGTAGTACCTTTGCGACTTGCATCCCGCTGTAGTTACACTCAACGGATTTGATTTGTTCAATTACGTATAAACGTCCTATTCAATTACAGCTCCATACCAGTTGCAAAGGTACACTTTGATATAATTACGTTATCTTAAATGACCTGTCTCTATCGCCAGCAGGAAATACTCTGCTAATGTTGAAAAACGTGACAAATATATCTAAGCCAGATATGTTCGTGCAAACCTGCGGGAACTATCATGGGTCAGTCTTGCGCTATCAGTATTTACAACCTTTAAAACGGCTGTCCCGTTAACCCCATTAATCCTCTCGAATAATATTAGACAAGTAACAATATATTGTCAACACAAATGTACGGCGGTCAGATGAATCAACTGTTTTAGCCGGTCTCGATTGTATTACAAAGACATTTCTACTGAATGTTGAAAACAATGAAATTCTATCCTGCTGCTTAGAAACATACCTATGGGAAGACCAACAAAGGAGACGCACATGTAATATAAACTACACGTTGGCGACTAATCACAAGAACAATGGAATACGGCCTTATGGGCTAGAATTTCAAAAGATTTACTAATGCAAAAAATGGGTGTCTTCGCACTTTGGAACGCTCTTAAACGCATACCATCAAATTTTTTTTCTGAATTAATAGTTATATGAATAGACATCTATAATCCAAGTTTCAGTATGTATGATTACCTATATATTTGGGCAAAAGTTAAAATTGTTAGACCCTAGATTACAACCAAGTAGCCAACAAAACAATGTTCACAGCACCATTTTCAAAATGGTAGTGAAATAAAAATATATACTCGTGACCATAATGTTAGTTTCAGCTGTTCCTATCCGTAGAACAAACATTTGAGAATAACATCAGAGGAAATCATGGTATTACTGGCTATAGTCTTTATGAAGTGCATGCTTATAGAATGTCTCGATAACGCTGTTTACTACAACATCCAACTTTACAGTAGTTAGTCAAAAAGAATGATTGTGGTAATAAAAGTATTCGAGCGCTTAATGTGTCTACCAAAAAACATATATCCAAACATAAGCACCCTTTTTGGCTAGGTTAAGACGTAAATGCGCAAGAATGTATGTCACATGTCAACAAATGTTGCGTCACGTTTAAGAGATGTATACAACGACATCCATTTTCTAAAAAACTATTGATCCCAGAGCTTAAAGAAAACATGATGTAGATCGACCATTACAATGGTGTCACAAAAATGTGATTAAATCTACGTATTTATTGTAATTCTGGCCAGCAGAAGTACTATGTGTTTACTACGACATCGTGCCAAAATCTTTACTACGACATCCACCTATAATAAAACGTTGTAATTCACTTTGTCCGGTTGTCACTTTTACCTATTTACATTCGGATATCCAAACTTATGACGTTGGACATCAAAAACGATAGTTGGCTATTGTTTACTTTGTCTTTTCCTAGAAATTGTATGGTGACAGTATGCATTTTGTCAGTAGCTTGTAGAGTTAAATTTGGACTACATTGAGTTAATAAAACGTACTGATTGTTGAGAAAACATGTGACTGTTCAAAATATACTACACAGAATCGACATTGGCATGGTATTTTCCGTGCACATGCACGTTAAATCCAAGCTAAAATAACGATGTTCAAGTAAACTTGATATGTTTATTACGACAGTTTATCTTTCTAAAAATAAATCTAAGATGATGAGTGTGCATGTTTAACTTCAAATAGGTGCCTAAATCATAATAGTACATCGAAATGAGATAATGTGCATTGTGTTTTATTGTATGTCTTTAATTACATTTATATGTACGCAAAACATGCCAACAATATTGCTGGCTGGATGATGATAATGAATATAAGTATAACAAATGTCATTGCAGCCACGCAGTATGGGTAGACACAATGCTACAAACTACAATAAATGACGCAATAAGCAAAGAATCATTGGTCGTGAAAAGAAGGAAACTATGCGTGTTCATCGGTAGTATGTACCTCAGCACAAAAATGTTGACAAAGGGGGAAGGCTCGGTAGAAGGTCCGTGAATCAATGACACGTCATTTTTTAAATGGACCACGCCGAAAATTACGGTTTAACTGTGGCGAGGAAGTTCAAAGTGCATGCTACAATAAAGAACACTTCACGTATGCCTGGTTGTTAATTGTCGGCAGGTGATGGCCCACTATATTACATACATAAGTTATGTTGTGGTGAGTGCTGAGTGCAACCATGCAACACCAACGACGTACAGCCTTCATAAAAAAGGTGATATCGGAGATCAAGCAGCTGGTTCGATACGTCACATTGGTACGCTACCTCACTGATTCTCTCATCGGGCAATTTCGGAACAAACACACTATCAACTTCATTGTTCATCACCAATTCTTGTTTGACGTCGCTGTCAAATGGAAATGTTTCGAGTCAGGCAGCGGAAAAGGATCCTGCGACAGAGTAGGAGGGATTGCCAATGGAAATGCATGTTTGGTATTTAAGCGGGGTATCACCTTTCACACCGCAAAAATCTTCAGTTAGTGGGACTTGACCAAACCAATTCAAATATGACACACTTGATAGTAACCGTGGATGAGGCGGCTGAGGCCCAGTAGGAAATGAAAACCTCCAATGAAATGCAAATTCCTAGCATCACACATCTACACAGAGTACTGCCTGTAGGTGCGGGACATGTATTCACATGAGATACATCTTGTCTCAACGAATATTGCTTCATAAACGGCAAGTAACACCCGGCATGCCCTGGATGGACAATGCATCCGACCGCAACACTCTCGCATTACGGAGAGAAACAAACCAATATGACGCTGTTCAGCAGCTCCTTGGGCAGGTGGACGACACCACATCTGAAGAAGCAATCAATTGGTGACTTTGTGGGTGTTCTTTACAACAACAAGCATTATAGTGGTCAAGTGAAAGACATCGATAACGAAGACAGAGGAGTATCTGACCTTGTTTGTGGTCAGAGGAATGGATAAAATGCTCTCTTTCAAATGACCAACAAACCTGATGAGATTTTGGGTTGAAGAAGAAAACGTCTGTATGAAAATATCTAAACCCAAGACGGTTCGATCTGGTCATGTTTATCTTATCAGCGAAACGGGTAAAAAACGTCAAGATTTCCTACAGTAGCCCGTGTAATGACGCCATGGCATGGAGCAAATAACGATGATTGTTAGTTGGATAGATCCTATTTATAGCATAACGCATTATATATTCTGTTTTAATAACGTTTGTTTACAAATTGTAAGATAAGTGTTTATATGTTATATGAACTTTATCTTTCGACATAAAACGAACATGATGTAAAACTGTTTACTACGCCATCTAGACAAATCACCTAAATATGTACCACCATGTCCAGTATATGAACCAACAAACACATTGCATTATCTGTTTTCATATCGTAAAAAATGTAAGATTGATAGCGGGTCTAATTCTTCTGAATTAGACAAACCCAGAATGCTGATAAATCACATTAATATGATGCCTCATAGCTAGCTCCAGACATTACAAGACACATCTATTCATTATTTTTCCGGAAGGCCAATATACTCTGTATAATAAAAAAATATTATCCCAATGAGCAAGTTCTGCACATTTCGTATATTAGTTCTTCTTCTACTACTACTACTACTACTACTACTACTACTACTACTATTACTAAAAGCAGACACGTTTCAATCCCGTGCAATTTAATTTTAATGATCATACGTTGGTACAATAAATTCGCCTTCGATCGTTGTACTTCACCGGCTTTCTCACATTACGTCCGTACCGGTCTGGAAGGAGGTTCCGGTCTGAGAGTAAGTTCCGGTTCCGTTTTGCGTATTGCGCATGCGATTGTACAGGTCAAAGGTTAGCGCCTATTTTCGGCCCGCAGCTGTACGGTCTGGAAGTAAGTTCCGGTATAAGAGTAAGTTCCGGTTCCGTTATGCGTACACACTGTACACGTCAAAGGTTAGCGCCTATTTTTGCTAGCATAAACACGGTGTTTGCCGAAACTATGCGTGACCCAATTATATTGTAGTTTATAGATAATTAAAGAAACAAACACTTTTCAAGAAATAAGTTAACGTTTTACCGCAGATCTCGCGGAATCACATCTTAACGTTCCTGGACAAAATCCTGACGTTATCCTCACTGATACGATGGATGCATATGTGGCATCGTTAACGCTCATGCCCCAGTAATCTCGCGGACTATCACGGCTAGGCCGAAGACACCGTGGCATACAAGCGAGCTAACTGACGAGAAGCGGGCATTACGTCGTGCTGAGCGTAAATGGCGACAAACTGGACTGACTGTACATCGTCAAATATACACCGGCTTGCGCAACGCGTTCCGAAAAGCACTTATGACCGCACGATCGCATTACTACCGAACTGAGATGACAAGTGCCGGTGGCAACAACCGACGTGTCTACCAGATCGCAAACACACTACTTAGTCGAGCTGGAGACCGACCGCTACCCGAGGACGCTACACAAGCTACTATTGCAGTGACATTTCAGAAGAGTTTCTCCGAGAAGATCGATGCGTTGCGCCGCAATATGACTCAATCGTCAATTGAAGACATAGTGACGAATGTGGCTGCACGTTTAGCGTGTTTCGAAGCTGCTTCACCGGCAGCCGCGAAGAACATAATTTTAGCATCTGCTACCAAGTCATGCGAACTGGACCCGCTGCCAACGTCACTCCTTCAACAGAACATTAAAGCGCTGTGTCCGGTTATTACACGCATAATTAATGCGCCGCTCTCCACTGCTATAGTTCCACAGTCGATGAAGCACGCCATTTTAACACCTGTACTGAAAGAACGAGTTGCTGATGTCAATGTGCTGTCTAACTTCCGCCCAATATCGAACATTTCGTTGATGGCGAAGACAATGGAGCGCATTGTCTCAAGACAACTGCAACGCTTTCTGAATGAGACTGGCATACTGGGCGTCTATCAGAGTGCCTTCCGACCACGCCACAATGCGGAGACAGCACTCTTACACATTCACAGTGATGTGGCGCAAGCGATTTAACAGCAGCCTTCGACACAATAAATCACGATATCTTACTACAGAGACTGCGGCGGCCTGACGGAAGCAGGGTGAAAATGGAGACGTGCATCACTGAAGTTAAAACGTGGCTCTATGATAACGGACTTGTTGTCAACGAGTGCAAAACGGAAGCAATTGTTATACGTTCATCGAGCTTGCGCAGACCAGTACTCATTGATCATGTCGACATATGCGGACAATATGTAGCGACATCGACCATCGTCCGTGACCTTGGTGTTGCAATCGATGCTGATTTATCGATGGCGACGCAAGTGGTAAATGTATGTCGAAGTGCTTACTACCATTTCTCGAGAACTGCTCGTGTACGAGAGGCAATGACGACCAGTCATGACGACTACAAATGTCTTGTCCATGCACTTATGATATCCAGAATTGATTATGGAAATGCGGTGTTGTTTGGTACCTGACCGTCTGCTGCACCGTCTAGAGAGAGTCCAACGGTCAGCCGCTCGTGTTGTGATGCAACTTCGACGAGGCGACCGGCAATCTATCAATGGGGTCCTACAACAGCCACACTGGCTCCTAATGAGAAAGCGCATCGAGTACAAGTTACTCTTGGTTGTACACACGGCACTGCATGCAGGCACGCCTGTGTATCTCGCGTCACTGTTACATCGTCACTCACCACGCAGGACCCTACGTTCTGGCGGTGGTCTGCTTCTGGACGTTCGATTCGTGAACCTAGAACATTATGGTCGCCGGGCGTTTGCATGTGCTGGGCCGACATTGTGGAACTCTCTGCCTCTGGAACTACGCGCGATTGAGAACACTAGGCAGTTTGGAAAATCATTGAAGACATTTCTGCTCTCAAACTAATATAATCAGACATCATTTAACCTTTGTATTATTCATGCATATTGTTTTAATTAATCTTTAGTCTGAATTATCTCAGAATCACATTTTAGTATCTAGTCAAATAATTTAATGTAATTTAGGGTTTACAATTTTTTTTTCAGTATGTTCAGCTGTTCAGCACTTTTGCTAATCGTTTATTTTATTATTGCATTTACCCGTAATTTTACTATACATAGGTTTATCTGTATATATATATATATATATATATATATATTTATACCCTGCTGATGCTCAATGGCAGAACCCTGAGCTCGTTTGCTATATAAATTAAACAAGAGTGGATGTAGTTGGTAAAGGTCATTTAATAATTGTACCAACAGGAATTAAATCACATACACGATGAGATAAAGCAGAACAAATCATATTATCATCGAGGTACTACACAAACAATTATCAAATGACAATCAGATTAGCAAAGGTGGGGCGGCCATTCCCCCCCCACCATGTATAATCGATAAATTGGACAACAGTATAAAGTACTATACTGGAATCACGGTAGGTAATACATCAAAACCTACTTTAAACATGCCTCTCAAACATTACGACAACTAAAACAACTACTTATCAATCCTACTTTATTTTCCGTCCTAAAAACCCTGCATACACTTGCTGCTGTGTCATCAATAAGGAGGAAAAAGCCTTCAGGCAAAACCTCGGGTACAATATATGAGCAGGGAAAAGCGTCACAGAAAAATTACCGGTACATAGACCGTATCACAAAAAATTACATTGAAAACAGAGTATAACAATGTGATTACATGTTATACAACATTAGCAAAATGGTGGTAGAGATTGGAGGAAGGTGGGATAAATTTAATCTTCCTTTGTGTTGAAAAACAAAGACGTGTTACGCAGTCGAATTCCAACACAAAGGGAACGGTCCCAGCTCGGCCTCGGTTTGAGTCCGGGTAAGTATTTACGTAATCCGGACCGTTGTTAGACTATCATTGAACAAAACGTTTATAGGCATCTTCGCCTCACATTGCATAAATAAAATTTTTACGTATGTAAAAATAATCAATTATACCCTGCTGATGCTCAATGGCAGAACCCTGAGCTCGTTTGCTATATAAATTAAACAAGAGTGGATGTAGTTGGTAAAGGTCATTTAATAATTGTACCAACAGGAATTAAATCACATACACGATGAGATAAAGCAGAACAAATCAAATTCTCATCGAGGTACTACACAAACAATTATCAAATGACAATCAGATTAGCAAAGGTGGGGCGGCCATTTTCCCCCACCGGCCTCCAGCAGTAGAGGCCCACCCCCCACTCCAGGGCTCTGTCAGTGTTGAAGAATCTAACGAGTGATCGGCATACTATAACTACCAATAATCAAACAAACGAGACATAATGGCTAACTAACAATGGCTGTTAAGTAGGAATGATGTCAGTCATACTGAAACATATGTACAATGTGCATGAGTTGGGTGCCAGGGTGATATCAGACGCGCTCCGTGTTGCCATGCTGAATGCAGTGAATGCCAGTCATACTGCAACATCCACCACCTACAGGAAGTTGACAAGAAAAAGAAAAGAAAGATTATCTAAAACGCACTGGAAGTGTTATATCAACGAGAATATCACTGCACACAATGAATGCCAGTCATACTGAAGCACCCATTACCTCCAGTCGCAACCGAGACATATTCAAAATCTGGTCATATTCAACATAGGGATGCGAATGACTTCCACCTGCCCATAGATTGAATTTGTGTTTCACTCATCCCCATGCGGGATGAACTGCAGTGCGACCTGACACCCCCTGGACCTGTTTCGCGTACATGCATCGGAAAAACAGGTCCCACCTGGGTTGACCCCAGGGGAAACCTGCTAGGTCCGACTCCCGGAATGACCGGAATTGCACGTCATATTGCCGCCAGGCCAATGGTGGGCCTGTCAAAGCAACATCCCGCACAACCTCACAGTACTTGAAAAGTCCCGGAGCTGCATCCGGGAATCGCTGGGTGTAGACTGCCCCAAACACCAAGAAGGCAGAAGTCCACTGATCAATGGTGGAAATCTGCCTTCCCCTGGCCTGAGGCAGCACAGAGACAATCTGGTGAGAATCTCCAGACGAAACACACATATTTTGTGGCTGGGATTGGTGCACATGCAGGAGTTCGTAAAACTCAACAAATTCGTTGGCCCAAATTTTTGCCTTAAGTCGGGCAGGAAGGTCAGCCCCCAAAGCTGTGGAGTGCCATGGGGGAGTGTTTGGTGCGGGCTCACCCCTCTCGCTTGGCATCAAGGTGCCAATAGCGCCAGCGACCGCAAAGTCCATGAGAGTAGGGCGTGCGACGTTGGTATCAGGTTGTGGTAACGCGACCTCCGGGATGGCATCCATCGACGGAACGGGCACAGTGGGCGGAGTCACAGCGGGTGCGGCCACAGCGGCGGGCATAGCATCCCTGTCCTCCCGCAGCTGCTTTAGCACTTCCCTGGTGACGACGGCCACCAGCTCGGCAGTGCCGCTAGACGTCCCAGGGACCCCTTCATATGCGGCCGGCAAGTCCTCTGGTCGTCCAGCAGCAGCCGCAGGGACTGGGCGACGCCGTCGGTTGGGTGGTGCTGGCATGGGTGGTACGGATTCGGCAGCCCGTTTCATCGCCGCGCGGCGTTGGGACGGCGGTCGCAGTGTGACCTCCACTGGTTTCGGTGGACGTCCGCATGGTGGCATACTGCTAAAAGGTAAGCAAAGGGACAGGAACGGCATCCGTTTGCAAAGTAATTAAGTGGCCCCACCGTATAATGACCCCAAATTAACAAGGGCACATATTGGGTTTAAGTACAGACGCGCAACAGCACCAATACAGGCAGACCTGTCGCCGCTAAGAAGGCTAATTGATGTCATAAACACATGCAACAGGCATGAGAATATAGGGAGAATAAATACGAATGCCATAAAGTAGGAACATGAATATCGAAAACTGTAACAAGAATACCAGTAGATAGTGGGGCCATAAGAACCAGAGCAGTCCCCTGTATAACAGCATACCCACCAATATGGGGCAATAGCAACAGACTAGCGGCGTTGTTTCACAGCACCCCCACCAACGTGGGGCCATAACGCCATACACCTACCCTGTATCACAGCGCACCCATCAATGTAGGGCCATAGCACCAGAGCAATAGCGCTGTTTCACAGCACACCCACCAACGTGGGACCATAACGCCATACAACTAGTCAGTATCACAGCACACCCATCAATGTAGGGACATAGCACCAGAGCAATGGCGCTTTTCACAGCACACCCACAAACGTGGGGCCATAGCGCCACAGAGCAATGGCGCTGTTTCACAGCACACCCACAAACGTGGGGCCATAGCGCCACAGAGCAATGGCGCTGTTTCACAGCACACCCACCAACGTGGGGCCATAACGCCAGAACAACTACTCTGTCTCACACAGCACACCCACCAACATGGGGCCATAATACCAGGGCAACTACTCTGTATGACAACACCCTCACAACACCACCACACCCCCCACCCCCAAACCGAGTACCGTAGATGAAGAAACATGAATAAGGTAGGTATGGTAGGGTCACATAACTAGGGTAACCAACCTGGATCATAGCATAATCACCAAACACGAATAGCTATACTAATCAGAGCAATTACTCCGTAGCCTAACACACACTCCAAAAATGAAGCTGTGACGAAAGGCAACACCAACAGGAATATCAGAAGGATGGGAACACAAAAAAGGCACAATGAGCCTGAGAAACTACTATGTAGCACAGACTGTCCAACGGACATGGGTGTAACAATAAATCAACACAAAATCGTGAATATAGCAGTGAAGAACTGACTGTCGAAGAGAGCCGCCTAACATAGAAATTTGTATGTGTTACTATGTGGTGTGGCTACAGTGAGAAGTTGCATGAAAGCCAGTCATACTGTAGCCTACATACAATTCATAGCATTAAACTTGGACCAGATTGAGTGACCTAAATGCATGCAATTCCCTGACATGCCAAACAGAGTAATTATAGCTACCCAATTAAAATATAATAATAGCATCATAACAGTTAGGAAATGCAGGAGGGTGGGTAGAGACAGGAGACGTTTACCACTGTTTAGCAGCAAATATGGCAGCTCCACGAATGGAGCGCACATATTTGCGCATCACCAGGTCATTGAGGTGAACTCCAAATGTGTCAAAATATTGCTCCCAGTTGGTGTGCATGCCTCGTTGTCGCCAATAATGAATATGTGGGAGGTTTGATATTAAGTCATCTAAGGCGCGATTAACGAAAACCGCGCGTCGTTAAAATCGGCGCGCATAGTGTACAGCCGGCGCCCGGTCGTGCGTACGGCAACGCGCGGCATGAACTGGCACAGGACCACCTCCCACACGAAATCGACTGCCAACACCAGCTGGGCGAGGTTGGCAATACGGGAGGCGAGTTGCGGGGATCAACTCTGACATGGGACAGGTCATTAGTACCGATGTCTATAATAACCGCTCGGGGCCCAAGCTCACGAATCAGCGGCAACTCGGCCATCAAACCGCTCACTCGAATGCCACCCACCCCGTGGTAAAAAACACTGGCAAATTGTGCAGAAACACCTAAATCCGCCCCAACAACCTGTGTCGTACCCCCTGGATGAAGTAACGACACCTGTAACCGCTTAACAAAACTATGGCCTATAACTAACAGGTCCGGGGGGCTATCCATAGCGCACGTTTAGAAAAAAAAATGGCGGCGAACAAAGGAAAAATTACGTGACGAAACGGCAAACATGAATTCACTAAAACCGAGGAATATCAAAGTAGCAATCAGTGAAATATTGCGTATCACTCAGGTATAGTGTAGTTAGAAGTCTAAGCACAATAGACACAACTTTGAACAATACGAACCTCGAAATCGTTGATAAATTAATCTTCCTTTGTGTTGAAAAACAAAGACGTGTTACGCAGTCGAATTCCAACACAAAGGGAACGGTCCCAGCTCGGCTTCGTTTTGAGTCCGGGTAAGTATTTACGTAATCCGGACCGTTGTTAGACTATCGTTGAACAAAACGTTTATAGGCATATTCGCCTCACAAAATAATCATATATATATATATATATACTAGGATTTTGCTTCCTAACTTTATTTACTGTTCTTATTTATTTCTTTTAAATGCGTTTTTATGCTTCTTAGATGATTGCCGATTTGTAAACATCCGTGAACGGGTCATTATAGTCCAGGATTTGATGGTATGTAAATAAAGTTGATGATTATTATTATTATTATATAGATGACTGCTTTATATATATCCCAAATCTTTGAAAATAAATAATTGTGGTATCGGTTTATCTTGATATACAACGATTCAACCCACTTTGAGTTAAAACAAATTTGTATTGATATATTTATTGTTTCATAATGTACGTGATTACGTTCCGGTAATTAATTAATTAATACTTACAATATCAACATAATGTCATACCAAGGGATAAGTTGTAAACAGGCGTTAAATATTGCGAAAATTGTTCGGATGACTTATATTTATGGCACTGTTATGAAATCATTGTTTTGTATTGATACACGGTCTTTGGTGTATAGGGTAGTCGGTGTCAGTTGGTGTGATGTATTCACTGTAGTCGGAGTGAGTCTGGTCTGGACTGGTCGCGGCGTTCCAGATACAGCAGCCTTAAAGGTGCTCAATCACTTCGTTTGCCCATCGTCAATCCGGTTCTTTTATGTCCAGATGTGTAATGTGTGAATAGTTTAACTAGTGCGCACAGTCGGTTTAATAAACAAAAATGCGTACTTGTTTTTTAATCGTAAAAAAAAAGATTTGTCGTTACAGCGCGTATCGCTGGCGAAAGCCAATTGCGCTGTCTGCCTACTGCGCCATTTCGGTCATGTGGTTTACGCGAGATCGGCATCCTAGGCATTCGAAAACAATAACAACACACACGTGCTTTAACGTATCAAGAGGAAGATTATAATTCCAAAGTGGTTGTACGAAGGGACATATTACACTATCGCAGTTAGCAACAAGAACGCGTAGTCGAGTATTGATTCAACGAGAATTGCAACTTGCGAACGTCTACACTCGACTCGAGCCTGTCGAGGCCGACTTTAACTTGTTCTAACTCAAGTCTCAAAAGTCTAACTCTAAGTCTTAGACAGTCACCATATCAGCCAGAGATTCAGTCAGAGAGTGACAACGAGCATAATATTTCATATGTATTGTATTTGGTTACGCAGGATGTTGTTAATAAGCTGTTATTCCGACAATACATATTGAGAGTAGATGACGTGAGGGTGCGAAATGACAAGTAACATTGCTTTGGCAGCAGGCCCCTGCTGTTCGTGCGAGTAACTTAAGTCAGGGAGCATCCGTAATTTCGTGCAACAGAACGTCAAACACGGGAGTATTATGTTGGTGATCGTAATTATTAAAACATTTTTTGTGACTCATATTTTAGATACTATTACTGCAGAATATTGTTAATTTGCATTGTATTTTATGCAAAATAATTTAGATTTTTATATGACAAGCATGATGGTGATGATTTTATTCAATATAAAAATGTAAACGTGTAAATACATGAAATATCAATACATCTAGAGTACACCATATATAAGGATTAGAGAAGAAAATGCACGCACTTTTCTCCATTGTGGTCCTTGATGCCTGGCTATAGTGTATGTAATGCATTAATTGGTATCCTGTGATACCTTTCAACTGACATATGCCGGCTATTCTTATGTATTTACCAATATATGTATATATTCTCACCACAGCAATATATGAATACATAATATATGTAACTTGAATTAAGATATTGCTAGAGACCACACTGCAACCCATGAATGAGAATGAGAGGAGGGGCTAGAGGCGGTCACCCGGGCCAAGCAGACACAGGGATGATACATAGTCTGCGGCAGGCCCACATGTAATCAATCCAGTTAATTTCAAATTTATAACAATCAACCACGTATAAGTTATCAACAAATTTTAATGTGCACATTTAAATATACCACATTTGTTTTCATACACATTTTAATAATAACATATTGAGCATAGAAAACTAGATTGACTTCTGCACTTGTATATTATACCCACAAGTGTATCAACACAGACATATTAATACACCTTTAAACAGTATTTAGCATATGGCGATGACTCTGAAATAAGTTTATAAAATAAATTAGTCATTCTTGAAGAAGGTAGGCATACGTATTATGAACCTTTGAATACATGACAAGGAAAATATATTGTTAGCATCACAATAACACCTCATCCTGTCATTTCCAACATTCACCTTGACCATTCAACCTCAGGCTTAAAATGTCAAACATGAATATGTATAGTAGTTACACATGGCAGACACTGACATGAATTTGTATACTGAAAACAAAACAAAAAATATAAATGTGCTTTACTGATGCTTCAGTGATTAGCAGAATTCAAATCAGTCTATAATATTGACTAAGATCAGGCATCACTGTAATGAAATTGAACACTTTTAAATTCATGTAATGACAATGAACACCTAGTAAAGAATTTTTTTTAAATTGTTCACCGTTTTGAAAAATTGCATATTCCACTAATGTCTGCATGCTGTATCAAGCCACCCTTCCCCGGAACAACCTGGTAAACACTGACTGTTCCTAAGCTATCAACATGTATAGATGCAACATTTCTTGCTGCCTTTTTTCTTGTGAAATGCTGCATAGGTCATACATGAAACATTATTATATACCGATTATGACAACACTACTATGATGTCTGTTTTTGTTTACTGAATATATGCTTTTTTACAGGAGATTGAACTAGTGTGCTTAGTACCACTAGCTCTCCAAGTTAATATGGCATACTCGGCAGTTGTATTTGTCCAGGATCTCGGACAAGATTCTACAGCTATGCAACATGCTGCATAATAACAGTTTGTCATATGAATGTCCACTGAGTGATCCCAATTGTGTCGTGTTGAATACGTGTATAGATTCCCCAGTGCTGATGGGGTGTACACTGGCTTCCAGGTCAGTCAGTTAGCTTGACTGACTAGAAACCAATGTAGACTGCAGGTTGCTCGACACTTGACTAGCTCTGCAGTTGGTGATGGAACGGTGGGTGCCAGGGTCTGCAGATATGGCAAAAGCTTTCGATGCTGTCAGGCAGGTTCAGTGTCGAGCATTCTTTGGTGAACTGCATCGGTTTAGATATCGATGACATCACTGTATGTTTTCGCTGTCTTTGATGGTACTGCATACAAGCTTCCTGACTTTTTGCTGTACGTCTGCATCTACCTATACCGGAGACAAAGTGACAATTAGCATGGCTCTGACATGTATGATATTTTTATATGTGATGACACATTTATCAAAAGTCAATAATACAAGGTATTTGTATTCAATTCAACTATAACTTTTAGCAGTGTCCATGAAAAAATACATTAATTATCCAGAATTGTTACAATGGTAGGGTTTCATTGTCTTTGTGTTGCTGATAGTCAGTGGCAGCAAGCTGAGTTCTTGCAACATACACCAGGCACAAGTTTATGATGAAGTAATAGTATTGAAAGCCTTTTCACATTTTTAACAACAATCTGTTGATACACTGACAGCAGCATTTTACTTGTTTAAATTCTTTATGTATTACGAGGACTGTTATATGTTTTTCATGCCATGTATCATTTTTCTAAATTATTCTTTTTTATCACTGTTTTATATTTTCAAAAATAATTTACATTAATTTTAATTTTGCATGATAATTAAACAACACTTGAATAAGTTTAGTTCTGATATAGTGTAGTATCCAGTCCTCAGGATTACGCAAAGCGCTTTAAACTTTACTCCCTGGCAGACCTGTTAAATCGAAAACAACATCTTGACTTATGTGGAAGAATTCAGCCACACTGAAATTAATATGCGAAGATTATTCATACAAAAATATCCACCGCCTGTAGCCGGTACTCTTCATACAGCTGAGTAAACTGGAGAAATGTAGCAATTGTACATGTAATTCTCAGTCACATGGCGATGACCCTGTCTAGTCACTATTTTTTGCGAGTTGTAAACAAACCAAGCATTGCACAAACTACAACAGTTTTGAATTTTATATCCTATTGATGTTTGTTTAACAAAAAATCATAATATAGTTATTTTTATTTGATGTGTACTTATTAAATGGGCATTAAATATTAAAATTTGTTGTTAAATACACATAATTGTTTAGTCACAAATTTTGTGAGTTGTAAACATACAACTAGCATTTGATATCACATGTACTAGTGTTTTTTTTGGTAACAAAGAATTGTGATAACAGTAACTGTTTGTTTTGTTATATGTACCTGACATTTTTTCAACCTCTTCCAAATTTTTGTTTCTATTGTTGCTTTGCATTTTATGTGTATGTGATATTAAAAATTATTACATTATACACATCAAGTGCAATGATTGTACCTGTAGTTGTATTGTGCTTTTCATAATTTTTTAGTCATGATCTCATCAAATAGTTTCAATAAAATGTTTTTAATTTACATTGTCTTTACTTTAATTTGCATGCATTTCTAACAATATGCAATTTAACGAGGACACCCATTGCTGCAAAATCCTAATGCAGACAGCCAAAACTATCACATACAGTGGTGGATCCAGAAATCGAGTCTGGGGGGCACAAAAACCTCCACCGGCGGCCGAACCAAATGGTGTAGTCAACATTTTTTCGCTACCGAGCCGCTACAACTTCAGCCGCTCGGCTGGAGTGGTGATATTGGAAGATGGGGGTAAAATGTTAGGCTATGATTTATGTATATATATATCACGTTTGCATACCAGCAGCAATTAATACTTACGTTTACTTACTGTCCTGAGCTGCATCCAGCCTCAGGAAGTGACTGGACACCTGACAGTGAGCTGCTACGACCGCTGATGCTCAATAGAGCCACCACAGATCTTGTCATGTGTGACGGCTGCAGTGGTGTCGAGGTAGTTCGCGCCTTTGTGTTGAAGCTGTCAAACAAAGTCATGAAATGGAATGAGTCAGATTATTTGTGAAGGTGGACATGGTTTGACAGCACTACTACACGTAAATATATATAATATTATATGATATTATATATATATATATATATATATATATATATGTAGATGTAAATATATATGTGTGTGTACATGTGGTGTGTAACTTGTAAACGTTTTAATTTCATTACTAGGAAAACATATTTTGCACGATAATTTGCCCAATGTCATTTGCCCAGCACTCAAGTGTGAAAAGGTCATTTGCCCAGTTGTTAAAAAATTACAATAAATGATATGAGAGTGGCAAAGTTATTATTGTATATATTGTAAAATTGTAGTATATAACAAACAAATAGACAATATACAAGTGTCATAGCCAACAAGGTAAAACAATTTGGATTGTGCACCATCCAATTGCCAGCATAATTAACTACCTGTAAGTGCAGGTAGAACATAGGTGGGCTGGAAAGAAGGTCACAGGAAATAAAGTTACAAAGTAATTTTATTAAAAAAATATAACAAGTTTTGCAATTTTTCATTGATAGTACTAGTGACATTATACCATATGTCTTTTTAAGAGTCTCCCGAACCTTACGTATTATTAAAATAATTCCACACATTGTATGTTTAAACAGGTCAAATTAAGTTATTTTGATTTCTGTGACACACACACTAAAATATACATTCGAAGATACAAATCAGTAACTGAACATAAGTATATTGTACTGTGCAAGCCAGCAGGTGATTACAGAGATAAAATGTCATGTGACGTAACATTAACATTGAAGCAGTTGCAGCCTTTAGCAGATCTGTGCGCCAGCATAAGCATAATTATTATGAAATGACAATCACTGAGGCTTGGCTATATTGTGTCACGTATATTTACTTGCATTGTACAGTGTATATACACATTTGTGTTTGCAATACAAACATTCCAAATGAAATAAAAAGAAAATGAAGTACTGCAAATGAAATGTGCTATGTAGTTGACAGTTTGATAACTACCCTATCATACAAAGATGGAATAATTGTACACGCATTAGACTGGTCAAACCAGAACATAACAGTACATTAATACCATTACTTAAACTGACATTGGTTGTAATGGTTCAGAGCTGCACCCAGGCTCGGGAAGAGACTAAATACCTGACAGTGAGCTGTTTTTACTGCGACCACTGATACTCGATAGAGCCAATGCAGCGGTTGTTGTCTGTGGTGGTTGGATTGGTGTGGATGTCATTTGCATATATTTGTGGTGAAACTGAAGTGAAAGCATAAGTGGAATGGCCAAAATTTGTTAAATTTGAATTTTTTAAATAGTACTACTACCCCTCAAAATGGATAGCGTAGTATAACACATCAAAATAATATCCAAGCTATTTAAATAACTTTCAGAAATAATATAATAAATTATCATCCTATGTTCATGCACCCGGTGTACTTGTTTTCTTGCTCCCTATCAAACTAAGGTTAGCATAGAGGTCTAGAAGATCTCTATCAATGTGTATACATATTCCACACTTTTCAGAGATGTAACTTATATACTTTTTTTTATATACATACTTCTATACCTACTAATGCAGTTTTGGGCGTTTACCCCCTGGTAACATAGGTAGGCTATTACGGTCACAATATACATATAAATGTTTAGCATTCTCTACACAAATAATAAATTATTACTACTCTTTAAATTTACATAATACAAGATTATTAAATTTATATTTGGTTACAATCAGCGTTAAATGTATTACATCACACATGGAAAAACAGTAAAGAAGTGTTATTTTTAAAGCGCACAGTACAAGCAGCCAGTGACTCAAGTCAAGACATCCAAAAAAGCAAGTACTTATAGTTACTAGTTAGATCCAGGCAATTATTTTAGGCATTCGATTATTTTATTAGTCTCAAATGTCCAGCCAGTGTCAGTCAGTGATTGAGGGTAAAGTGTGAATGTCCAGTGGGTGCTACAGTTGTATTGTGTATTATATTATACATAGTTAAAGGTTAATATAATATGACATGTCATTAAATATGAAGGCATAATATCTACATTACTGTATATTAATTTGCGATGGAACGTCGATGAATTCATGAAAATTCGCGGAACGTCGATGGAGCGGATTTTAAAGTTCATGTACCATTCGGTGTGTGCTTCGCATGAGACTGATACTTCGCACATAGTTAACTATTGGTATAATATAACATGTCCATCAATATAACGTCATAATATCTACAATAATGTATATTCACGTGCGATGGAAAGTCGCGGAACGTCGATCGAAGATGGCATTAAGATGGCGGACGATGATTGGCTGTTCCATCTATTGAACACACAGACGTGTGTGTGTGGTGTGCTTGCTGATAAATTCAATATTACTAACCTGTCCAGAAGAACTTGGCGAATGCTGCATCACTTTTCACGACAGCCGTTTCTTTCGTTCGGTTTCACAAATCCATAACCTTTCCAATATACACCTTTGTACGCGGATACTCTCTTTGTCTATCCGCTCTCACCCTCTTTTTAGCCGAGTCTGTTGGGCGTCCCTTCATCGCAGATAAAATTATCGAGCTATCAGTATGAAAAAAGGATGGCGACTCGTAAATACGCAATGTTGACTGAATCCAGACACCGAAAGGTGGGGGTCACAGGCCGATGTCGCCGCATATTCCCGTTCACGTGACTATTACACGAGAAGTATATCTCAGACCACATCGAAGTTCAGATATGTGTCTTGATATTCCGTTAGGACTAACCGAAAATCATTTTATTGTTTGTCTGCTAATTTCACTAAAACGAAGTAAAACATACGTACATATGAACCAGTATATCAATAATGAATACTTGATACGTTTACGTTTCGTGAAATTAGTCTGACACGTGAGGAGCACAAAAATCGAAATGATTGAGCACCTTTAACGCAACGCCAGATACGTACCGAATCCAAGTATCCAACTAAGAATCACTGATAGCTGTCGCCGGTGTCACAGTGGCAACCGCCAGTCGCCAAAGAGGCCACGACGGCGTTCAACCGACCTAAACAAAATGAAATATTACGTTTTTATTTGTAACGAACAGGCGAGTGCCAAAAACTAAAACCGTCTTTTTATTGCCCTCATTCAACGGTTGATGACACGATGTGTTGAAAAGTATAGTCTGTCTAATCCTTTGACTTTGAAGGTGGGTTCCCAAACATTGAACTATTGTGTGTATGTTCCAGTTTCTATGTCACAGAACACCACCAACAAGTGTTCAAATCTGCAATTATCCATCCGCATGTAAGATAATATATTTTAGTTGGATTTATGTTATGCTGGAGGAAACCGTTGAATGAATAATAATAATATTTTTTTATAAAGCCATTGTCAATAAAATGCTCAATAATTATAAGAACAGTCGAATTAATTATACAAATAATAAATTAATAAAAAAAATGAAACTATTAATTAAACGTCTTAAAAAATATAAGATACTTTTATAGATATAGAATAATATTTAATAACTATACTATTTGCATACATACAACCATGGATAGGTAAATAAAAATAAGTTAAGCAGTACAATTTCCAACAATGTTCTACGTTTGCAATAAGCAACGCGGTGATTGAACCAAAACGATTAACTATGTCATAAATGTGTCTTTGAACTAATTTTAAATGTGACTGTTCAAATTCTATCTCTGTTACAGTCTGTATCAAAATGTAGCATTGTAGCCTACCACTGAGTGACTCTGTCGAGACGACATCCTTGTTTACATAGAACCTAGTTTCTTGACCATCATAGGACATCACCAGTTGATTCCATGTGCCAACTGTATGCTGCAGCAGTCGTAAACATATCATCAGTAGCTCGTGCTACTGAGTTACTAGTACTACGAGGCACGGCCCGTATATATCACCGTTATGTGTAGTTCAGTACATTTTACTGATACGTTGCAACGTATCGTCGCATATACACTTCGATCGGCGTGACCGGAAATAAAGGGATACGCAACGTCGATCACAAGGGCAGTAAACAAACAACAAAATATTATGTTCAAGTAAAACAAATATGGAGTGGCGTTTTAGCTGCGTGTCCAGCGTCATAGATAGAAAAGGCTATTTTCAAAACGATAGGAAACGTACGCCGTTTTTTCGTACATACCAGCAACCACCATGCTATAACCCCCAACAATGGCAATAGCAATATTCACTATATTTCTTGGTCAAATGAGGATAAAACCGATATTGGAGCGTGTCCAGCGTCACTGCGTGTCCACCGTCATCTGTTGGATTACAGAGAAAGACTGCTGAGAGCGCATTCTACTTTGATATGTAGGAACTGCAGTGATCAGTGATCGCGTCTATGCTGGTGGGTATTTTTTTGTTTCCTACAATACATATTTGATGAGTTGTGATCCTATATGTACGTTTTTTCATGGTGTAATAGAATAAAGCTAATATGGTAAATTAATAAAGGTAACACCACTTATAGCGTTAGTATACTTAACAGCTGTGTTCTAACAAACCAATGAACGATAATTTGATACGTTGATCTGCGGGAAAGTTAATATATGACAATCCTTGATGACGCTGGACACGCCAATTTAACTAAATGTATATTTACCGGCTGTAGTTGACACTGACATCCTAACTTTTAGTGTAGATGTGTCAAGTACATGTTGCTCTTCATATAAAAGAAAACATTTCACATACAATTTAGAAGAACACATTATTACAAACAAACCATACTGACGCTAGACACTTGCTGATTAATGATAAAAATCAACATATCTAAGAACAATTTCCGTTTAAACAATAGCTATTAATATACGTTTGAAGAAAAAGACAGGTAGCAAAACAATATAATGCATTTTGGTGATATTAAAAGGTAATTTGAAGAATTATGGCCAATGGGCTTACTCACTCACGGCAGTAAGGCTGTGTATGTGATCCTGCAACGCATATCGCTTACATACTACTGTATCCGTTATCTCAAGTGATCTGCTCATCTCATTGAATTATTTTCAAAAGCATTTAAGCGTTTCACAAAAACAAAATACACAATAATTAATATTGCGTTCTACATTTTTTTGAATACTGTGTAAAAAAGGGATTATCATGGCAAGCCACGACACGCAAATGTATTGTGCTAAGATCTCGCACCGTTACCGAGATAGAAAGATGGCACAAGACCCCCACATCTTGGCCCGTCGTTCCGCTCAGAACCGGGCATATCATGTCTGCGCAAGATACCTCCCAGACCATAAGCTGAGAGCTCAGCGAGCGCGCAAAGCTATAAATGTAAGTAGCGTACGATAACATAGTTGTCTTGAGTTTGACTTTTCTTCAAGTAATTGTCTATATTTATTTTAATATTACATGTAAGCGTTCTGTTACATATCAATATTTAATGTAGAAGTGATTTATTATTAATGTGTAAAATGTAAATGTTTGCATATAGAGCAAGACATCTGCAGCGGCAACTCTTACAGTGGAAGTTAGGAACTCGAAGAGACTCGACCCATCCCTTCCACCTACTACAAGTGAGGTGCCTACGTCTTCGCAGAGTTTGGCTGACTCAAAATACGTACCATTATCAGGCATTGTGTGTTGTGTTACAAACTTGTAAACCATTACACCATACGATTTATGATACTAACTCTGCAAGATATATTATATTTTTTTCAGAAATATGTAACAAGATAATGTACAACTAAGCAAATATTCATATAAGAGCATAATTTATATTTGGCTGCATGTGTTGCATTATGTTGTGCATGCTAAATAAGGTATGTTTATTCCCTGTAATATATAGGTCACAGTGGAGGATTGCTATCGTTTACAAACCAACTGCATGGGCTATGATTATGACAACCGATGCTCTTGTTATGGACACAACTTTTCAGTGGTCTCACAGACTACCGCCCGCATGGTGATATATATACTTATTTCTGTTACATTATAACACTAACACATATTTGTAAACCGTAATTTCAAAAACATATAATTCCCGGTTTAATATTCATTGTTTATGTTATAAGAACATTGGAATTTGCTGTCTTCTTAACTTAAGTACAACCTGTGTCCTTGTTTGTTTCCTTCAGAGAAACCCAGGTCGTGAAGATGAATTTTCCCTAACTACATTCATCAGTAGCACAAGAATTAGGAGCTGACGTGACAGCTGAAATACCGACTGCTGGAAACCTACCCAGGAAAAGGAGGTAATCAGTCCAAAAGAAGCTAAGCGCCTTGAAGGTGAAGATGAAGAGGCTGCAAAGACGTGTATGGGTTTTGGAGAATCATTTAAAGCGCTCTAGTCGTAATCAGAAAGAAGGATCAGGGCAAACAAGAACTGATACGACTCCCATAAATACCGTTTTTGACAATGCTGATACGCCGTGCTAACATAATAATGAGGAAGGACGGATTGAACCCTTTGCGAAACAAAGAAGTCAGAAAGGTTCTCGCTGCCCATGAATCACTTGTGATGGAAATGCAAGATATTCCAGTCAAGAAAAGGCAGTCACTCTTCACAGAACGTCACCTGAAAAGAAGTTGGGCAGGAAGCATGGTCGCGAAGAAGTTGTACCTAGACAGACGATACGTTCTCCGCAAGAATGGCTTCGCAGGACAAAATACAGCACAACACTTGAAGGCCAGACGTATGCGGTTACACGTGAAGTACGAGTTCATGAAGAGACCGGATCAATTTACACTTCTGCCAGGCAAGAAGGTGCAGAAATATACTTTGACTGACTATAAGGAACAATAAGAATTCAATGTAGACATTCTTGTCCATGCCGCTGCATGTTTAAAATGGTGTTCGTAGTTGTTTTGTAATTTGTGACGAAGGATAATGATTGTCTTCAATTAAAGCTACATTGCGTGTCCAACGTCATCAGTATATACCCATTTCTTAGCGCACAGTTTGCCTAGTCTCGATCACCAGACGCATATGACAGTTGGCAAAAACAAAGATAACTGATCAGGGTTACTGATTATGTATCAGTTATAATTCCACACACTTTTCTGAAAGAGCTGCACTAATTGAAAATAGGCCATTCCAAGAAACAACAGAGTGCAAAAACTATCACCAAAGTAACAACGAGGAAAAGGAATGTTTCCAAGTCAAATTTAATCGTCTACCTCTTGATTCTTATTAAATGGCATGTACACTAGATGATCCAAAAAAAAATTCTCCTTTACATGTAATTTAAAATGCTCTAATTGTAGCAAATATTGTAATTTTTCGTCGATGACGCTGGACACGCGATGAAAATCACGTTTGACTTCAAGTGACTGTCATAACAAAAGTAACCCATATTACATTGACCCATTTATGGAAAATACGCCGCAATATATGTATAATGAGAAAATATAACTTAATTGTTCAGAATTAAACATTTATTTTTGGACCTCTTAAAACCTAATTGTACAATTTTTGGGACATTGGCCCATTAGCAGCTATTGCTCCGAGTATGTGAACCGTCCGTCGATCGGTTGGGGAAGTGTGTTACGTAACTTGCGTTGTAAAAACTGATCTAATTTAGTATACGTCTTAAAAATATTAGTTACGAATACACACGTGCACGGCGTCAAGTTGAAAGTAGTTCCTGATGCACAATCCATGGTCTTGTTGCCCAGCGTGAACAGTCTGGGCGTGCCCGCGACCACTTCCAGCGGGCACTCGCATGAAACAAACAGTAGGACGAGGTCAATGAGTAACATGAAAGCAAGAAATCTTACAACCCAAAAACAATCAATAGCATATATATCCAGCAATTATTAAACTGATTTTTTATTTCGAATTCAATGCTGTGATTTTTTTAAATGGTTGATTATAATTGCTTAAATACAGTCACTATTTATATACTAAAATATATAAATTTTCTAACGAAACGTGTCGCACCTAGTTTTGTGTTGCTTATAAATGTATTTTAGAGATATTTGATATAATGCGATTTTGCAACTAATCCCCGAATGGTTCTTTGTGTCGTAACATCGTCCGCTCCAGTGTCAACGACCACATTATAAACACAAAATTTATTACGCAGAACGACGACCATTCCTCCACCACACTCACCAGTTTCCTGGGTAGTGGGGAAGAATGTGCAGTCTCCCTTGTTCTCATACCGGACACAGGTGAGGACAACCTGATCCCAAATCTCACACGAGTTATAGTTTCGCTGGTAGGCGATGAACTCTTCCGTCGTTGTGTTGTATTCGCACTGGTATTAGTTCTGGTAGTTTCACGGATCAGCCAACAGACGTCTGACACCATCAGGCAAGCTTCAGCACCGCATGTGGAGACATAATCGCAACGGTGCTTCATGTTAAAATAGCACTGATAACAATCACCATATTCCTGGAAACTGTTATCGTTGATAATTTATACTAGTGTGTCACTCTAAGAACATGGTAAAATTAACATGTCAGTTCAAACACGAAATTCCAGAAAATACCTACTTTTGTTAATCATTTCTACTTTTTACTGACTGTTTCATCTTCCAAAATATGAATGATGGAATTGTGATATACGTGATGTAGCGTTCAAGGGGACACAAGTGCAGGCTTGACTGTCCACGTAGTCGCGCACACAAGGCTCCGCCTTCCAAACACGGCTTCTGTGTCTCATCAAATCGCACAAGCATACCCCGAAGGACGATCATGGTCCAAAATCAGCGGCTGAACGTAAAGGACACGATGCGATATGCAAACAAACACAAATGTGCACAAACCGTGTGGTAATCAAAGCGTGAAACACAATATTATAATATATATATATATTATAATATTATATATATACATATACATATATATATATATATATATAGAGAGAGAGAGAGAGAGAGAGAGAGAGAGAGAGAGGAGAGAGAGAGAGGAGAGAGAGAGGAGAGAGAGAGGAGAGAGAGAGAGGGGGGGTAGTAACGGAGGGAGAGAGGCATGGGGCGGAGTAGAGAGACCGGATGCGGCGCTGTTTTCCTCATTTGCATAGGTTCAGACATGCTCACTTCACCATTTCTTGATTTCATGTTATAAGCTTCATCCACTTTTAAACCGCGGCGAAATTGATGTGCTTTGATCGCAGCGAAACATATATATCTCTACGTCGGCGTGACGTCACAATAACGTACACCACCCAAGGGGTCTAAATTCGTTGCGTTGGTTGGTTGATATACGTGATTGTGACGCCACGCCTACTTCGCGTATGTCATTTTAGCCGTTTTAAAGTGGGTGGAGCTTATACCATGAAATCAGATAGTGGTGCCTCAATTGGTAGATTGGTGATCTGTGTCGACGAAACAAGATCATTCGCAGTGTCTAAGACACTGGAACAGGTCCGGTTGTAGGTCCGTTTTTTGTTAATTTTAGGAATGATTATCGGGAAACCATTTATATATTTGAACAGCAGAAAGCTTAAACTTTCAAACGACATCAATATTGTTGGGATCCGACGATGGTACTAGCAGTCGTTCAAAAGGCGTTTTTGGAACGTGTTTGACAGTTGTTCATTCGTTCGCTCGCTTATCTATTTTTGATAATAGCTATATGTGAATTATATTACTATTGCTGCATGACATCATTTCCCCATACTGATTTTACTTCCATAACATAGCCTTACATGCAGTGACGGGGGAACCAAGTTCATATTGGGGGGGCTAACGGAGCTTCAGCACCACTGGGGGGTGCTTTGCAAAAATATTTCGTCACCAATCCTTCTATTACTGGGAGGGGTAGAAAACAATATGTCTACTCTCCAATTGCACACACTTTTCACAGTCGACAAAAATACACATTAATCGTCTCATAAAATTACATTTCCACCCGCCATTGACGCTCGCCACAAAAACAAACATTCACGCACACATTTTACGAGGGGGGTGGGCAGAACCATATGTCTGCCCCCAAGAGAAATTCCAGGGGGCAGTTGCCCTCTGCCCAACTGTTATCGCGTCTATGCTTAAATATGTTTAGCATAACGACAAACTTTGGGGGCCAGAATTTAAACAAAAATATACGACAGAAAAAATACAAAACGCTATAAGGGAAGTAAGCAAACGGAACTGTATTATTATGGGGGACTTTAACCATGGGCATATACAATGGAAATCTTTACAGAGTATGGGGAGTGAGGACCACAAGTGTTTAGTTTTAGTACAAGATAGTTTCCTTTCTCAACATGTGCTAGAACCAACCAGGGGAGAGAATGTGTTAGACTTAGTTTTGTCCTCACAGAAAGAATTAGTTGACAATGTCAAGATATGTGAGCCACTGGGGAGTAGTGATCACAACCAGATACATTTTACCATCAAAGTAAAATCAGAAAGGAATAGTAAAAAGCAGTATAGGAGAAATTTCCACAAAGGAAGGTATAAGGACATGAGGAAATATTTAGCAAAGATAGACTGGAATAACACACTGAAGAATAAGACAGCAACCGAATGCTGGAATATCTTAAATAGTGAAATTAAGTGCATAGTCGATAAATTTGTACCTTTCAAAAAACAAGGGAAACGGTCTAAAAAGAAACACTTATCGAAAGAAGCCATTAGAAAAATTAAGTATAAACAAATGATGTGGAAGTCATATAGATGTACTGGAAATGATGAAGACTACAACATTTATAAAGAAGCACTTAATCAAGCTACAGCTGAAATTAGAAATTCAAAGAGAAGCTATGAAACAAAATTAGCTAGTAATATAAAACATGACAGTAAGAGTTTTTATGCGTATATTCGAAGCAAACAGAAAGTTCAGGATAAGGTCGGTCCTCTAGAAGATAGTGTTGGAAATACAATATCAGAGGGATTCTTAATGGCAGAAGGCCTGAATGAGTATTTTAGTTCAGTGTTTACCAGGGAAGATATTAGTTCACTGCCAGTACCAGAGGCTAAGTTCAAGGGGGCAGATTCAGACTATTTAGGACAGTTAGTTGTAACCTCGGAAATGGTAGCTAAGAAAATAAGGGCTATGAAGGATAATAAATCACCTGGAGTGGACGGGATTCCGCCCAAACTACTATTGGAAATTGTAGAACAAATTAGCGCACCGCTTGCAACAGTTTTCAATTTGTCATTAGAAGAGGGAGTGGTTCCTTTAGAATGGAAAGAGGCAAACATTATACCGTTATTTAAAAAAGGTTCGAGAAACAAGTCAGAGAACTATAGACCAGTGAGTTTAACATCAGTGATTTGCAAATTATTAGAAAGACTAATTAAAGATCACATGGTGGATTTTCTTGTTAAACATAACTTGATAAACCCATCTCAACATGGGTTTTTAAAAGCGAGGTCATGCTTAACAAATATGTTATGTTTTTTGGAAGACATCACTAGGTGGGTAGATGAGGGATCACCAGTAGATATCATCTATTTAGATTTTCAAAAAGCTTTCGACAAAGTACCACATCAAAGATTACTCCTTAAGCTAAAGGCCCATGGCATAGGAAATGGTATAATAAACTGGATAGAAAAATGGCTGAATGACAGAAGACAACGTGTAGTAGTTGATGGGGAGGCTTCAAACTGGAAATCGGTATTGAGTGGGGTACCACAGGGATCAGTACTAGGACCTATATTATTCTTAATATATATCAACGATTTGGACGATGATATAACAAGCAAGGTGTTAAAATTTGCGGATGATACAAAAGTGTTTAGAAGGATTAAAAGTGATGGAGACAAACAGCATTTACAAGATGATCTTGATAGGTTGATCAAATGGTCTGAAAAGTGGCAAATGCTGTTCAATTTTGGGAAACGTAAATGCCTCCACACAGGTCATGGGAATGAAGAGGTAAAATATAAAATGGGGGGTACTGTTCTAAGTACTACTGTAAAAGAAAAGGACTTAGGGTTAACCATTAGTGCTGATATGAAGGTTTCAGAACAGTGTGGAATTGCAGCGTCAAAGGGAAATCAAATCCTTGGATTAATTAGGCGAAATATAGCGTATAAGAAAAAAGAATTAATAGTACCGCTGTACAAAACAATAGTGAGGCCTCATTTAGAATATTGTATACAAGCATGGAGGCCATATCGCAAGAAGGACATAGATATGCTAGAAAGAGTACAGAGGAGAGCTACTAAAATGATACAAAATCTGAGGGATCTTAGTTACGAAATACGCCTAAAAGAATGTGGTTTAACAACACTAGAGACCAGGAGATTGAGAGGAGATCACATAGAAGTGTTTAAAATATTGAATGGTTATGAAAATATTGATAGAAACATTTTTTTCTCAGTTAAGAAAGATAGAAGGACCAGAGGACATGAAGCTACATTAGTAAAGGAGCAGTGTAGATTAGATATAAGAAAGTTCTCATTCTCACAAAGGACTGTAAATGAATGGAACAGATTATCTCCTGATTGTGTTGGTGCTAGTAGCGTGAATATGTTTAAAAATAAAATCGACACACACCTTAAAAAGGCGGGATACATGTAGATAAAAAGTATTGGACTCTCGATAAGCCAAAAGGCTTCCTTGTCCAACTGCCATCCAGAGTAATTTTCTGGATGGCAATCTTGTTAAATCTTGTTAAATATCTTAACGGTTCACATGTTCGACATCCATTTGTTGATGGTTTGACGGACCTTTTACTAGGCAACATGTCAAGTGATGGGCAGGTCAATAACAAGCACTATGACGCGTTGTCATATATACAGCGTTGTTTCAGCACATGCCACATGATGTTGGGAATTAATAATCACGTCATTACCAGTCCACAATTAGTCGGGCAGCCAACAGGCCTTTTCAGGATGAACCTAGATATCGAGTATGAACCATGTTTTTGACGATTATTGACAACAAGGGCATCCAGGCACAGAATCCGCCGGCTGCTACCTTGGCACCATTAATTTTGTTTGAATTTGCGTAAATCCAATATGGCCGCCTACATATAAGTATTTTCATCATATATCCAATTATAGTTGTGATTTCACAATTATTCTAAATACAGTAAATGTCTGGAGGCGAGTGCCACCAAAGAGTGAAACAAATGCTATGACCGGGCTTTTTTTAATTTGCATCAATCTAATATGGCCGCCACCATATGAATGTCTTGATTATATATCCATTTATACTTGGACTTTCACAATTAGTATAAATACGTTAAATGTCTGGATGGTCATGCCATCAAAGAGTAAAACAACTATTATGTTTTTTTATTTGCATAAATCCAACATAGCCACCACCATATCAGTGTTTTGATCATATACAATACAATTATAACTTTGAATTTCAGAATGATTATAGCATAACCATTATATTCAAATATAGTTGCATTTCACCAGCAATTTTAAATTCTATTTTGTTTCTGAATGCTTAAGACCTCTACGACCTATACGGTTGGGCATATGTTGTTTATTTGCTTAAATCCAATATGGCAGTGTTTAGATTCTCTTGAATTGAGAAAACAAACGGAGGCAAACATGATTCAGGCTTTAATCTGCTCCTTGAGGTACAGTGGCGCGCCTCAGCGGAAACCAGGTCATATGCCCTATTTTAGACTATGTATGGTAAGCCGAACATATCATAACATCCCTCTTCTTTTATAATGTCTTAAATGTCGTTTCTTGAAAATTTCCAGACTTAATGTCCTCATAACGTTGACGTAACACTCTGATACATAAGACAATTAAATGGTCATTCTTGACTGTCTTTAAATATAACTCAACAACAGTTAGGCTGTGGTAATTAAACCAGTGCCTTTTAGCGAATTAACATTTAACAAAGTCATCCATAATTGGAACTTTCACCACACGTCCAGATCTTGTAGGCATTGGAACTTTGGACTCGATCTTCTCGGGAGTGGGAGGAGCTCGAGCTGGACTTGGGCTAGCCGCTTCTGGGCTCACAGTGTCCAGAATCAGGACAATACACTATCTCGGTAGGTTCTACACACAGAGATTCTGACCGAGGGTTTTATGAGGTCTTTTTCAGGTGAACTCGGTTGCGTCTGTAGATGACGTCTCCAACCTCTACTTCATAGGAACGTTCGTCAAGTCGTTTCGAGACAATAGCTTTGTTTCACTTCTTCTCACCCATCTGAAATGATTTCATACATACAACGTCACCTTCTTCCAAAGGTGGCAAGTCTTTGGCATGTTTGTTGTACGCTCTTTCTTAGCTTCATTCTCTCACCTTCCAGGTTCACAGTTGGTTTGAGAAGTTTTTGTGAAGTGGGAAGGAGAGTTCTTGTTCTTCTGTTGAAGAATCGCTGTGCATGGCTTGTCCCTGTGGCCTGGCTGGGTGTGTTGCGATAGTTGAGCAGCGCAAGGAATTGGTCTTGATCTTTATTCTTCTTCAGAATAGATTTGGCTGTCTTTACTGCTGATTCCGCTTTCCCATTTGCTTTGCTGTTGTAAGGACTAGTAGTTCTGTGCTCAAAGTCCCATTCTTTGGAGAAGTTCAAGAACGACGAAGAGAAATGTCCAACATTGGGGCCCATTGTCACTTATCACAATGCACGAACAACCGTAGCGTGCAAAATGTGACTTCAGTTTTCTGATGATAGTTGATGCCTTTGTATTCTCCAGTCTGTCGATTTCCCAGTAATTGCTGAAGTAGTCCACTGTGACTAGGAAATCTTTGCCATCATATTCGAACAGATCTATTCCGATTTTCTCCCACTGGCGAGAAGGAAGCTCATGACTCATAAGTGTCTATTTTGGCTGAGATATCTCGTATACACGGCAAGTTTCACAGGTCGAGATGAAGTGTTTGATGTCACCAGACATGCCTGGCCAGAACAAACACTCTCTGGCTCTCTTGATACATCCTTCTATTCTAGCATGGGACGTGTGGACAGCCTTCTTCATTTCTGGTCGCATGGCAAATGGTACAACGATGGTCTCGCCTTTGAAAATGAGACCATCTTGGACAGTCATCTCGTTCCGGAAGCTGTAGTACGGAGAAAGTTCAGCAGCCAACAGTTGTTTTTCTTCTGGCCATCCCTGCATGATGACTGATTTCAACATCTGGAGGGATTCATCTTTGTCAGTTTCTACCTTCAGTCTGGAGAGTCTCTCATCTCTGATCGGCAGAAAACTCACCATGTTCACATGCTCAAATTCTTCTTGCATGCTTTGTGAGGCAGGCAGGTGGGCCCTAGAGAGGGTGTCAGCAAGGTACATATATCTGCCCTTCTTATACCTGACAACGACATCATATCCTTGGATACGTAGCATCATGCCTTGAAGACGTCATGGTGCTGTATATAGAGGTTTCTGCATAATTGCTTCCAATGGCTTGTGGTCACTTTCAACATTTGTGTGCCGACCAAGCGTGTACTGGTGGAATTTCTCCAGTGAGAAAACGATGGCCAGCATTTCCTTCTCTATCTGAGCCTATCAAGTTTCTGTTTCGGTCATGGCACGGCTGGCATAAGCGACGGGTTGGCCTTCTTGTGTTAGAACGGCACCAATTCCTGTCTGACTGGCATCACACTGAATCGTAAGTTCACGTTCCGGGTTGTAGTACATCAGAATTGGAGCTTCAGTAACAAGCTTCTGGACAGCACTGAAGGCTGCATCATGTGTTGGCGTCCAGTTCCACATCACACAAGCACGTGTCAGCTGTCTGATGGGCTCGAGGACCTCAGATAAGTTGGGCATGAATTTTGCCAAGTAGTTGACAAACCCACAGAAACGCAGAATATCTTTAACATTCACAGGCGTCTGCATCTTCAAGATTGCGTCTACTTTCCCAGAGTCAATCTTGAGGCCTTCACTTGTCACCTTATGACCTAGAAAGGTGATCTCTTTCTTGCGGACGTCCGCTTTGTCTTTGTTCAGCTTCATGCCAACAGATCGACATCTTTGGAGCAGGGCTGTCAGATTGTTGTCATGATTCAGTGTGGCAGACTCTGCATCTTCACCTGATCCGTACACAATGATGTCAACGCCGACACCAACCACTCCAGCAATGCGGTGTTTAGACGCTTCTGGAAGAGCTCCGAGATTACTGATGTTCCAAAAGGGAGTCGTTTCCACCGGTACCGTCCAAACGGTGTCTGGAACGTCGTAAGGAGACTTGACTCTTCGTCCAGGTGGACATGCTAGTAAGCACTATCCAGATCTAGCTTGGAGAAAACTTTTGCATTTGCCAGCTTGGGGGGGATGTCTTCCTTCACAGGTAGAGGATAGTGCTCACGTTTCAGGGCTTCGTTCAACGGGCGAGGATCAAGACAGATGCGAAGATCACCCAATTTCTTCGTAGCGACTACCATCCGACTATTCCAGTCGGTAGGTTGGTCAACTGGAATGATCACACCTCTTTCTGTCAATCTGCAGAGTTAAGTTTTCATTCGAGACTGCATGGCGATAGGTACTCGACCAGCAGGAGAGGTCACGGGACTTATATGTGTGTCTATCTCGAAGTGTGCAGTGCCAGGGAGATTTGCTTGATCATTTTCAAGAACATTTGCAAAGGTCGTGAACATGTAATCTCTTTCAGGAGTAAGTTTCGCCACACTCTCAAACTTGTCATAGTTCACTGTGATGAGACCCATTATCTCGGACGTCTGCTTTCCTAGCAACGGAATGAGATTTTCCCCTACAACGAAGAACTCAGTGGAATAGCATCATATGGACATTCTTGTGCTTCGTTGGACATTTATCTGCGAAATGATTTTTCTTGTTACACATTTTGCACGTCTTTCCCCATGCAAGACACAGCTCCTTCTTGAAAGGATGACTTTTCCCGCAGAACTTGCAGTTCAATCTCGGTTGTCCTCTTTGTGAGTTACTTGTGACAGCATGGGCCAAATCCTCTTCATGTTCTATTGTACGTATTTGATCTGCCGTGACCTCGGCAGATGTCGATGCACTTAGCAAGTCTCTTGCAACAATCGCTTCCTTGTAGCATTGTCGATTATTCCCAGCACGATCCGGTCTCATAAGATGGTGTTTCTCATGCATGTAAAAAAAGTGCACGTTTGTGACAGGTTGCGCAAAGCAGCAACCTAATCTTCCATATATTCAGCAGATCCTTGGTTGCGGTTGTTAAACACGTAACGCTGATATAGCTCATTGGTCTTTCCGACAAAATGAGCATGAAAACCATCAATGACATCTTTCAAAGTATGTGCATCTCGACAGCGCAAGCCGTTATACAGTGTCAGTGCTTCTGGACCAATGGTATGCAGGAATAACGCACGTTGATACTCGTCAGTTTGATTGTCGATCTTTGCGAAAATAGTAGTTTTGCCACATCTGTTTAAACAGTTTCCATTCATCTGCACCGCGTTTTATATTAATTGGTGGTGGAGAGTTAACTCTGGTAGGCAACGTAGTATTGGTGTGCCAGACTTGTTCTTTCAACGTGACAGTGCGCAAACGTTCGACATGGCCAAAACTACAGTTCGCAGCAATGTGCAATTATTTCACAGAGTGTAGTCAGTAGCAGAATGGTCGTTCATTTATAACTGATATAATTCAGAGTCCAAACACGGACATATTCACAGACACACTCGCCGAATGGTTTAGACTTACTACACTTAGACTTATAGCACATGGCAGTTTGATGCGATAGTCAGTACAAACAATCTTCAGTGTAGAGAGTACTCACAGCCTCGTGATACATATACACTTGGTACTACAGTTCTAACAGAACAGTTCAGATTGACTTCACCGCTGCTAACCATATTTAGATTCTCTTGAATTTAGAAAACGGAAGCAAACATGATTCAGGCTTTAATCTGCTCCTGGAGGTACAGTGGCGCGCCTCAGCGGAAACCAGGTCATATGCTCTATTTTAGACTATGGTAAGCCGAACATATCATAACAGGCAGCCTCCTCAGTGTTATGGTCATATCATGTATGTGTGTATCCGCTTATTTACAATGTAGATGTGTTTGCAGTTTGAATTCAAAACATTGCCATTATCTTATTTGTACGAGGTCATGGTAGATGTAATGTATTGTCACTAGATGGAGAAACAGAACTGTTTGGATCCATGGCAGGAGCTTTGCAGAGAGATATACTCGCGCCGTTTCTCTTAATTAATACTAGTCAGTCCTTTGCTATGCACTGAAAAAATCCATAGACAGACGAGAAGAGGAACTGGACTTCAACTCACAAGAAAAAAACTGACGGTCAAACCGTCGATCGTCACAGATTTGATAATTTGCCGGAAACTTCATGTGGTAATATTGGCTTGAAGGTACGTCAACTATAAACAGGCCGATTGTATGGCCTAAAACGCCCATGAAAACATTAACATTGTTGTGGTGGATTCTCATGACATCATGCAAATAAGATAAAGGCATTTGTTTAATTCAAAATGCAAGCATATATAAAGTTAGATTGTGGATATGCGACATCCACACACAAGCACACGCGCTCGCGTTATATGAGCATAACAATGAGTATATTGGATTTATGCAAATAAACAATAAATTATCGTATTTGTTGCAGTCGTAGAGGCCTTAATCATCCAGAAAATAAATGGAATTTAGAATCACTGGAAAAGTGCAACTATATTTGGAGATAATGGTTATAATGAAACACTGATATGATGGCGGCCATGATTGATTTATGCAACTTTCAAAAATGCCCAATCTTTTTTTACAGGCTTCGATGCCTCAAGCCCCCTGCTAAATGGCATTTTGAATAATTATTGTAAAATGCAACTATATTTGGAAATAATTGTTATGATGGAATCATTCAGAAATTCCAACTATAACTGGATATATATAATCAAAACATTGATATGGTTGCGATCATATTGGATTTATGCATATAAAAAAACGATCATAAAAGTTGCTTCACTCTTTGATGGCACGACCCTCCAGACACTTAATGTATTTAGAATAATTGTGAAATTACAACTATAATTGGATATATGATGAACATACTGATACGGAGGCGGACATATTGGATTTATGCAAACAAAACATTGCTCAAGGATGCCAAGGTGACACCCAGCGGATTCTGTTTCTGAACACCCTTGTTGTCAATAATCCGTCAAAACATAATTCATACCCGATTTCTAGGTATAGCCCCTTGGCTCCCCGACTAAATTGGCATGGACTGACACCGGCTTAGGTTGTCGTACAAGTAGTTGACATCGAACTGGTCCAAAGCTCCCTTCAGAAAGCAGATCAGGCGACAGGAGCGACGTGTTTAACCAGTCAATATATATAATACGTTATTGTTGGGGACACAGGTAGTAGTTTTATATTTTGCCTTCACCAATATCAAAATACGACGTAAATCCAGCGATTAATCAATGCTTCAGAAACGGATTACGGATTTTGCCAGAAATCGGTTTGATCACTTTCGATATATTTGTTCTAGTTTCAGCGGAACTGATGTGCCACCGTAATAGCTACATCCAAAACATGACATTTTATTGAAATAATGATGATGATGATGCACCAATAAATAGTCTAGGGGACATCTTAATGTCGCAGTTAGTCCCCCCACAGTTTCCTCCATCACGTGCGGTCTTCCGCTAGCTCCTTCAGAATGTTGATGTCATTGCGCGACTTCAGCCTGACGCCCGTTACTCTGAGGTCCGAGCGCAGTAGGTCTAGCAGGTTGGTAGTGTGCCTGCCGACTCGGCCTCTGTACCGGCATGACCCGACAACCGCAAACTACAGGGCCAGTTATGCAGGGCTGAATTATCCCGTCTGGCATGCCCAATATTAAGCGCAGATGGCGCCTGTGACAGGCATCCAGTTTTTGAAGTATCGTGGCTAGCACCGCCCCGCTGCCCATTTATACAGCATTAGAGATACGACCATGGCTTCGTACACCATAATACGCTTGCTTAACGGGATTTTGGACCCACGCATCCAAATTTTCCAGAACGATTGGAACGTGATATTGCCCAGCAAGCACCGGTGTTGCACGTCTTTTGTGATGCAGAGCAGGGAACCTAGCGTCTTGCTGGATCTGCACTGCTTATTTCCTCGCAGCGTAGCACCGACATCACAGGTCTCGTTGGTGTTACCGAGGAATATGTGTAGGGGGAGGTTCGGTAATATTACCTACTTTTTCACACTGATATTCTGGAGCCGTAAGACTAGATATTTGCTGTGTGTAAAGTTGACGTAAATGTTATCGTGGTAGACTATTGCTATGTGCATTATTGCACGCGTAGGTTATTTACTTTTTTAATGAGGACGAGGAGAACATTTCCCCAAAATGGCTCATATTAAATCAAGCGTTGGCAATATGAGCATGACCCATGGATGATATGGGCTTACGTGATCGTACCCAAGATGGACCCATACACACCATGATCATAGCCTAATCCAATGCATACACGCACAAAATATGGTATTATTAAAAACGAAGGTCTGTTTCTTCAATATCAAGGTTTTCGCAAATTTTGACGAGAATGAGATAAATCTCCTTTAAAATATAACATATCGTGTTAAAAGAATCGTACTAAAATACACAAAATTACCAATGGTAATATGAGCATATGCTTCAGAGAGGATTAATGTCTTTGTTTTGGCGACCGTGAAATCTTGGAGAGTAGGCATGATAATGCGTCCCCAGTAAGCGGCGCGGCGGCGACGAACATTTTTCAACAGCTCTCTCCGGTCTTCCGATGTCATCAGTCGAGCCGAGGTAAATACACTTTGAAATTTATAACGGTCACTCATCGTTGCAGTATTAAGGCAACTTTATACTTGGTGGACAAGGTACATTGGATCACACACACATTAGTGATATATGTGCAATTATTGTGACACCGTTTAATACAAACATGTGTATGGTTAATTTAATGAAGTGATGCAAGCGCATTTATTGTTTTGGAAATAAACACACAAATCGCTGACCATCATTTATTGAGCTAAATAACACTTCTACTTACAAGGTACAGATCGCACACACGTGCACAACGTCAAGTTGAAGGTAGTGCCTGGTGCACAGTCCATGGTCTCGTTGCCCAGCGTGAACTGGTTTGGGTTGTCCATAACTTCCCCCAGTGGACATCGTAGCCCTGAAACACGCAGTAAAGTTCATGACTTCGAAAACCAGCTCACATATATTTCATTCCCCGTTGTAATAATCCCCTTCTTAACGCACCAGCCAGAATCCACATTTGTTCAACGGAGTTTAAAAAGGTCAGCATGTGGAACTTAAACAACTTAAATTGTACCTTGTCTATAATACTGTCAATGGCAAAGCACCATATTAATTTGCTGATTATCACAATGAACTTAAATTTGTTTAGTGTCATGTTTTGTATGTGCGTGTCTAAGGACCACAGTGGAAACAATTGCAAACCTTGGCGGGAATATTGGCGGATCTACATCGTGGAAAAATTGTTGGTGTAGAAAAGGTGAAAAACAAGTGGAAATATGTATCGAAAAGTATTATTCTTACCTTAATATTATTCAAAAAGTACCACTAGACATATATTGAGTAAGATTTTTGCTTAAAGTTGGTTAGTTAAATTTGTTAGAACACCTTAGTCTAGTGAGTGTAATATATATATATATATATATATATATATATATATATAGGGTAACTTAGCCTTCGATAAGTTGTAAACAAAATTGAGCAAACCTGATTATGTGGTAGCATATATAGGAGATAAAATAGCAAACAGAAAACTACTTAACTACTTAATAAGATAATATCTGTGTAAGTCAGTACCTGTTAGATACTTTGATCAGGTAGCATTGTTGTTAAAATTAAGCAACGGCGACAGTCGGGCGAACTCTGGTTTGTTTTTGTAGCTAGTGTCCCACGTATCCGCAAGGGCAATAAATAAGGCAGTCAAGCGTAACGTAATTGAGTGTAGTTAAATAGGTCACTACCGGTAACGTTAGCGTTCGTGATAGGATAGATATTCAGCTGTGTAATTAAAATCTGCTGCAACATAAAGTGTGCTGTAGTACACAGGAAACAGTCTTTATAAAGACTAAGTTTGTTAAAAATAAATTCTGATATGGCGCCTTGCAAGCGGCAAGTCAAGGCAAAGCGACCCTTTGGTTTGCGATGATTGCCACAGCTGGGTGGAATTTGCCTTGTCCGGTTATGGGAAGTCATGGGCAGAAATCAAGGAGGAGGTATTTAGCTTACTGTGCGTGGGGTGTTGGAAGGTGCAGTATTTGCAGAAGGAGATAGTTAGATAATGTGAAGGGGATGTAGATTACAATTAGAAAGGAGACAGTTGAAATGGAGAACGATGACAGGGATATAATTTGGAATACTGTGAGACTGACGGAGCAAAGTAGTGGCAAGAAGACTGATGAAAGGAGACTGAGAGGAGGAAAAATTATTGGAGGGGAAGAAATTGGAGAATCGACAACAGAAAACGTGACAGGCGTGAAGGTGACAGGGGAGAAAGTGACCGTAAAGACGGAGGGTGGGAAAATGGGACGGGAGAGGAGAAAAGAAAATGTGATGGGAGGAAAGATGAAGGAACGAAAGGAAGTGAGAGTAAATGTGATAGAAGAAAAGTCGATAAAAGGGACAATGACAGGAGGAAAGGTGACATGAGAAAAAGCGACAGGAAAGAATGGAACGGAAGAAAATGTGACAGGAGAGAAGAAGGTAGGCAGAACAGAAAACAGCCAGACAGATGCAAACCGAAGAAGGAGCTACTCTGAGGCAGTGGTTGAGGGGACAATAAGAAAAGAGAGGATGTTCATGGGCAACTCTATTCTGAGAAAGACAAAAAAGACACTGAGCGAGCGAGGTGTAGAACGTCGTTGTTTGTTTACCGGGGGCTGAGATAGAACATGTGTCTGAAAGGGTACAGAAGGTATTGGGACATGGCAAAGGAGGGTCAATAGTAGTATACGTAGGGACACATACTGCAGGCAGGGAGGGAACAATTGGGATAGTACAGAAGTACAGACAGTTAGTGAGGAAGCTAAAAAGATAATGGGAGGAAGGGGGGGGGGGCGCAACATATAGAAACTGCAAGAGGATGGCGATCAACGCACTAGTTGAACAGATGTGTGAAGAAGAGGGATTCACAGATTGATGGGGACACTTTGTTTGGAGAGAAGATACATATACACGAGCCTCCATCTAAGTGGAAAGGGGCAGCAGTTTTCTCAGAGAAATTTGCGTTATGTTGACAGTGGGACAGGTTGCATCTATTTTAACTAGTTTCGCAGGGGCGATTCACAGAGAAGCCTGAAACTAGAGGCTCCGATAAAGACAGCACAAATAAATCAGCATTGAACAGTCCAGAAAACTGAAGCCTGATATACATGTGTTTGTTTAAATGCAAGGAGTATAGTAAATAAAAGAAATGAACTAAACATTGTAGTACGAGACATTGACCCTCACATAATAGGTATAACCGAATCATGGGCCACCACCGATATATCAGATGCCGAATTGGGACTGACAGGATATGTAATGTTTGGGAAAGATAGAATAAGAAGAATGGGAGGTGGAGTTATTTTATATATTAAAGAATCTATCCAGGCTTATGAAATAGAATTAGAAAGAGACGCAAATTGCAAAGAAGCTGTTTGGTATAACATAGTTACAGGAAACGCAACATTAACTGTTGGGTTAGTTTATCGAAATCCAAACATAATCATAGAAGATAATGAAAAGATACAAAACGCTATAAGGGAAGTGAGCAAACGGGACTGTATTATTGTGGGGTATTTTAACCATGGGCATATACAATGTGAATTTTTATATGGGGAGTGAGGACCACACGTTTTTAGATTTAGTACCAGATAGTTTCCTTCCTCAACATGTGCTAGAACCAACCAAGGGTGAGAATGTGTTAGACATAGTTTTGTACTCACAGAATGAATTAGTTGACAATGTCAAGATATGTGAGCCACTGAGGAGTAGTGATACACTTTACCATCAAAGTAAAATCAGAAAGGAATAGTAAAAAGCAGTACAGGAGAGATTTCCACAAAGGAAGATATAATGACACGAGGAAATAGTTAGCAAAGATAGACTGGAACAACATAATGAAGAATAATACAGCTCCAGAATGCTGGAATATCTTAACGAGTGAAATTGAGTGCATCGTGGATCAATTTGTTCCGTTGAAAAAATAAGGGAAACGGTAAAAAAAACTTATCGAAAGAAGCCATTAGAACAATTAAGTACAAACAAATGATGTGGAAGTCGTACAGACGTACTAGAAATGATGAAGTCTACAACATTTACAAAGAAGCACTTAACCAAGCTACAGTTGAAATTAGAAAAAAATTAGCTTGTAATATAAAACATGACAGCAAGAGTTTGTATGCGTATGTTCGAAACAAACGGAAAGTTCAGGATAAGGTCGGTCCTATAGAAGATAGTGCTGGAAATATAATATCAGAGGGATTCTTAATGGCAGAAGACCTGAATGGGTAGTTTAGTTCTGTCTTTACCACGGAAGATATTAGTTCACTGCCAGTACCAGAGGCTAAATTCAAGGGGGCAGAATCAGACTATTTAGAACAGTTAATTGTAACCCCGGAAATGGTAGCTACGAAAATAAGGGATATGAAGGATAGCAAATCACCTGGAGTGGATGGGTTTCCGCCCAAACTACTATTGGAAGTTGTAGAACAAATTAGCATACCGCTTGCAACAGTTTTCTGTTTGTCATTAGAAGAGGGTGTGGTTCCTTTAGAATGGAAAGAAGCAAACATGTTACCGTTATTTAAAAAAGGTTCGAAAAACAAGTCAGAGTACTATAGACCGGTGAGTTTAACATCGGTGATTTGTACATTATTAGAAAGACTAATTAAAGATCACATGGTGGATTTTCTTGTTAAACATAATTTGATAAACCCATCTCAACATGGGTTTCTAAAAGCGAGGTCATGCTTAACAAATATGTTATGTTTTTAGAAGATATCACTAAGTGGGTAGACAAGGGGTCACCGGTAGATATCATCTACTTAAATTGTCAAAAAGCCTTCGATAAAGTGCCACATCAAAGATTACTGCTTAAACTAAAGGCCCATGGTTTAGGGAATGGTATAATTAACTGGATAGAAAAATGGCTTATTGACAGAAGACAACGGGTAGTAGTTGATGGGAAGGCTTCAAACTGGAAATCAGTTTTGAATGGAGAATATTCTTAATATATATATATATATATATATATATCAACGATTTGGACGATAATATACCAAGCAAAGTGTTGAAATTTGCGGATGATACAAAACATTTTACAAGATGATCTTGACAAGTTATTCAAATGGTCTGAAAAGTGGCAAATGTTGTTCAATTTTGGGAAAGGTAAATGCCTCCACACAGGACATGGGAACGAAGATGTACAATATACAATGGGGGGTACTGTACTAATTACTAATCTAAAAGAAAACGACTTAGGGTTAACCATTTGTGCTGATGTGAAGGTTTTAGTGCAGTGCAAAATTGCAGCTTTTAAAGGGAAATCAAATCCTTGGATTGTTTAGGCGAAACTTAGCGTATAGAGAAAAAGAACTAATAATACCGCTGTACAAAACAATAGTTAGGCCTCATTTAGAATATATCGCAAGGAGGACACAGATATGCTAGAAAGAGTACAGAGGAGAGCGACTAAAATGTAACAAAAGGGATCTTAGTTATGAAATACGCCTAAAAGAATGTGGTTTAACGACAATAGAGACCAGGAGATTGAGAGGAGATCAGATAGAAATGTTAAAAATATTGAATGGTTATTATTATTGGTTGATTACCAGTGCACTATGTATACATGCAATATATATAAACCTACATATATATATATATATATATATATATATGCACACACTCACACGCACACGCACACGCACACGCACACGCACACGCACACGCACACGCACACACACACACATATATATATATGCATATATATATATATATATATATATATATGCACACACACACATACACACACACACACACACACACACACACACACACACACACACACACACACACACACACACACACACACACACACACACACACACATACTTCTTCATTTCAGCATACCTCTGCGAGACGTAGCTTCCCAGATGGTCCCACGATACGCTGCTTACATACATACATATATATATATATATATATATATATATATATATATATATAAATAACACTATCTACCGCATTGCCTGTACAGTGCCTCATAACATAATACCGCATTGCCTGTACATGTGTAATGACGACTATTACATCCATTTTCACGATCGAATGTGCATAAATTATGCTCAGTACGATTTCAGTTAACTGTTCATTTTATATAAATCTAGGTGCTTGTTTTTTGTTTCATTTTCATGTTTATAAGTATTCTAATGTTGATGTACAGGTAATGTTGTTTTAACTAAAACCATATTAGCAGTACAACTGTATATGTACAGGCAATGTGGTGATTTCACGTATATAAACTTACAGCCACTGGCTGGCCTTTTATGACCTACCACACAGTTTTTTATGAAAATAAATGGCGCCAGTGTTTTCTGTAGTGTTGCGCGAAACTGTACTTGTTTACACTTGATCCCTTGTAAAAGTCGACTGCATTTTACGCCGGCATCAAACTGCCATGGTAGTTACACAACTTTAATGCTTAGGCCTACTGAGTGTAATACGTGTGAGGTAAGCAGCAGCCGAAAGCCACTGCGTTACCGACACTGACACTTCGGCGTCAACGCGAAGGCCGACAATATTACATAGGCCGAAATAACATTACTTTAGTCTAGAACGAGCTCGTACTGATTCATGTTCGACAGTTTTATTCATACATCAATATTATTCTTGAAAATTGTCAATGGCATATCTATATAGATTGTAGGCTACTGGCCTTAGGCTTAGTACACTAGCCTGACTAGGAGTCGGACTCACGATTTTGACGCAGGCGTCTTTTTCCGTGATTTGGATTTTGTTGGTTAATTTTTGCAAGTACTCCACTCAAAACAACAGTTTGTACAACTTTGGCGGATTAGTTATTCAATATTTAGCATATAAATAACCTTACGGACGAATTGGTCCAGGTTTTTATTAAAACTGCATAACACATTAGGACGCACGATTCAATATCGTACATTGCTACTGGGTGGGGGGATACACTGTTTTATAGCACAAATTGGAGTATCCTAACAAGCATTACTTTATTCTAATCCTTATTTTGTATATGTTCTACTGGTCTTTTCGTGTTAAGTAAAATGAAAATAAACCTGATATTTATGTTATGTAACACAACAGTTAGTGTGAATATCTTGATATGATAAAAGTATACACAATTGACTAATTATTACAGGATCTATTAATAAACTATCATCAACTTTTAAATGTCTGCTTCGATTTGCTTAAAACCATGCCATAACAAGTGATTAACAAATAATTAGTTTAATATTAAGTGAGATTTCATTGCAATATTGTATTATACGTGGACTGTAGAAGGCCTATAAATGTGTTATATAAAACCAGTCAATATCAACACTTTTTGTAAATAAATAGATTTATTAAGATACACAAATAATGTACATGCATACATATAATTTATTCAGAACTCAACGTCACACAGAATTTAAGTATTTGTCCCAGTAAAACAAGTGTAAGTATTGCTATATTTAACACACCGGTGTGTTTGTCCACGCAGTCTACAAGACCGACATGTAATGGATACTGCAGTATGCATATGCAACAATCTATTGCAGCAACTAGCACCATTTCGATAAAATAACAAATACACCTTTACAAAGACACCATGGACGTGTGGGGACGGGCTTGTCCGTTTCATGTTTCTTGAGCGGGAGGAGGGAAGGGTGCGCGGGAGGGAGGGGTGCGCGGATCAGTTTGTCTGTAATATATTTATTATGTTCTGTGTTTCACTGTTATCTATCATTTTCCGGCCAGTGGTAAAACTAGCAGTGTTTAGAGAGGTCTGAAAGAGATGCTGAAAGACGCCACTAAGCTGATCTGCACAAAACTTCACAGTTCTGCCACAAATGGCGTCAGGCCCTGGGCTTTTGTTTATATTAATCATCTTAAGATAATTACCTACACCCTCCTGATCAATGACAGCAGTTTTATCAAACGTCAAAGACGACTTTAGATCAGACATGTAGGATGAAAAGTTGTGTTCTTCAAAACGTGTAAAGAAATCATTAAACATTTCGGACAGACTCATCACTCACACCCTGCAACCTGACCTTTGATCTAATTGGGTCTGTCATCATGTTGACAGCTGCCATGTTCTTTATCCCCTTCCAAGCGTCACAAAAAATTCCATCAACAAACTAGAGTTCAACCTTCTGTTTATACTGTTGTATTGCATGCCTGATTGCTGCTTTTATCTCTTTATTTACCTGTTTTTTCTCTTCGGTCGTACCCTGGAAAAAGACTCTTCTTTTTATTTAGGACGGCGTTTAGATCTTTTGTGACCCAAGGTTTATTGTTGTGAAAAACAGTGATGTGTTTAGTTGGAATCACAGAGTAAACACAGAACGAAATATAAGATGAAATAAATTCAACAAGTTCATTCACATTTTTACACGTGTCATAGAACATGTGCCACTCTGTTATCTGTCAGTTTCCGGACAATGATACTGTTGTCTTGCTATATTAAAAACATGTTTTATTGTTTAAATCCTTTCATTGCTCAATCTATTTAGGGGATGTCCGTCTTGTACACCTACGAGCATTATCTTTAAACTGTTGAACTTTATTTGTAGAACAGGACCCCAAAGTGTAATGTGACTGACATGTATAAAATACATAGTTCAAAAATGCAAACAATCAATACAAAACGTGTAACTTTAATACATAATATATAACTACCACCCTACATAGTGAAATTAGTAATTACATACCTTATCACATAGAGATGGTAACAACATAGATCCATTACACAATTGCATGTGTTTGTATCAGCATGGAAACGATGACACTGTAGTATGCTACATTCAGTCACAGTAACTTGCTTGTAGATTTTGCCGACTGGACTAGATGCAGACAGTTGATTGAAAAAAATGTTAATAATAAAAATTATTGTGCAAAGTACGTTGACAAGCTGTCAACCAGTGTCAGATGTGGTGTTTGTTTGAAATCTATTCTCGGCGTTCATACTTATTAAAAAAAACACAATAAATATTATAAATCGACTTGAAACTTCACCATAATATGATGAAGTTTCAACTCGATTTGTAATATAACATCTAAGAGGGTCGATTGTGTTTAACTGGTTTAAGAAACTTACCCTGATACCCTACGATAAGGTTAAGACTTAAGTGACCATCCATAACGTATGTCTCGCTATTTATGGACACGTTTGAGACCTCCCACCCATTTCGCGCTTTTATTAACGCTAGCGTGTACATCTCCTAAAATATGACTTGACAACTGCCCGCCGTGATGCATATTCTATAGCAATTATTCTAGGCCTAATTAAAGAAACTATTGCCAATTACGTACCACATGCTGTGGTATACTAATATCATGATTAGGCTATGTTATTGCTTAACAGTACTCGAAATACAATTGTTTGTTTGCTTAGCCTAATCGTACGAGCCGTGCAATGAGGTTCGCGTTTGCCGTTCTAGCGTCCTAAATTCTACCTTCCTGCGATTATCGATTGCGATAAAGTTTAATTGTTCCATTAGCACATTTATACATATATCTATGTATTTCATACATGCATTTTACTGTTAGCAACGCACAGACAATCATTACATATGAGAAAACAACTACCTGCTGGAGCCGATCGTAAAACAGCTCACTCCGCGCTTAGCTAATGGTGTTTTATTAGACGTCGACGCGAAATCTGCGGTATACTTCAAATTTGAAGTCGCGTACAGATTTGGCGTACGGTCGCGGCGCTTAATTGCGTTAGCTAATGGTCTCTATTGTAAACCAGGGTTCCGAAAACGTTTTCAGGTGTGGGCCAAATTGTGTTCAGATATCTCTTTGCGGGCCAAGGGTGTTAATTAGGTAGGCCTAATAAACAAACTATTTTTGTAGGTACTCGTAACGAAGGTGTTTTATGTTTCTCTGAACAATATCTAAACAACAAATAAATCGCACTAAGTAAACGCCTTATAAAACAAAGTTTAAAAGCAAAATGGTGACGCTACCTCTTCTTCTACAAACTAGTCATACTACTGCCTGGATAGAGAAATCGCATACAAACAACCTTCAAACGATATCGAAGGTGTTATTGGTGTGATTCCGACATGGCTCTATCAAATGCTACCGAAAAATATCAACCATTTCTGTGCTGTCTCAAGCAATGCTGAAAATCGGCACTTTTATCGCTCATAAAAGCATGAGGTTGTCTTTCATAGTGAACCATTCTTCTTTCAAACCCTTTATTAGTTTTGTAGTCTCACATATTCTACAAAGTAGTTTTGTTATCTCTAAGTGGTTGCGAAAACGCCGATAACGTCAGGCATAGGGGTAAACGAATTTGTTAGGAAACAAGTCACAAACAAAAATATTAATATATCTCCAAGGTTCAGCCATCGAATAATTGTCGTATGAAAGGACATAACCATTTCTTGTTATTCTTGACAATTTCGAATTCTTAGCGTGGGTCTCGCGGGCAAGCTGGAAACTGTCCGCAGGCCAAATTTAGCCCGCGGCCAAATGTTGTTCTAAACCATCTTCTGGCCATGTTGAGAGCAGATCCATTTTGTTTGTGCTACCTGTAACAGCTAAAACTTTTTCTTTGAATGCAGCAACGCTGCCAGTACAACTGGACAGCCAAGGACTTGCGCGAAGAATAAACACATTTCATGAAAATAGCTCATGTCCAGACAGAGGTTCTTAAAAAGGCGAGACTTGAGGGCACTTATTTCCTTACTAGTGTATATGTTAACAATTGTCATAGTCACGTGATGGTGATTATCCCCCTTGAGCAACGGGGATAACGTAATTAAAGAAGGTGGCAATACTGCAAATATGATCGCGTGGGTTTTAAAGACTTTCGAAATTAATAATTCCATTTTCCACGACACTTCTGTGATTGTGGAGAAAGAGAAAGTATTATAATATTTTTCTACGCCGCCTGGGAAACAGGTGCAACGAGCTGCTACAAAGTGCTTCTACAGTAATGGCTGCTCGACTCCGCGTGACCATTGAAGACATTTAAAGAGCTGAATCGATGGAGTATCGGTGCGCTCTTCCTAATTGATCAGACGTTGTATGCGGGAGCTTTGTGTATCAAGATCCACCGTCTGTCAAACCGATACAGTCGCTTCCACATGCTGCAACAGTTCTCAACACGGCATATTTCGGGAAAGTATAATCAACTATTTTTTGGAGATTATGCGATAGAGAGAGGTACCAACCGAGATCTGTAGATCACCTTTCTGCTTCAGGTACGGTTTCTTTCAACAATGACCAGCATATTACAGCGATGCGACTGACACCGCCTCCAAACAATTCTCACGCAGAACACCTGACTTTCAATAATATGGAATCACTTAATAACACAACATTTCAGAACAACTCCACATTTTGGACTCCCGACGTCGATTCTAGCGAGTCACGCAACGGCACAGCTGTAGGTAAACATGTACTGTTCTGGACCGTAGGGATCTCTGGCGTTGTTAGTGGCGTAATGCTGCTGGGGTTTCTCTGGAACCTGATGGTGATGGTCGTGCATGTGCACCGACTGACGACGTCTACTAGAGTGTACATATTCTGGCTGGCCGTCGTCGACGCAATTGTGTGTCTCGCTGGAGGTGTTGGAGTGAAGATGGCCGTGTTTGGATTCATCGTTCAAACGGGCATCGTGTATGTCGTAACGACGGCAGCTATATTCTCCATGATAGTGCTGGCTTTCGTGGCAACGGAACGGTTGGTGGCAGTGCTGCGACCACACGCGTTCAGCGCAAGTTCCCGACGGGCGATTAAGGCTGTGCACCGCATAGGAGTCATCGCAACGATTTATGCAGCGGTGGTCGTGACGGCTAAAATCCTACATTTTGATCTGATACTCATGTTACTGCGCATTGTCCTTCTAGCTTCTACTGTCGGCGTCATTGTTGTTTGCTATTCTATTGCGGCAGTGGTCTTGTGGAAAGGTATTCGCTTCAAGGCAAATACGCTAAACCAGGGCATAAGAGCGCGGAACAACCCGACAGGAATATTGCGAGACACGAACGTTTCAACAGCCATAGCGACAATGCCAGAAACACGCGCTGGTCAGTCTACTACGAATCCGATCGCAACCAGCGCTCGGGTAGCGCCTCTTATAACAGAAACCGCAAACGCAAAGAACGTCGTAAAAAAGAAGATGCATGGAACACTGTTGCAATTGTTCGTCGTCACGGCGGTGTTTGTTATCTGTTGGACACCGTTTTGGCTGCATTCATCCGGAGTCCCGATGAATATTCAGCTCAGCCGACTGTACCTCTTACATCCCGTTGTCAATCCACTGGTCTACAGCTTAATGAGTCCAACGTTCCGTGATTTAGTGCGACAGTTCTTCTGGGAAACGCTCACCAAACTAACCAGATGCTGTCAATGATACCGACGACTTTTCCATAGTAGGTTGCACACTATTTTACTGTGTTTATGTGTGAAACGTTATTGAACACGAAAAGTAACTGTAAGTTAAAGGGATTCTTTGTAACCTAATGTACATTCGAGGTGTATCGTATCAAAACGTATTAATTTCCCGTAAGTACTTTCTTTGCTACTTATGTCTTGCATGATTACAGATAATTTGGGTGTTATCTGCGCAAAAAGCCGATAAACAATTGTGTTTACGCGAATAATGTTGAGCTTGTTGCCACGTGGATGATTAATTCTGCAGCCCGAGTATAATGAATATTCATGTACGTGCGGTGAACCACACAAAGACCGTTGACGTCACAAACACAGTTGACATGTTAGATTCTGAAGTGAGTTGAATCAAGCATTGGCATTGTAAATAAACAATTCGTAGACATATGCATATTGACAGCTATTTTGATAAGTGTAGGAAGCGTATGCATTGTTTAATTATCCTGCTTCTCAATGCCGTCAGCCGAGTAACGTTTCGATTAAGTAGAATTATAACGTCCGCCGACGCTGACGGCTGCAGTCGGCGTCAGCTGCTGCTGGGACTGTCACTGAGACTGAGTCTGTCGAGCCTTTACTACAGTAACTAACCTAGCCCTAGGCAAGGGTCTCGCCTTTCTAGTTAGTAAAACTGCATTGTCCAGTATTTGACAAGCAGTGAACGAGAATGCACACTAAAATATCAGTATATGCAACCATAACAAGAGGATTAACCTGATCGTGGATGTAATGTGTTTGCTTAAATCTGGGATTTGGGTATGTGTGTCTACGACTACGGGTCTTGCCTTTCCAAATTCCAGTCGGCCGTTTTTGAAAAGTCCCCGTTTCCCCATTTACGTGACCCGAAACATAAAAATGTGAGATTCGTACGTTCACAGACTGTTTTTAATGCTACAGCTACTATTGTTAGTAAACCTGACTGACATGGCATTAAATATAAACGTTTTCGGTTTGTTAAAAAGTACATAATACTATGCTGCCACGGAATTTTGCAATGCACGAATGTTGGACACCAGTAGATCTGCACTCTAGTATACATAATTTTTTTATATAAAGAATATATTTAAAAAAAATCTAATAATATATCAGATCAAGTTGTGCCGCTTCATGCGAATAGGACGTTTGATTATAATAGTATACGCTAAAAACAAATTAAACATTTATTTTTGACATGTTATTTTACCATTACTGTATACTTTTCACGAGAATGGCCCATATGTATAATTATATACAACATTAATTATTAGAGCAAGAATAAAGGAAAATATACAGTGCACTCTGGATAATGTTGAACTTCCAGGGACCCATGACAATACTGATAAGTGGAATTTATAATAACTAGAAAGTTATCAGAAGGTCCCTTTATTGGCACCTTTGACCTGGACCGATTAACTTAATTAGTGAAAATTCAATTATGTGAGTTCGGGTTATCTGGAGTGCACTGTATATGACCAATGCATACAGGTAATTATGTAGAAGCAAATTAAAAGTTGGCCAAAGTAATGGATTGGGATTTTAGTCTGATTGAATCAACATAACAAATTAAGGGGCAAGTGAACAAATGTCCATTAGAACGTTTTTTAAAAATCATTTTTCGTACTATAGTATTTAAATTCGTGTTTCTTCGGTAAAACCTTCCAAACTAGCTTCGGTCGTAAAACAACTAACCTGGCATGGGTAACCGAAAATGAACTCATAGATTCATAGATAGATACATACATAGAGATATACATAGATACATACACGTGGTACGAAACACACAACACGCACATGTTTTGTTAGACGCAGGTGTGAAGCTATCCGACGTGACAGTCGAACAGTTGTGTAATATCAATACTTAGTTGCAAGACTCCGTTCTGGCGACAGCACAGATATGTTAACCACTTATGTCTGTGTAGTTCAGTACAGAGATGTTAATGTACTCAGATTAAACTGCTACGCCCAGTATCAAGAGACGAGAATACGGACGAGACAAGAGACGAGACTATGACCGAGATATGTCACGAGACTACGGACGTCACATCACACGAGAGTACAAACGAAACAAGAGATATGCCACGAGACTTCGGATGACACATCACACGAGACTACGGATGTCACATCACGCGAGAGTACAAACGAAACAAGAGATATGTCACGAGACTTCGGATGACACATCACACGAGACTACGGATGTCACATCACACGAGACTACGGATGACACATCACACGAGACTACGGATGATACATAACACGAGACTTCGGATGCCACATCACACGAGACTACGGATGTCACAGCACACGAGACTACGGATGACACATCACACGAGACTACGGATGATACATCACACGAGAGTACGAACGAGACAAGAGACGAGACTATGAACGAGATACGCCACGAGACTACGGATGACACATCACACGAGAGTACGGATGACACATCACAGGAGACTACGGATGTCACATCACACGAGACTATGGATGACACATCACACGAGAGTACGGACGAGACAAGAGACGAGACTATGACCGAAATATCCCACGAGACTACGGATGGCACATTAGAATAGACGAGTTACAGCGTGAGATTCCGTCAAAAAGATGGAATTCCAGGCAATTCGACGTGTTATCGCGTAAGATTGCGTAAAAAAATATGGAATTCCAGGCAATTCGAAGTGTTATCGCGTAAGATTCCGTCAAAAATATGGAATTCCAGGCAATTCGACGTGTTATCGCGTAAGATTCCGTTAAAAATATGGAATTCCAGGCAATTCGACGTGTTATCGCGTAAGATTCCGTCAAAAAGATGGAATTCCAGGCAAATCGACGTGTTACCGCGTAAGATTCCGTCAACAAATATGGAATTCCAGGCAATTCGACGTGTTATCGCGCAAGATTCCGTCAAAAATATGGAATTCCAGGCAATTCGACGTGTTATCGCGTAAGATTCCGTCAAAAATATGGAATTCAAGGCAATTCGACGTGTTACCGCGTAAGATTCCGTCAAAAATGTGGAATTCCAGTTAATTCGACGTGTTATCGCGCAAGATTCCGTCAAAAATATGGAATTCCAAGCAATTCGACGTGTTATCGCGTAAGATTCCGTCAAAAAGATGGAATTCTATCAGAATAGACGGTTTATCGGTATAAAACGAGTTGTACAAACCAAACTTAGACCGCCGTGTTCCAAGAGCCATTCCGTTCTTTACATTTGAACAGTAAACACGTACATTATGAGCTTATGGACTCGTCTACCAGCTGTCAACAACCCTACACCAGTATCACGGGCGGCCTTCCAGTGCCCCGATTGCAAGAGACATTTCACACGGAAAGATAGCTGGAAACAACACCTTGCCCACAAGCGCTGTAGGCCATCGACAAACACTACGACGACAAGCACTACATTGTTCAATTCAATTGAACCGGCGCCTACTTCGACATCTGTGTCTTTGATCCCAGCAACAAACTCGTCATTCTCGTCTCCATCTCAGGTGCCTACTACGACACATGTACCTACGGTTCCATCAACAAACTCGACATTCCCGTCTCCATCTCAGGTGACCATGGAGTATACAAAGAAGATGGCCCTGGTCGATCCCCTTATTTTGGAAAACATCCAACCACAATCCCCTTCTCCAGTTAATCCTATCGAAAGGGTCTTGCAACGACTCGACAGTGAAATGCTAGACATATTAGAACGAAGCGATATATACGAGAGGGAGAAGGTTGTGTTGTATAACCAGGTATTGAGTCGGTACAACGATCTTTCCGACAAACATATGCAAGAACCCGTGCGTGTGGTCATTGAAAAAATCCCCAGTGAAGGTGAAAACAAAGTACAACCTGCTAACAAAAACGAAGTCGTCGAAAAGGAGAGTATCGAAAACGAAATCATTGACAGCGTGCCGAAAACTATGAAGCAGAAAGAAAAAGAAAAAAAAGCACGAAGACTACTCGATAAAATGAAAGGGGCCGTAAGTTGGAACGATCTTACAGCGCTTGTGGGCAATGTGTTGTTTCCAGCTATCTTTCCGTGTGAAATGTCTCTTGCAATCTGGGCACTGGAAGGCCGCCCGTGATACTGGTGTAGGGTTGTTGGCAGCTGGTAGACGAGTCCATAAGCTCATAATGTACGTGTTTACTGTTCAAATGTAAAGAACGGAATGGCTCTTGGAACACGGCGGTCTAAGTTTGGTTTGTACAACTCGTTTTATACCGATAAACCGTCTATTCTGATAGAATTCCATCTTTTTGACGGAATCTTACGCGATAACACGTCGAATTGCCTGGAATTCCATATTTTTGACGGAATCTTACGCGGTAACACGTCGAATTGCCTGGAATTCCATATTTTTGACGGAATCTTACGCGATAACACGTCGAATTGCCTGGAATTCCATATTTTTGACGGAATCTTACGCGATAACACGACGAATTGCCTGGAATTCCATCTTTTTGACGGAATCTTACGCGATAACACGTCGAATTGCCTGGAATTCCATATTTTTCACGGAATCTTACGCGATAACACGTCGAATTGCCTGGAATTCCATATTTTCACGGAATCTTACGCGATAACACGTCGAATTGACTGGAATTCCATATTTTTGACGGAATCTTACGCGGTAACACGTCGAATTGCCTGGAATTCCATATTTTTGACGGAATCTTACGCGATAACACGTCGAATTGCCTGGAATTCCATATTTTTGACGGAATCTTACGCGATAACACGACGAATTGCCTGGAATTCCATCTTTTTGACGGAATCTTACGCGATAACACGTCGAATTGCCTGGAATTCCATATTTTTCACGGAATCTTACGCGATAACACGTCGAATTGCCTGGAATTCCATATTTTCACGGAATCTTACGCGATAACACGTCGAATTGCCTGGAATTCCATATTTTTGACGGAATCTTACGCGATAACACGTCGAATTGCCTGGAATTCCATCTTTTTGACGGAATCTCACGCTGTAACCCGTTTATTCTAATGTGCCATCCGTAGTCTCGTGGGATATTTCGGTCATAGTCTCGTCTCTTGTCTCGTCTGTACTCTCGTGTGATGTGTCATCCATAGTCTCGTGTGATGTGACATCCGTAGTCTCGTGTGATGTGTCATCCGTACTCTCGTGTGATGTGTCATCCGTAGTCTCGTGTGATGTGTCATCCGTAGTCTCGTGTGCTGTGACATCCGTAGTCTCGTGTGATGTGTCATCCGAAGTCTCGTGACATATCTCTTGTTTCGTTTGTACTCTCGCGTGATGTGACATCCGTAGTCTCGTGTGATGTGTCATCCGAAGTCTCGTGACATATCTCTTGTTTTGTTTGTACTCTCGTGTGATGTGACGTCCGTAGTCTCGTGACATATCTCGGTCATAGTCTCGTCTCTTGTCTCGTCCCTATTCTCGTCTCTTGTTACTGGGCGTAGCAGTTTAATCTGAGTACATTAACATCTCTGTACTGAACTACACAGACATAAGTGGTTAACATATCTGTGCTGTCGCCAGAAGTTCCATCGCCACTGTTTCGAAACGGAGTCTTGCAACCAAGTATTGATATTACACAATTGTTCGACTGTCACGTCGGATAGCCTCACACCTGCGTCTAACAAAACACTCAAACAGTTTTTCACCATCTAGTTGGTCTGAGTTCATGTGCGTGTTGTGTGTTTCGTACCACGTGTATGTATCTATGTATATCTCTATGTATGTATCTATGTATGAATCTATGAGTTCATTTTCGGTTACCCATGCCAGGTTAGTTGTTTTACGACCGAAGCTAGTTTGGAAGGTTTTACCGAAGAAGCACGAATTTAAATACTATAGTACGAAAAAATAAAAAAAAAGTTCTAATGGACACTTGTTCACTTGACCCTTATCTGGGAGTTTATTACGTGTATGTACTGTTCTAACATAACGCTTCACTTTTCCTCGAACAATGTAGATAGCGAGCACTGCACCGTCTTGTATTGATATATGATCTTTGGCGTCCAGGCGATCGAGTCGACATTGTGCATCGCACATAGCGTGTTTATTTAGTTAATAATGATGTTGAACGCAATTATATACATACGTACATACGTACACACGTATAGGTTAAGAACACCAACATGATAAAATGCTGAAACAGTATTGTTGGTCTCTAGGGACAGATGAAATACAGATGAGACTTGAACAAGGAATACCTCTTCAAAACAGTTTGACACCCGTTTGGTACCAGTTTGTATGCAGGCTTTCAACTGTGACCGTTGGTAAGTACAGTATCCCGTATGACAAATACTGTTACATGCCAAACAGTTTGAACAAAATATTACACAGATAGCTGGTAGTTTGAATGTTTTAGCAGATAAGTTCATATAATCCCCTATGCCTTAACACGGGACAAATACACGGATGTATTTTTAACACAGATCGTTGATTTATACCAGTTTATACCGGTTAACAGGGAAATTTTTCACTCGGTATAGTATGTCAGTGTTTTTTAGTTGTATATCGGTGTTTGTAAGTTGTTTGTCAGTGTTTGTAAGTTGTTTGTCCGTGGTTATGTACTGTAGGGTAGATAGTCTTTAGCCCCTTAGGACTATAGCTATGGCCTAGGCTAAGCTTTATCGGGGTTGGACCTATGTTAAAGATGTGAATGTATAGACTAGGAGAGGCCTACACCTAATCAAATGGTCGACAACCTACGACATATAAGAATAGACACCATTCCGCATGCGCAATTACTTATTTAATTGACGTCACATGAAGGGATTACATTACATACGCGCAAGTTCAATACAAGGTATAACCAAAGCACTATCTGCTTGAATAACTCACTTCGTGTATAAAATTACTGCGCATAGCGGTTTTATAATGTCACTGACCATGACGTCACTGCATCACGACGTCACATGAAGATATTACATTACAAAACGCGCAAGTTCAATACAAGGTCTAACCAAAGCACTATCTGCTTGAACAACTCACTTCGTGTACAAAATTACTGCGCATAGCGGTTTGATGACGTCATACAGGGTGCACGTGCTCGCAACAAATAAACATGTCCAGACACGCCTCGAGTACGGGTTTTATAAGAGACACCAAAGGTCTAATTCCAAAATGGTCGCTCTGTTCGAAAAAAGCTTTCGGCTCTGATATAACATAGTCCTATATGTAATCTCCATTTCGTATACATTACTTCATATAAAATGGTCTCCGTTGAATTTATAACCCTTTTATTATACATTACGCCTTATTACAACACCATATTTTCGACATGTTATAGTCAAACAAATAAAGGCTCGGTCCCTTGGCGAAGCCTCGACCTCCGGGTCAAGCAATCTCGTGTGTGACATATTCAAATGATATTCGGTATATGTTATTTTATTCAAAAAGTGGTCGCATACCTTTACGAAAAAAAATCCCTATCCTTTAACATGGGATAAAATCGGCCTATGCTTTAACATGGGATAAAAACCCAAAAAGTGGTCGGATACCTTTACGATAAAATTCCCTATGCTTTAACATGGAAATAAAATGGCCTATGCTTTAACGTGGGATAAAAACCCAAAAAGTGGTCGGATATCTTTGCGATAACAGAGCCTATGCTTTAACATGGGATAAAAACGGCCTATCCTTTAACATGGAGTCGGAACTACTTTTCCAAGAACATTTGCATAACTAACCACGCCCACAATGCCCAGCTCGCTCGTGATTGGTCAATTGCACTTCCCCCGAGACGCTCCAAAGACCTCATTTGCATAATCCAAGCGTAAGCGTTTGGAGCGTCTTGGGGGGAAATCCCTATCTCTTAACATGGGGTTCCTCCGGGGCGCTCAAGTAGCCCGCGGTACTTAACCTCTATTACTTGTATTAATCTGCACAGTGTTGAGTTAGTTAACTCATATTTAGGTTCACATTCCTAAATTCAACTTGGTTTATTTGCAGGAACATTGGAAATAGTTGAGCTGATGGAAAGAAGAAATTGAAGAGCTTTACTTAACAGTGCCATTAATTGAACAATGGGTCACCTGACATAATATGATGTCTGACTTTGTTCTGCCCCAATCTGTTCTGTGCGACTTCTACTGGGAAGTTGCACCTCACTTCGAGTTTCAAATGGATGTGTGCACCTGAGAGCTTTGTGTATCAAAATGCATAGCAGTGCTATTAATAGGACAATATGTTACCTGACACAGTGGTGAAGAAGATGTTTCACTTTATTCTGCCACACTAGTTCCGTGTGGCTTCTGCTGGGAATATGTACATCACTACGATTCAAATGGATTTGTGCAACCGATCGGTTTGTGCATCCAAATGCACATCATCCCGTCATTATGTTGCAAAGTAGGAGTACATAATAAAATGTATGCTTTCTTATGCTCATCATGTTTGGATTGTGTTCTACAGCATATTCTTCAAAATTTGTTGAAACAAGTTTGTGTTAAGTGAACTATACTGGGAGTAGTGTATAAAAAGGTGTCGACAAAGTTGCTTTTACAATAATTTTGGAAATTCATAAAATGTAAATGTTCCACAACATTCAAAATGTTTTAGGGATTTTCTTGAGCTAAATACACCAATGATGACTGAAAACAGTGTTTTAAAATATGCGCTACTTTTAAAGTTTTGTAATTTTATAAGTCTATGTCCATCATACAATGGCCATTTTATTTGTTATCGAAAAGGGAGTTCGACAGAAACAAATTCAATATCTTTTACTCTAAATGATGGGCACAACAAATAATGATTGCACTCCCAGTACAAAATAAAACATGTTTTTGTACTGATGCAATATATTTTGATATTTTGTCAACAATAATATTATGTTCTTTATAAATCTACATTTATCAAACTAAAATTAAACCTTGTGTAGATAGGAAAGACTATTTTGAAACCGTAAATTACTTTAGTGATGTATAATGTATTTATACTGCTTATGGAAATAGCAGCTGGATTTATGGTGCAAATAAAATAGTTTCATTATTGAATGTTTCTCGGCTTCAGTAAGTTTCTGTTATCTAAACGTTTAATTAACACTTCACTTCAAAATGTAAAGCCAGATGTACCTAGTGAAAAAGGAACATGATAGTACCATAATTTTTATATTCCAACAAAAACAATGTCAATCATTCAATATGACATCGCCAACGGCGTCGCCATGGCATCGGCGGCTTCGTGCATGGAGAGGTGGTGTTTTTTCTTTTAAATCAATACGTCTGTCATGAACTGTCGCTATGTTCATTCTCCGTTTATTCCATATATTTTCTTTCTTTTCTTTGCTTAATCTGTGACATAAACAGCAGCTGGTCCACGTTTCATCTTGATAATTTTATTGGTCACTACTCATTCGCATGGCGGTGGCTAATCCATATTCACACATGTTGATGACATACAATGTAATTGGTCGTAAATAAGTATTTCTTGCATCTATGAACTCGGCGTACCTAATCGAAGTCTGACGGACAGTCCCGAATATTCATGAGCATGCCTTATACGGATCGTGAAGGTGGGCCCAAAGAAGAAACTCTGCGTAGGCGGAGTTATTTTTTTGATATATTGTCAGGGTGATTAATAAAACATAATTCTAATGAAACAAAGGCATAGAATGACATGAAATAATCATATTAACATGATTACCGCGTACATTAAGATGAGATTCTCAAAGTATCCCTTTAGCGAGTCGTACTGAGCGTTCATACTGAAATCGTCACAGTGTAATATATCACTATTATCGTGATTATTATCATAATGATTGTACGTACGTGTGTACACTCACAGATGTGCACGCACACACACGCACGCACGCACGCACGCACGCACACACACACACACACACACACATCCACTCACACACACACACACACACACACACACACACACACACACACACACACACACACACACACACACACACACACACACACACACACACACACACACACACACACACACACACACACACACACACACACACACACACACACACACACACACACACACACACACACACACACACACACACACACACACACACACACGTGCACGCCTAATGTTATGTTTTAGATGTGATTCGATCGATACACCTTTGCTATGCTTTCGTGAACATGTAGTAAACAGCTTAAATTGATTATTGTGTATAAAATGCAATTGTTTGAATGTTCTCGACGTAAACTTGCATCGTAATTTTAACGGGAATATAAAACTTAGACAACTTGTTATGATGTATTCCACCAACAACACTAACAAGACCTAAATAATATATAATTGACATGGCGTAAAAAGAATGACTTCCCTTCACACACACACGCACATCCTAATTTGATGTTTTAGTTGCTATTTGCTCTGCTTTCGTGAACATGTAGTAAAGTGCACGTGGTACATCTTAAAACGATTATTGTGTGTCTTAAAATGTACTTCTTGTAAAATATGTGTATGTTCTTGTCGTAACATTGCAGTAGTCGTAGTCATAACGTAGATGATGTATTACACCAAGAACATTGACAAGTACCTATATAACATGTAATAGACAAGGCGTAAAAGAATGACTTCCTTTCAACTATGAACAGCCTAGGGCTGCTGACTACGCTGCAGTATACATACAGCACATAAACATGCAACACGTATATTGGCCGGTTGATACCAGAACATTTGTGTTTCTCTTTGTATAGTGCAGTTCAGTTGTAATAGCACGACTCGTGAGATTGGAAGGCCGCCAACGAGAGCAAGTGGGTCGACAAACAACGGATAGAGCGAGCTCGCCAGGCACTGAGTAGGCGATATGTGATATAATACTACCACCGCGTCCCAAGAGGATGTTGAACATCGATTACGTGGTAACTAATTATTGGGTCCCCTGTTCGCACAATGTCAATGGTGGATGGTGCTGAGAATGCTTTGTAATTGTGTGCAGCGACACTGCACCATTGCGGTGGCCTTACGTGTAGACGACAGGCAATGTCGTGTTCGACCAGCTGACGTCATAGCTTGTTACAGGAGAGCAAGGGGCTATACGAACATAAACTAATTTTACTAACAGGTAGGCAGGGTCCTACGTATACATACGTTCATCCAGATTATATTATTTAGCGTTCAATTTAGACTCATACTGATTAGGACTGTCGCGAAATTCATTAATTGTCATACTGTTAACTTATACACATTGTAACACAAAGCAAACAGGTGCAATGTGGAACAGCAATTACCTTTGCATTTATATAATACAATTCTAGAACATGCAAAAGCTAATAACTAATTAATTTGACTTTAATCGAGATAGCATATTCTGGAAGACTATTATCAATATATAGTAATGTAATCGCGGTCTTCAAGCTTTATTATGAATATTTGCGATGGGATGTATGTAAAATTATTAGAATGTTGTTCATTTGGAAGAAGGATATATGTGGAATTTAGAAATGCTAGCCAATGCTATACTTATTAAAATTAGTGTGCATAGTGTACGTTATATTTTGTGTGACTGTCACATGGATCAAATAATTTTACTCTTATTGTCATAGGAATGTGCACATTCTTATGACAATAATAGTAAAATTATTTGAATGTTGTGGAACATTTATATTTTATGAATTTTCAAAATGATTGTAAAAACAATTTTGTCGACAGCTTTTTATACACCACTCCGGGTATAGTTCATTTAACACAAACTTGTTTAAACAAATTTTGAAGAATATGCTGTAGAACACAATCCATGCTGTTGAAAGCATCAATTTTATTATGTATTCCTACTTTGCAACATAGTGACAGGATGATGTGCATTTGGATGCACAAATCGATCGATTGCACAAATCCTTTTGAAACGTAGTGACGTACATATTCCCAGCAGAAGCCACACGGAACTTATGTGGCAGAACACAGTCAGACATCTTCTTCACTACTGTGTCAGGTAACATATTGTCCTATTAATAGCACTGCTATGCATTTTGATACACAAAGCTATCAGGTGCACACATCCATTTGAAACTCGAAGTGAAGTACAACTTCCCAGTAGAAGTCGCACAGAACAGATTGGGGCAAAACAAAGTCAGACAACATATTATGTCAAGTGAACCATTGTTCAATGGCACTGTTAAGTAGAGCTCTTCAATTCCTCTTTCCATCAGCTCAGCTATTTCCAATGTTCCTGCAAATAAACAGAGTTGAATGTAGGAAACTGAGCTTAAATATGCGTTAACTAACTCAACACTGTGCAGATTAATTCAGATATTGGATTATGGGACATATCACCAAGCGTACAGCTGGTTAAATGGAAAAAAAATACAAGATCACTTTGTTATGTTGATTCAATCATACTACAATCCCAATCCGTTACTTTGGCCAACTTTTAATTTGCTTCTACATAATGACCTTTATGCATTGGTCATATACAGTGCACTCCAGATAACCCGATCTCACATAATTGAATTTTCACTAAGTTAAGTTAATCGTTTCCTCGGTCCAGGGCAAAGGTGCCAATAAGTGGACCTTCTGATAACTTTCTATTTATCAGGAATTCCAGTTATCAGTATTGTCGTGGGTCCCTGGAAGTTCATACTGTATAGTTTCCTTTATTCTTGCTGTAATAATTAATGTTGTATATAATTATACATACGGGCCATTCTCGTAAAAAATGTACAGTAACGGTAAAGTAACATGTCAACAATGAATGTTTTATTTGTTTTTAGCGAGTACTATTATCATCAGATGTGTTACTCACATGAAGCAGCGCAACTTGATCTGATCTGTTATTAGATTTAAAAAAATTATATTCATGGATAACAACATTTGTATACTAGACTGCAGATCTGCTGGTGTCAAAAATTCGTGCATCGCAAAATTCCGTGGCAACGTGGTATTGTATACGTTTTGACACACCTAAAACGTTTACATTGAATGATGACATGTCAGCCAGGTTTACTAACAATCGTAGCTGTAGCATTAAAAACAGCCTGTGAATGTACGAATCTCACATTTTTATGTTTCGGTTCAAATAAGTGGGGAAACGGGGACTTTTCAAAAACGGCTGACTGGAATTTGGAAAGGCAAGACCTGTAAACACACATACCCAAATCCCAGATTTAGGCAAACAAATTACATCCACGACCAGGTTAATCCTCTTGCTATGGTTGCATATAGTGATGTTTTAGTATGCATTTTCATTAATTGCATGTCAAATACCGGACAATGCATGTTGTATTAACTAGAACGGCGAGACCCTTGCCTAAGGCCAACGGCTATGTTATTTACCGAAGTAGAGGCTCGACAGACTCAGTGGCAGTCCTAGCGGCCAATAACACCGACTGCAGCCGTCCGCGTTGGCGGACGTTATAATTCTATTTAATCGAAACGTTACTCGGCTGACGGCATTGGGAAGCAGGATAAATAAGCAATGCATACGCTTCATACACTGATAAAAATAGCTGTCAATATACATACGTCTACAAATTGCATATTTATAATGCCATTGCTTGACTCAACTCACCACGGAATCAGACATGTTAGCTGTGTGTATGACGTCAACGGTCTTTGTGTGGGTCACTGCGCGTGCATGAATATTCGGGCTGCAAAATTAATCATCCACATGGCAACAAGTTCAAAATGATTCGCGTAAACACAATTGTTTATTGGCTTTTTGCGCAGATAACACCCAAATTATGCATAAACATGCAAGAAATAAGTAGCAGATAAATTACTTATGGGAAATTAATACGTTTTGATACGAAAACGTGACAAGCGTGAAGGTGACATGGAAGAAAGTGACTGTAGAGAAGGAGGGAGGGAAGATGGAACGGGAGAGGAGAGAGGAAAATGAGACGGGACGAAAGAAGAAGGGACGAAAGAAAGTGAGGGCAAATGTGATAGAAGAGAAGCCGATAAAAGGGACGCTGACAGGAGGAAAGGTGACAAGAGAAAAAGCGACAGGAAAGAATGGATCGGAAGAGAATGTGACAGGAGAGAAGACGGCAGGGGGGAAAGACAACAACCAGACAGATGCAAACCGAAGAAGGATCTATTCTAAGGCAGTGATTGAGGGGGCAATGAGGAAAGAGAGGGTGTTTATGGGTGACTCCATTATGAGAAAGACGGACAAGACACTGAGCGAGGGGAAGGACATCGTTGTTTGTTTACCGGAGGCTAGGATTGAACATGTAACTGACAGGGTAGAGATGGTATTGGGACATGGCAAGGGGGGGTCTATACTGGTACATGTAGGAACAAATAATGCAGACAGGGAGGGAACAACTGCGATAGTACAGAGTATAGACAGTTAGTGAGGAAGCTAAAGAAGACGAGAGTCGAATAGGTTATTTTGTCAGGAATTTTGCCAGTAATGGGAGGAAGGGGGCAACGTATAGAAACTGCAAGAGGATGGCGATCAATGCACTAGCTGAGCAGATGTGTGAAGAAGAGGGGGTGGGATTCACAGATTTATGGGGATACTTTGTTGGGAGGGAAGATATGTACATGAGAGATGGCCTCCATCTTAGTGGAAAGGGGGCAGCAGTTTTCTCAGAGAATCTGCTGCAATCTGTTGACAATGGGACAGGTTGCATCTATTTAAACTAGATTCGCAAGGGGGGACTCACAGAAAAGCCTGAAAATGGAGGCATAGATAAAGACAGCACAAATAAATCAACAAATAACAGTCTGGAAAACTCTTCTGAAGCTGGATATAAATGTGTTTGTTTAAATGCAAGGAGTATAGTAAACAAAAGAAATGAACTAAACATTATGGTAGAAGATATTGACCCTCATATAATAGGTATAACCGAATCCTGGACCACCACCGATATATATATCAGATGCTGAATTGGGACTGACAGGATATGTAATGTTTAGAAAAGATAGAATAGGAAGAATGGGAGGTGGAGTTATTTTATATATTAAAGAATATATTCAGGCTTATGAAATAAAATTAGAAAGAGAAGCAGATTGCGAAGAAGCTGTTTGGTGTAACATAGTTACAGGAAACTCAAAGTTAACAGTTGGGTTAGTTTATCGAAGTCCAAACATAAGCACAGAAGAGAATGAAAAAATACAAAACGCTATAAGGGAAGTAAGCAAACGGGACTGTATTATTATGGGGGATTTTAACCACGGGCATATACAATGGAAATTTCTACAGAGTATGGGGAAAGAGGACCACAAGTTTTTAGTTTTAGTTCAAGATACATTTCTTTCTCAACATGTGCTAGAACCAACCAGTGGTGAGAATGTGTTAGACATAGTTTTGTCCTCACAGAATGAATTAGTTGACAATGTCAAGATATGTGAGCCACTGGGGAGTAACGATCACAACCAGATACATTTTACCATCAAAGTAAAATCAGAAAGGAATAGCAAAAAGCAGTATAGGAGAAATTTCCACAAAGGAAGGTATAAGGACATGAGGAAATATTTAGCAAAGATAGACTGGAATAAGACACTGAAAAATAAGACGGCAACAGAATGCTGGAATATATTAAAGAGTGAAATGAAGTGCATAATCGATAAATTTGTATCCTTCAAAAAACAAGGAAAACGATCCAAAAAGAAACACTTATCGAAAGAAGCCATTAGAAAAAGTAAGTATAAACAAATGATGTGGAAGTCATATAGATGTACTGGAAATGATGAAGACTACAACAATTATAAAGAAGCACTTAACCAAGCTACAGCTGAAATTAGAAATTCAAAGAGAAGCTATGAACAACAATTAGCTAGTAATATAAAACATGACAGCACGAGTTTTTATGCGTATGTTCGAAGCAAACAGAAAGTTCAAGATAAGGTCGGTCCTCTAGAAGATAGTGCTGGAAATATAATATCAGAGGGATTCATAATGGCAGAAGACCTGAATGAGTACTTTAGTTCAGTGTTTACCAGGGAAGATATTAGTTCACTCCCAATACCAGAGGCTAAGTTCAAGGGGGCAGATTCAGACTATTTAGGACAATTAATTGTAACCCCGGAAATGGTAGCTAATAAAATAAGGGCTATGAAGGATAATAAATCACCTGGAGTGGATGGTATTCCACCCAAACTACTATTGGAAATTGTAGAACAAATTAGCATATCACTTGCAACAGTTTTCAACTTATCATTAGAAGAGGGAGTGGTTCCTTTAGAATGGAAAGAAGCAAACATTATACCGTTATTCAAAAAAGGTTCGAGAAACAAGTCAGAGAACTATAGACCAGTGAGTTTAACATCAGTGATTTGTAAATTATTAGAAAGACTAATTAAAGATCACATGGTGGATTTTCTTGTTAAACAAAACTTGATAAACCCATCTCAACATGGTTTTTTTAAAGCGAGGTCATGCTTAACAAATATGTTATGTTTTTTGGAAAACATCACTAAGTGGGTAGATGAGGGATCACCAGTAGATATCGTCTACTTAGATTTTCAAAAAGCTTTTGACAAAGTACCACATCAAAGATTACTGCTTAAACTAAAGGCCCATGGCATAGGAAATGGTATAATAAACTGGATAGAACAATGGCTGATTGACAGAAGACAACGTGTAGTAGTTGATGGGGAGGCTTCAAACTGGAAATCGGTATTGAGTGGGGTACCACAGGGATCAGTATTAGGTCCTATATTATTCTTAATATACATCAACGATTTGGATGATGAAATAACAAGCAAGGTGTTGAAATTTGCGGATGATACAAAAATGTTTAGAAGGATTAAAAGTGATGGAGATAGACAGCATTTACAAGATGATCTTGACAGGTTGATAAAATTGTCTGAAAAGTGGCAAATGATGTTCAATTTTGGGAAATGTAAATGCCTCCACATAGGACATGGGAACGAAGAAGTAGAATATACAATGGGGGGTACTGTACTAAGTACTACTGTAAAAGAAAAGGACTTAGGGTTAACCGTTAGTGCTGATATGAAGATTTCAGAGCAGTGCGGAATTGCAGCTTCAAAGGGAATTCAAATCCTTGGATTAATTAGGCGAAACATAACGTATAAGGAAAAAGAGCTAATAATACCGCTGTACAAAACAATAGTTAGGCCTCATTTAGAATATTGTATTCAAGCGTGGAGGCCATATCGCAGGAAGGACATAGATATGCTAGAAAGAGTGCAGAGGAGAGCAACTAAAATGATACCAAATCTGAGGGATCTTAGTTACGAAATACGCCTAAAAAAATGCGGTTTAACAACACTAGAGACCAGGAGATTGAGAGGAGATCAGATAGAAGTGTTTAAAATTTTGAAGGGTTATGAAAATATTGATAGAAATATGTTTTTCTCAGTTAAGAAAGATAGAAGGACTAGAGGACATGATCTTGCATTAGGAAAGGAGCAGAGTAAATTGGATATAAGAAAGTTTTCATTTTCACAAAGGACTGTAAATGAATGGAACAGATTACCTGCTGATTGTGTGGGTGCTAGTAGCGTGAATATGTTTAACAATAAAATCAACACATACCTCAGACGGGCGGGATACACATAGATAAAAGGGTCGGACTCTCGATAAGCCAAGGGCTTCCTTGTCCACCTGTTACCTAGAGTTAATTATCTGGGTGGCAATCTTGTTAAATCTTGTTAAATCTTGATACGGTACACCTCGAATGCATATTAGCTTACAAAGAATCCCTTTAAACGGCTCCTCAACTTTTGTGGCTACCTAACTAGTTCATTTAAAGGTCACAGTTTTCGCATTGGTGCAGCTACAACAGCAGCCAGCACAAATCAGGGCAGCAGGCAGGTGGACGTCAGATGCTTTTAGGAAATATATCGAACTTGCGTAAGTATTGGGTCAAAAGTTTGATGCCTGACTTCCCCAATGTAGTCTGTGAGTCGACTCATTGTTTCCGCTTGGTCGCCTGGTACAGCTGGATGTAGTCTGTGAGTCGTCTCATTGTTTCCGCTTGGTCGCCTGGTACAGCTGGATTGTAAGCTGCATATAGTTGAATGTCATCAACATATTTATGGTATTTTATTTCATATATTTTGAATATCCGCTGCATTGATGTGGTGTATAGAGTGAAGATAACTGGCCCAAGGACCGAGCCCTGTGACACACCATTCTGTAGCGGAATAGACTCGGATGTTATTGAGTTAATCTGGACTCGATAGGTGCGGTCTCCCATGTACGTCCGGAACCAAAATAATCCCGTTTCGTGCACACCGTACTCGTCATGCAGTAGTGTCAGCAAGTGTTTATGATCAATCGTGCAAAAATGCGGCTGATAAATCCAGCATGACAAACAGCATTGCACGATTATTGTCAAGCTCACCAGCAATATCATGCTGGACACGCAAGAGCGCAGTCTCTGTATTGTGAAGCATCTTATGTGCTGATTGGTATTCCTCATGCAGCCCGTTCGCAGTGAGATGATCAATCAGACGAAGAACTGCAACTTTATCTAGGACTTGCCGATGAATGCTGTGTTGGAGACCGGTCTGTAGTTCTTCGGCAAGTCTCTGTCGAGAGTGTCGGTTTTTAGAAGTGGTTTTACAATTGCTGTTCTCAAAGTGATCGGAAATAGTCCTTGCTTAAAGCTGTTGTTCACTATTGCCATGAGATAGGGAATGTGGATACGTAGTGTTTTCTTCAGAAGATCAGTGGGACATGAATCCAGACTGCATGTCTTTGAGTGGCATAGTCTGATGATGTTCTTTATTTCATCTTCACTGGTAGGTAGCAATCGATTGAGTTCATTTGACACACGTTGTCTGCCAGCATCGATAGCGTAATCAAAATATTCTTCGTCATTGATCAGCTTTTCGTGGATCTGCATTCTAATTCCTTGTGTTTTCTCAACAAAGTAGGTAGCGAAGTCTTTGCACAGTGGTTCAGTGTTAGCGGATTGTGGAAGATTCATACCCGATGGCTTCATCAGGGTATTAACTACACGAAAAAACATGTTCGCTGGTCACGTGATGACAATACTGACTCATAGTGAGCACGCTTAGGTCGCTTGATCATGTTGTTGACCGCTGTTCGGTGCTCAACAAAAATCTGGCGATGCACCTCGAGCTTCGTTGTTCTCCATCTCTTCTCGTTTGCACGTCTCAATGCCCTGGCTTGTTGAATGTCGTCATTATATCAGGGCTCCTTGCGTCGGCAAGCTTTCATTCTCAAAAAGACACTGGTTTAGTAGACGATAGAAGGAAAACGACACTATTGTGATTCGATATGCTGCTGGGGTACGCTGTAGTTGGCGACACTATTGAACTGGATGAACGTGTTATCACTAAGTCCAATATGTGTCCCCTCATATGCGTGGATTCAGTAACATGTTGTTTTAAGTTGTTTTCTGCTAAAATGTCATTCAACACCTTTACACCAGGCGCAGTGGAGATTGAAGTCCCCAACAATTAGAATGTATTGTCGTGTAACTACTATTTCATTTATGCATGCGTCGAATTCATCAAGGAACGGCTGGATAGAAGTGGTCGGTGGGCGATAGATGATAACAACACGTACAGGTCTCGAAGTTTTTATTAATTTAACATTTAAATATTCAAATGTGTCATATCGTTTGGAATTTGTTTGCCGACTTGTATAACAGTCCGACACCACCTCCACGCTTCGATGAACAGCATTCCTCAATGTAGCTGTAACCTGGCGGTGTTAATTGGTTAAATCGGTTTTATGATTAAACATATGTTCTTTAACTGTTATGGGTTTGTTACACAGAGATCGCGCGTTGAGCAGCACACAAGTCACATCACTGGTGGTGATAGATTTCACACCGCTGTCGTTGAGCATTGCCTGGTTAACACGTATCAGATTAATACTAGTGTTGTGTCGATGTATGCTTGTCCTGACACCACAAATGTGCACTGCCAACCAGCTGATGGAGGGCCTTAGCTGAATAATGAAAAGTTGACGTCATGGTTGACTGATCACGTAATCTTCTTCTGTTGCCTGTTCACTGATAAAAGTGTTTACAGATCTAAAGAATTGACGTACTAATCCTCAAAATGAACTTCCCACCTCGTTCACCGTACCTTCATAGCGCATTGTGCAAAAAGTGGCAAGTAATAATAGCCTTAAAACTTCAAATCACATGCTTAATACCCGAGACTCTCTAATAGACTGCCATGTAGGCGCACAAGCAGTGTGCTATTATTAATCATGTAGCGTTTGCGGCGAGCGGTCGGCAGGGAAGCGTACGGGCACACGTTCACTCACTCAGTCGTACTAATAAGTCAGATTATACGTTTTCACAGTTTATTATATGCGGAAAACCCTACCAATACAAGATCTAATACACAGTATACGGCTATGTCTGCTAAATACTACCCATTTATAAAGGTCAGAACAATAGGTTCAGATGGCGGCGGCCTATATACAGCAACCGAATTCTAGGTGTCAGAACGATAAGTCAGACGGCGGCGGCTTATATACAGCAACCGAATTATAACGGAGATATTCTAAATGTCCGAACAATAAGTCAGACGGCGGCGGCCTATATACAGCAACCAAATTCTAGGTATCAGAACGATAAGTCAGACGAAGGCGGCTTATATACAGCAACCGAATTCTAGGTGTCAGAACGATAAGTCAGACGGCGGCGGCTTATATACAGCAATCGAATTATAACCGATATATTCTAAATGTCCGAACAATAAGTCAGACGGCGGCGGCCTATATACAGCAACCGAATTCTAGGTGTCAGAACGATAAGTCAGACGGCGGCGGCTTATATACAGCAACCGAATTATAACGGAGATATTCTAAATGTCCGAACAATAAGTCAGACGGCGGCGGCCTATATATAGCAACCGAATTCTAGGTGTCAGAACGATAAGTCAGACGGCGGCGGCTTATATACAGCAACCGAATTATAACGGAGATATTCTAAGTGTCCGAACAATAAGTCAGACGGCGGCGGCCTATATACAGCAACCAAATTCTAGGTGTCAGAACGATAAGTCAGACGAAGGCGGCTTATATACAGCAACCGAATTCTAGGTGTCAGAACGATAAGTCAGACGGCGGCGGCTTATATACAGCAACCGAATTATAACCGATATATTCTAAATGTCCGAACAATAAGTCAGACGGCGGCGGCCTATATACAGCAACCGAATTATAGGTGTCAGAACGATAAGTCAGACGGCGGCGGCCTATATACAGCAACCGAATTCTAGGTGTCAGAACGATAAGTCAGACGGCGGCGGCTTATATACAGCAACCGAATTATAACGGAGATATTCTAAATGTCCGAACAATAAGTCAGACGGCGGCGGCCTATATACAGCAACCGAATTCTAGGTGTCAGAACGATAAGTCAGACGGCGGCGGCTTATATACAGCAACCGAGTTACTCACCGAGTCTGCGAATAACTGATTGTACTGCGAGAGTCTGAGTACTTCTCGCAGGGCGCTCGGTGACAGTGCTTCACGAGAAACGTTCCTCCGGCAGTGTGCCCCAGTAGTCGCCCCGATTATCCACAAATCCCCCTTACTTATACTGCTAAAACCATAGCCTTGGGTGAGACGCTGACCCTTTAGTTATGTCATTCCCAAAGTCTACGGGTCTCTAGAAATCTTGTCAGGGTGCCAGTGAACTTATAGTAACCTTCTGAACAAAGGCCCTCTGTATAGGGCTCTTGCCTCCCCAAAACCAGATGGCCTCAAATGTAAACAAATCCCCCACCTCAGCTATAGCCATTTGCATATAAATTGGCTTTTCGGAGCCTGTACAACATTCAGCAATTAAGAACATTGATACTATGTGCGTTATCATTCTAAATTCTCTACACTACCCCCCGCCATTAAAAATGTTGTCCCGAAATCGTAATAGATAACACACATGCAACAATAGATAACACATATGCAACATACAATATACAGCTTTCAATAGTAATGCTGAAATAAAACATGTAATAAATCAGGCTCTGAATAACTGAAAGTTCATTTTTCAAAAATGTTCACGTCCGATGATGGGGGCATACGTCTGTCTTGCGCGATGGCCGGTCGGATTCGTCATGCTGGCTGTATCCTCCGTCGTAACTCGCGTCATCGCACGACGGCTGGATGGGTCCTCGCGTGTCATGTCCGGGACGTCAGTTCACCGCTTGTAGTGGACGCTCAGCTCATTGTCGTCTTCGTCATCTTTCATCTTCTTTGCAAACAGCGCACCAGGTTATGTCCAGATTGAAATCTGGTATTTGCAACCATCATTTTCTTTCAGATTACTACAATTTCGTAATCTGCACTGTTATGGTGGTTGCCATAATTGGTGCCATATGACCTTTTTTGGTCATAAATTGTAATAATGCGTCCGATTGTAAGAGATCCGTGAGACAACACGTACATCCTCTGTCGGAATACAATGCAGCGCATTGCAGCGTATTACAACTTCTCTTTCACTTTCTCAATATCAGAATGGCACCAGATTCAACAGGCTAGATTGCGTAATCCAATATACGCAGTGTGTCAGTTGTGATATTTATATCAACCAACAAGATAACCTTTCTGTTGATATCATATGTGACCTTCGGTCAGTATAGGCCATACACTTCTGATGGCCTAGCTCCAGACTTCCATGTCTGCTGGTGTTTACATATGGCAACACCTAACCTGACATATGTCGAAATACTGCCATTTGTTAGGAGAATCAGTGTCAACCACTGTCACATTGACACTGATCTCTGTGGTCAGTGTGTACACTGAACACATCATGCATGCCTTGTCCTCACACACTGAGTGTGGCATCGACACTGATCTCTGTGGTCAGTGTGTACACTGAACACATCATGCATGCCTTGTCCTCACACACACTGAGTGTGACATTGACACTGATCTCTGTGGGCAGTGTGTACACTGAACACATCATGCATGCCTTGTCCTCACACACACTGAGTGTGACATTGACACTGATCTCTGTGGTCAGTGTGTACACTGAACACATCATGCATGCCTTGTCCTCACACACACACTGAGTGTGACATTGACACCCCCATTAAGAACCCATCTTAATTAGGTCCACTGGCCTGGCCTGGCCTAGCCCAGGGTAACCAGTATCTCTCTCAGACAGTGTCTGTACCTCAGGGACGTCAACTCACGGAGACTATAATCTCTTGATGAGCTGCCCCACTGACACCAGTTTTTAATGACCAACTATACATCTCAAAATGAAATACCGCTCTTAGTACTAATCATTCGTGTAAACAACCACCTGCTCTTAGCACCGGGTGTTACTGTTTACCTAATACAATATCATCTTCCAAGAAATCTACAGACCAATCAATTTGAGAAATGGAAACTGTGACTCTTTCTCCTCCATTTAACTTTGCCCTCTGTGCTAAATGATCACACCCTGTGGCAATTAAATATCTATTAAGCCAGAAGCTGCCCAGGACAGAACTGGATGGGCAACACCATTGGATACTAATTAACTCCTCTCATTACACCCTTGGGTCAGTAATCAACCTCCCAAGGCTGCACTTGCAATGTTTATCAACACAAACTGACCTAAGTTAACCAGATGGCCTCTCTGTCAGAATCAGCCACACTGACCAGTTCACTGGCTGGTCAAACTTGTGTTGTAGACTAGATTATTCCCTACAACCCTAATCAAAGTATCAAAGTCAACATGTGGTTACGACCACTTTGACTGGACACATAAGTGCACCAACTTTCTGCCAGAAAGTGATTGAATCGATCACTGTATTTCAGCCAGTTCTTGAAACTAAACTGTTGTGTTGTGAAAATTGTCACAACGATATAGTGCGTGCACGGTTACACAGAAACATTTGCCATTTCGGTTCTGCAACACAGCATACCTCGTGTGTTGTGGACTTGCCACAAAGAATGTTATGGAACGATTACACCGTGACACTTGGTCTGCCCGGTTCTGCAATTCTGCAGACCTCGTTTATTGTGGACCTGCCACAGACAATGTTATGGAACGATTACACCGTGACACTTGTTCTGCCCGGTTCTGCAATTCAGCAGACCTCGTTTATTGCGGACCTGCCACAGACAATGTTATGGAACGATTACACCGTGACACTTGTTCTGCCCGGTTCTGCAATTCAGCAGACCTCGTTTATTGTGGACCTGCCACAGACAATGTTATGGAACGATTACACCGTGACACTTGTTCTGCCCGGTTCTGCAATTAAGCAGACCTCGTTTATTGTGGACCTGCCACAGACAATGTTATGGAACGATTACACAGTGACATTTGTTCTGCCCGGTTCTGCAATTCAGCAGACCTCGTTTATTGTGGACCTGCCACAGACAATGTTATGGAACGATTACACCGTGACACTTGTTCTGTCCGGTTCTGCAATTCAGCAGACCTCATTTATTGTGGACCTGCCACAGACAATGTTATGGAACGATTACACCGTGACACTTGTTCTGCCCGGTTCTGCAATTCAGCAGACCTCGTTTATTGTGGACCTGCCACAGACAATGTTATGGAACGATTACACCGTGACATTTGTTCTGCCCGGTTCTGCAATTCAGCAGACCTCGTTTATTGTGGACCTGCCACAGACAATGTTATGGAACGATTACACTGTGACACTTGTTCTGCCCGGTTCTGCAATTCAGCAGACCTCGTTTATTGTGGACCTGCCACAGACAATGTTATGGAACGATTACACCGTGACACTTGTTCTGCCCGGTTCTGCAATTCAGCAGACCTCGTTTATTGTGGACCTGCCACAGACAATGTTATGGAACGATTACACCGTGACACTTGTTCTGCCCGGTTCTGCAATTCAGCAGACCTCGTTTATTGTGGACCTGCCACAAACAATGTTATGGAACGATTACACCGTGACACTTGTTCTGCCCGGTTCTGCAATTCAGCAGACCTCGTTTATTGTGGACCTGCCACAGACAATGTTATGGTGCGATTACACCGTGACACTTGTTCTGCCCGGTTCTGCAATTAAGCAGACCTCGTTTATTGTGGACCTGCCACAGACAATGTTATGGAACGATTACACCGTGACACTTATTCTGCCCGGTTCTGCAATTAAGCAGAACTCGTTTATTGTGGACCTGCCACAAACAATGTTATGGAGCGATTACACCGTGACACTTGTTCTGCCCGGTTCTGCAATTCAGCAGACCTCGTTTATTGTGGACCTGCCACAGACAATGTTATGGAGCGATTACACCGTGACACTTGTTCTGCCCGGTTCTGCAATTAAGCAGACCTCGTTTATTGTGGACCTGCCACAGACAATGTTATGGAACGATTACACCGTGACACTTGTTCTGCCCGGTTCTGCAATTCAGCAGACCTCGTTTATTGTGGACCTGCCACAGACAATGTTATGGAGCGATTACACCGTGACACTTGTTCTGCCCGGTTCTGCAATTAAGCAGACCTCGTTTATTGTGGACCTGCCACAGACAATGCTATGGAACGATTACACCGTGACACTTGTTCTGCCCGGTTCTGCAATTCAGCAGACCTCGTTTATTGTGGACCTGCCACAGACAATGTTATGGAACGATTACACCGTGACACTTGTTCTGCCCGGTTCTGCAATTAAGCAGACCTCGTTTATTGTGGACCTGCCACAGACAATGTTATGGAACGATTACACCGTGACACTTGTTCTGCACGGTTCTGCAATTCAGCAGAACTCGTTTATTGTGGACCTGCCACAGACAATGTTATGGAACGATTACACCGTGACACTTGTTCTGCCCGGTTCTGCAATTAAGCAGACCTCGTTTATTGTGGACCTGCCACAGACAATGTTATGGAACGATTACACCGTGACACTTATTCTGCACGGTTCTGCAATTCAGCAGAACTCGTTTATTGTGGACCTGCCATAGCAAGAGATCCTTCATTATCGACTGTCATTCACAGTCAGTCGTGACATGTCCGCACACATACGGACAGCGAATCATAATACTGTTACTGTAAAATCAGTCATAGCGAATCCAACATCCACCAAATATTCTACTCTAATTCCATGAAAGGAAACAACTATATATAAAGAAGCATTTATTGTAATCAAAAATATATTTGATATGATATACCTCTCGGGAACATCTATCAGGCTATCGGCTGGAGAAACCTTTCTCAGGCCTCCCAGGCATGGCCTGCTTTCTACTGAGACAGTTTAGATTGTGTTGCCAATGCCCAGAATCACCGCAACTGTAACAATTTCTCACTTTATGCCACTCGGTCTGTTGAGCAGCATGAGTTCCTCGCCCCTCTGGTATATGTGGGCGATCTATCTTTGTCTCTACCAGAGAAAGTCGTTCAGCTATATTTTGCAACATCGTTGCAACGTCATGGCTGCCGGAATGATTGCTATCATTCCCAACCATTTCACAATAATCCCCTTTATTGTGGCTTGTGGAACGCAACGCGTATTTTGGGCCCACTCTCCGAGACCGACCCATTTGGAAAGCCTCATATTCGAGTGCCAGTCTTAACGCGTCGTCAACCCCCTTTGGTTTTCCCTGGAAAATCGTCCACTCCATGTCCGCGTCACCCACAGTATCTGTGAACGCGTCACACGCCAACGCCTCTTTCACATCGGCGCTGGCATCAGGGTACGCCTTTCGTACCAAACGCTTTATATCTTGAGCTAACTCGGCAAGTGGTTCACCTCTCCGGCGTTGCCGAGCCTTCATTTGAGCCCGAAACGCTTCTGATTGGTGTTCTGGCTCGAAACGGTTTAACAGGGCCCGTACTAATGTTTCGTAGTTGACCCTGTCCGGGGCCTCCAGGTCACTCAACACACCCTGAGCCTGCCCACGTAAGCTGGTGGCTAGCTCCAAAGCACGAGTAGCTTCGTCCCACCTGTTCAACTACGAAACCATTTCGAATTGAACCAGGTAATCACGACAGCTACTCTTGCCATCATACAACGCCGGGCTCTTGGGTTTTGGTGCGTTGACCTGACTAGTTGGCACGGAGAACTTAACGCTAGGTGACACCACTTGACCTGCCGTGTTGTTAGTTGCATAATCCTGTCTACTACCCCAACGGTCGTTAACGGGCCAGCCGTCTGGCTGGAGCTCCCTGCGCTGGCCATAATGAGCCTCCCTCCGGCCCGTGTCATACACAGGACGGTAGGCGGTAAACATCGGCTGGTCCTTTCCTGGACCGCGCGTCTCGTGACCCGATAACAAACCGTCCACACCCCTTGGGGTTTGATAACGCCGAGAATAACTCGACGCCGGTATCTGAGGTGGTGGAACAATTCGGTTGGGTCCAGCTTCCCAGCCATATTTCCCTACATGTCCTACATCAAATGGAGTTTCACGATAGACTCCTGTAAAGTTTACAGGTTCGTGACTTGGCCTGCTAACATGTTTTGGCAGTGTTCCGGACAAACCACCCATGGGGATCTTTTCCGGGGATGCAGTAATCAAGGGTGACGGGACATATTTCATGTCGGCGCCCCGTTGATCACACATCAGATTATCGGACGTAGCACACGCCTGCGATTCCAATGCTACCGAGGTCTGCCCCACGGTAGCAACATTATAACATGGCATCGGATCATTGTCCTTGCGATCAGGTGAGAGTCGAACAGTTTCTCTGCTGTCCTCAAACCGCGATTGCGCTCGGTTTCTAGTGCTCACACTTGCGCAAGTTTCGGTAAATAGTTCTAGCACTGAGCTTTCGAGCTCAGATCTACTAATTGCCGTTAACAATAGACCTTCTTCCCATGTCAACTGATCACTTTCTACTGTCAACTGATCCATCTCCAATCTCAACTGATCCCTCTCCAATCTCAACTGCTCCTCCTGCCATTTTATCTTTGACAATCTCTCTTCCAGACTAGCCTTTCTATCCCTCAGAGTCACTAATGCATGCTGCTTCTCTGCAACATTAGCCTCCTGTATAGACCTGTCTACTTCTGACCTGGTAGACGACTGCACCTGCTCCCTAGGGAGGAATCGTAACAGAACCTCGCTGTTTTGATCCTGAGTCCGCTCAGTGTCCCGAAGATAAGCATCAGTCACTGAGGAATCATCACCCTGTGTTGACATTTCGCCAATATTTCGCTGCCACCAGAGAATTAACTTCTCACTAATCTATCCTACTTTATTCTATCTGAAGCGAGTAAACGTAGCCCGTGTGTGTTCTTTTTAAATAGGATGTACAAAATAGAATATCCGAAACCGTTACTACGAAACGTAGAGGAATACGGTCGGGTATACCTAAATTTAAATCCCACCCCGGCTACCACCAATTGTAGCGTTTGCGGCGAGCGGTCGGCAGGGAAGCGTACGGGCACACGTTTACTCACTCAGTCGTACTAATAAGTCAGATTATACGTTTTCACAGTTTATTATATGCGGAAAACTCTACCAATACAAGATCTAATACACAGTATACGGCTATGTCTGCTAAATACTACCCATTTATAAAGGTCAGAACAATAGGTTCAGACGGCGGCGGCCTATATACAGCAACCGAATGCTAGGTGTCAGAACGATAAGTCAGACGGCGGCGGCTTATATACAGCAACCGAATTATAACGGAGATATTCTAAATGTCCGAACAGTAAGTCAGACGGCGGCGGCTTATATACAGCAACCGAATTATAACGGAGATATTCTAAATGTCCGAACAATAAGTCAGACGGCGGCGACCTATATACAGCAACCGAATTCTAGGTGTCAGAACGATAAGTCAGACGGCGGCGGCTTATATACAGCAACCGAGTTACTCACCGAGTCTGCGAATAACTGATTGTACTGCGAGAGTCTGAGTACTTCTCGCAGGGCGCTCGGTGACAGTGCTTCACGAGAAACGTTCCTCCGGCAGTGTGCCCCAGTAGTCGCCCCGATTATCCACAAATCCCCCTTACTTATACTGCTAAAACCATAGCCTTGGGTGAGACGCTGACCCTTTAGTTATGTCATTCCCAAAGTCTACAGGTCTCTAGAAATCTTGTCAGGGTGCCAGTGAACTTATAGTAACCTTCTGAACAAAGGCCCTCTGTATAGGGCTCTTGCCTCCCCAAAACCAGATGGCCTCAAATGTAAACAAATCCCCCACCCCAGCTATAGTCATTTGCATATAAATTGGCTTTTCGGAGCCTGTACAACATTCAGCAATTAAGAAGATTGATACTATGTGCGTTATCATTCTAAATTCTCTACAATCATAACAATCCTAATAATCATAGTAATCTTAAAAACCATTATAAATAAATAAACAAAATGATCATAGCAATCAGAATAATCATAATACTCATAATAATAACACATTTCTTATAAATCGCCGCATTTGCGGCGCCCAACTGTGGTTATTACAAGTGAATTAATACGATATAAAACCATAATTATACTGTTTACAATATATGCCTTTCTTTCTACTAAATAAAATGAAATAAATTATTTATCCCTTCCAATGTGCCCTGCAGAATTGGCTACGCTTTTGTGTCGAGGTGTGTGTCCGTACTATTACAGCTTCCTTCTTTTAATTATACAATAATATATTTAATTATTATACTATACTGGTTTGTTGGACCCAGGCAATGTCGTTTACGGTTACGGTTTGATATACAAAGAAATATGTCTGTTCAAGACTTTTCTAGGATACTTCATATTATTATCACATGGAACAAATTTGCTACGAATAACGTCAACTCTGAAAGATCAATGACATTAATTGTACATTGCGATATCATAAACATATTAAATGGAGTTGAAAGAGGAGTTGGAATTCTGTTGGATGAAGAAAGAGCAAAATGCTTACTTGGATGCTGGACCATATCGGATCGCATCCTCTTGGTGAAAATCAGTGGCAAACAATTTAACATTGACATCATACAAGGGTATGCACCAACCGCAGACAAATCTGATGAAGAGTACGAGGCATTTTATAATGATTTTGAATTGGCAAAATCACATTGCAAATCACAGGAGATTGTAATAGTTATGGGAGACTTTAATGCTAAAGTTGGTGGGGAAAGATGTGAATGCATATTTGGACCACATGGCCTGGGGAGCAGAAATGAGAGGAGATAAATTAATAGAGTGGGCAAAATCTCATGACATGATTATAGGAAACACCTGGTTCCAACAACACCCAAGAAGACTTGGACTTGGCATCAACTTATTACCCTGCGACTGCCTACCAGTGAATGTTCTAGTGTCTATGCCTTGTCACATGTAAATGACTGAATGACCAGGTACATTGCATTCTCCCTCTCATTTGCACGTGTATGCAAGACTCAGATCTTGTGACAGCAGGCTACCTGAAGTGGGAGGAAATGAACATAAAAACTGATTACACTTACGAGGCAGAATGTTCTCATCAGGTGAAGGGAAAGTTGGTGTTAGGTGCTCTCCAGCTTCTATCTGTCTTGTTGTAGTGTTCACTGTAAAACGCAATAGTGTATCATATATTCAAAAACAATTAAGTCAGATTCATCCTACACTTACGAGCTGATTGTATAATCCACAGTATGTTACCATATACTAAATATATATTTAAGTAATAATTTGCTATAATTCAGTGTGAATTAGATGTTTCCGATACTGTAGCTTAGATTGGGGCAGGGCGGTAGCCTGCATATATATACTAATACTGTCAACATTATTCTGAATTGATACTTACACTCAACTCTGGATGCTGCCTGGCTTGTTGAAGTGCTCGCTGTAACAACTAATGATATTGTAAGTATTATAGTTATATTCAACAACAATTAAGTCAGATTCACTCTACACTTACCAGCTGATGGTTTAATCCACAGTATGTCACTATATATTAAATATTTATTTAATTAATAATTTGCCATAATTCAGTGTGAATTGATACTTACACTCTACTCTGGCTGCTTCCTGGCTTATTGATATAATATCATTTATGTTCAACAACAGCTATGTCATATTCCTCTTACATTCTTACCAGCTGATGGTATAATCCACAGTATGGCACTGTAATGTATTATAATTTTTTTTTTCTACTTAAAAGTAAATGAACAGGTCTGCCAGTGATTGAAGTGTAAAGTGCTTTGAGCATTCTTAAGAACTTCCCTTACTTCATTGACTGGTTGTATTACCTGGAAAATGATTAATGTGCTGCTTAGTCATGGATGCGTCGATGTTGGCCAGTACAGAACCAACTTTTGTCATGGCCTTAACTGGCAAGGGTCGCTGGTATGTGCCGGCGTTGACCTGTTCAGAATGGCCTAGATGTTTAAAGAAGTAGGCCCGGTCTTCTTCGGCGACATCGAAACTAGCGTATAGCGTGCTAATCCGGCCTCGCTGGTTGGTGGCGTTGATGATGCTGCAGTCAACGCCCGCCTTCGCCAACACGTAATGGGTCTCGTGCCAGCCATCCACGTGGTGAAGCGAGTCTTCCGTGTTAGGGAATGTGAATTTATTGCCGATGGCAACACCTGCGTCACGCCTGACATCTTGGTCACAGAGCAGATCCATTGCCTGGATCGCATCCTTTGGGACTATGCATGTCACTAGATGGTTGCCTTTGCCAGTCATACACATAATGGACATCTTGCTGAAGAGAATCTTCTCTTCTTCTGTCAGTGCAGCAATGGTGTCCTTCGCCAGCCACTGGTTACGGTTGAGCCACTGGTCGACGGTCATTCGGCTTGGCTCACACCCGCGACGTGCGTTGAAGAGGGTGAGCCGACTGCACACCAGGTTCATCATGTGGACGAATGATTGCCGATCATGTTTGTTGACCTCACATCCCTTGGTGATTGACATCACTGTGAAATTGCGCAGCTTCTCCATCGCCTCGTCTGGTGGTGAGCGCGTTGGTAGTCTAAGCCGTTCTTGTCTAGACTTATTTATGAGATATTTGGCGTCCGAAAACATGCTGTTCTCATGGTGTTTCAGCACCTTCTTGAAGTTTGCTATTTCCTTGGCAACTTCATCAGATGTGACGTTCGTCAGTGCCACACCTTCTAGCAAGTCTGCAGAACTCATTAGCAGCTAGTAGATCGTATTCTTTAGGCCATACTTCACTGCACCTCCTTTGTTGCTGTCGGTCACCACATCGATGGCAGCCGTTAACGCACTCCAGTTGGTGCGATTGAACAGAGCCCTAGCATCTACCTTGGTAGCGTCGACTGTCATGTGTCGTCTCATATCTACGAATAGCTTGGAAAGAGTCCGCATTGAAGTCATGACTGTTTTCTTTACTTCATCACTCTTGTCAACTTTGGTGCGGTCTTTCTGCCAAAGAAGCCTGCCCACCTGGCGAATCGTGTGGTTGTCTCGGCAAACTTGCCCAATGTCGTCATCGCGGAACGAGTCCAGTATACTTTTGAAGCTTTCGTCGTCATCAAGGTGGGCGAACTTCGCAGAAACCGATGGCGCAACAGAACCTGGCTCCCTGCTGGCACAGTGAGCCCTATGCCTGTAGAAATATGCAATAATAGCATAACTGCCACCACACCCCTGGCAATGGACTATTTCATTACCGCACCGCCGAATTGCAACATAATCTTGCCGCTTTTCTACCGCCACTTGTCCTGTCCGTCTTTGCTTGTCTTCTGAAGCTCTTCAAGCTCTTTCCTGTGAACCTTGGTGACATGTCTTTTCAGTGTGCCTCCCTTGCAAGATCTGCAGCAGTAGGGACACTGGCGCGCTGGCTGCACATACTTTGATTTGTCTGCAAAAGCTTGTAGAGTAATTGTAACATTACTCTACAAGCGCTTATGAAATTAAGAAAACTACACAGTCAACATTTAAATGTGAGCGACAATACTAGGTCACCAGTACCGGCTAGCGAGTCAGACATGCCACCACGAAGGAAACACCAACAACATGTTTTAGTTCGCCGAATTGAATGTTTTACTTGTCATACTCTTTTGCCCCCTCTCCCACTGCTGGTTCCTATTATATTTAGACTAATGTCTAACCCTGATTATACCTTTTTTGTAAACATGTTTTCTGTTCGCACTTACCTTTTTTTAAGTGGGTCCTCTGGTGAATCGTCAACGCACCTTGATGTTTAAATGACTTGTCGCATTCTGCACACTTGACGACATCTAGAGCAGAACGTCAAGTTTCGTAGAAAAAATAGGTTCTAGGGAAAACGCCTCGCATTAAACGGGTCATTCAAATGACAAAAATAGTGTATGACTTTTGTTCGACGACTGTAGAAAACACATAACTAGGCAACTATTCTGTCCCGGCCAGTATTTTGATGGGAATTATAGAACTATTATTCTAATTGCCACGATATTAAAAACTCCATCGTATGCGTAGATATGTTATATTACGACGACCATCCCGTTTTTCGTAGACACAAAACATTTATTGCTACATCCCGTTTCGGATGATATTCGCTCGTGACACAAAACATGTTTAGGAAACTTATTTACTTACCTATATCCTGCTGACGTACGGATACTCTGAAAGGAGTCGTCTCGACGTTGCGACCGTCGTCTCTTGCAGCTGATGGTGTTCGTCCTAGGGACATTGTTTCGCATTAACGGGTCTTTGAAGTTACACAAATAACGTATGCCTCAGTATTTTTTGTTTAACGCCTGCATTTGAAAGCTGAAAATATTTTCTCAACTGTAGACCCGTTTATTGCGACATCCCGTTTCATATGATATTCGTTCGTGACACAAACATGTTTAGGAAACTGATTTACTTACCTATATCCTGCCGACGTACGGCTGCTCTGATAGGAGTCGTAACGACGCTGCGACCGTCGTCTCTTGCAGCTGATGGTGTTCGTCCTAGGGATATTGTTTCGCATTAAACGGGTCTTTGAAGTTACACAAATAACGTATGCCTCAGTATTTTTTGTTTAACGCCTGCATTTGAAAGCTGAAAATATTTTCTCAACTGTAGACGCGTTTATTGCGACATCCCGTTTCATATGATATTCGTTCGTGACACAAACGTGTTTAGGAAACTGATTTACTTACCTATATCCTGCCGACGTACGGCTGCTCTGATAGGAGTCGTAACGACGCTGCGACCGTCGTCTCTTGCAGCTGATGGTGTTCGTCCTAGGGAAATTGTCTCGCATTAAGAGGGTCTTTGAAGTTACACAAATAACGTATGCCTTAGTATTTTTTGTTTAACGCCTGCATTTCAAGTCTGAAAATATTGTCTCAACTGTAGACACGTTTATTGCGACATCCCGTTTCGTATGATATTCGTTCGTGACACAAAACATGTTTGGGAAACTGTGTTACTTACTGTATCCTGGTAACGTAGGCCTACTGTGACCGGAGTCGTCTCGACGCTGCGAACGTTATCTCTATAATTTTATTATTATAATAATTTCATACCAATTATCATAACTAAATAAATGTAAAGTCAATAAAAGACACCTTTAATTTCAAATCCGTCTTTGTTGAGGCCAACTTTGATCCGCCACAAGGAATTTTCGCTGGGCGACTTTGTTCTCTTCTAAACAACATTAATCAACTATGCATAGGCAATAACCACAATCATGTTGACTGTTTAAAAATACTATATGTAATTCTCTTAAATCATTGTTAACGGTATTGCAGCTGAGTCAATTTCCGTATCGTCTGCAAACATATTTATTATTCAGATTATTCAGGAAGAGCAGAAAAACAGAGGGCAAGTTTGACTCTTGTGGAACCCCTGTATTGTCAGGCCATCCACCGAGACTGAATGTGACATACTGCCAGTGAGGTAGCTCTAAAACCCCTGTATTGTCAGGCCATCCACCGAGACTGAATGTGACCTACTGCCAGTGAGGTAGCTCTAAAACCCCTGTATTGTCAGGCCATCCACCGAGACTGAATGTGACCTACTGCCAGTGAGGTAGCTCTAAAACCCCTGTATTGTCAGGCCATCCACCGAGACTGAATGTGACCTACTGCCAGTGAGGTAGCTCTAAAATCCCTGTATTGTCAGGCCATCCACCGAGACTGAATGTGACCTACTGCCAGTGATCTCGCAGACTCCACATGACAGTGGATTAAACACTTAATTTACTCACTGCTCCTCGCCTCATCTATAGTGTAGTTATAGGATGTGATAAGTATTAGAATCTGCTGCGCATTGCTAGGTTTATGTAGAGAAAGAGAGTCACAGAATGTAAATATCAAATCGAAATATTTGTGGGGCCCAGAAACCACCTAAACCATGAAATTTTGGTGTGGTTTTGACACGAAAGCGGTAGACCTGGCGACTATCCCAACAAAGCGGGAGTCTTAAAACCAAACCTGTATACTTGCCATATATGGACAAATGGCAATTTGTGCCTCGAATCGGTCATGAGAGAGCTTGCCCTGCTACCCATCCACGTATATCTGCGTTTTTAGTTAGTCTGATGTGAAAAACGGATTAGTATGTAGGTTGAAAGTACGTTTGACAAGACTGACATGATAGGCTTACGTGCAATTGTAGGTGTAGGGTAGCAGGAATATATCTCCTAGCAGCTAATTGAAGTATTTCCTACAAATGTTGCTCGGTGTTGACACCTAGCGACCAAACAGTTTAAGTGACAAATACTTGTTCTGCCATCTAGTGATCAAACCACTTACTCAACACAGACACCTTAAACGGTATCACCACAAAGTAAAATATAAATGTTTACGCGAACCACCCCCTATTTGTATTGAAACGTTATAATAATATATGATGTGCAGTGATTGTAGTGAACTAATGATCGGCGAGACGGAACTAAGGGGTAAACAACATCGGATGAAAGCTTTGAAGGATGAGTACGACTCCAAAATGAAAAAGGCCCTCGTGAGATGGCGGTCAGTCTAGGGTGAGTTTACATGTTTATAGTTTACATTGCAACTACAATTATACAACATGCACACATTTCAATGACTTAGGAAAGATGGCAGATCTGTGTGGCAGGCATAGGACATTATGACGCTCATACACGCTTGTTCGTTCGTTCTCGCTCTCAATCTCTCTCTCCCTCTCTCTCCCTCACTATCTCTCCCCCTCTCCTCTTTCCCTCGCTCTAACTCTCTTTCCCCCATCACCCTCTCTGTCTCTCAAACTTTAAGGGATTAAAGTACGGCCCCTAGAATGGGACGTCTGATCTATACCTTTTCAAATTATCCTATTTATCAATGTTCTTCCCTTTTGTGGGTTAAAACTAGTTGTTCCGAACGTGACATGTAATGTGGGCGTAATACGTTAAACGTAACCTAACAATCGTAGGAATAACGCACACGCAGCAAATACTTCCGAAAGCGGACCTTGTGTAATAGACTTGGCAACATTAAGTAGACGATGTCACAATAATGCTTATGCCTACCCTTATGCCAATAGTATAGCAATACGAATATCATTTGACAATATACTAACACGACTAGGGCCATTTTAGTGATGTTTAAATTGTTATTTATTTATTTAAGAATATATTATATATTTGATTCAGTCGTACTACTTGTATGTACGTGAGTGGTGCATATAATTAGTATTCTAGTTTGGATAATTATATTTCTTTTAATATTATTAATTACTACTTAATCCCATAATATATAGACACTTCCAAGTTCGTCGTGCACGATGTTATGTCTCTTCTGTATTACTAGATAAAACAACGTCGTCGCTGCTCATCAATACTCGTTTAAAATTATTATATATTTTTCTGTATAACTAGTAATTCCAAAGTAGAATATTCAAAATATAATTTAATTCTTTACATTGACAATGGAAACATAGACGGTAAACGCCACGTTTACCGTGGTACTCTGCAGAGCATGTGTTTACATACAAAGAGGGGTGTATTGCCCCACATCTTTTCACATGCACTCCCGTCAGGCCGACTTCCCCTTACTCATGCCCCCAATCTGACCAGTCACAAAATTGTCACTTAATTAAATTGATTCACTCTAAGTCTAAATAACACTGCTGCAAGTCTAAGCAATTACACTTTCATTAGTGTCTCCTAACCTCAGAATATTCAAAATGTAGAAGTGTTTAATCTGCAAAATAAAATTATGTAATCGTGACACATAGCGAACGGATATATATATATACTTATATATATATATATATAAATATAATGTATATATATATATATATATATGCATATATATATATATATATATATATATATATATATATATATATATATATGTGTGTGTGTGTGTGTGTGTGTGTGTGTGTGTGTGTGTGTGTGTGTGTGTGTGTGTGTGTGTGTGTGTGTGTGTGTGTGTGTGTGTATATATACACCCGTTCGCAATGTGTGGGTGTAATATTATATTTATGCTATAGGCATATTATATATATATATATCCATATTTATATGTATATATATAATTATATATATAAATATATATATAAATATATATATACACCCGTTCGCTATGTGTGGGTGTAATATTATATTTATGCTATAGGTATATTATATATATATATACCCATATATATTTATATATATATAATATGCCTATAGCATAAATATAATATTACACCCACACATAGCGAACGGGTGTATATATATATATATATATATTTATGCAATAACCAACACAAGCCCATTGTAGTTTGAGAATTGAAATTGGCCAAAGGATGACGTTTTTATTGGAAAGTGGATTGCTTCTAATGCAGCCACTTTTGGGCATAAAGATAGTAGGAATGTGATGTATAACATGCAAACCAGATGGGAAACTGAACCCTTGTACAGCCCCATCAAATTTTCTCAGGCACACATTCCTACAACATGACGACAATATACAGACATACATTATTTGTCGCTATAGAAGTATAAAACCACTATGAATATAAACCTAAGCAAACAATACAAACATTCCACCACCAATAGACACATGCAATTACAAAAAGGTGGGGCCATCCCGCCTATCCTGTATAAACATAAGGCAAAATGTATACCGTTTGTAAAACAAAAAGCCTGTCGACGCACCAAAACCCAACACATTCAAGAATTTGGGATATGCCCTGTGTTAACTCCGAAATTTGGGAAAGCGTTGCGACATTTTCGAACTTCTTTTTTTACCAACGGTGTACAGTAGTTGTATAACTAAACGTGCCTAGGCAAAAAGGTGGGGAGGAGGGCGGATTTAGAAATATCAGGATATACACGACATGACACACAGATCCCTAACGCGCAAGTGGCGGCTTAACCGGTAATCCAAATCGTAGGCTGGGGCCTAATCCTGGCATGTCATGATTGGCTGAAGGCGTTGGGCGGTTTTATTAAGCCAGACAGCTGGAAGTAATTATCGCCTCAGCCAGTTACCTCACTACCCGCACTAGGCCTGTCCTGGCCATTGCATAAAATACAGTATGCTCTGCGTTCATACTTTCATATACACACACACACACACACACACACACACACACACACACACACACACACACACACACACACACACACACACACACACACACACACACACACACACACACACACACACACACACACACACACACACACACACACACACACACACACATATATATATACATTATATTTACATATATACGTATATATATATATATATATATTTTTTTTTGTTCCATCCACAAGTCATGTAGCCTATCGTGCTTTGTTGTTGCGTCTATATATGTATGCGCGTTTGCGTGTATTTGCATGAATCTGTCTAGTGTTGAATATGCGCTTTTGGGGTATGTATTGAAATTCAATCAATAACATTCTGGCATCGTGCGAGGTTACATGATTAAAATTTTTGCTACTGGAGCGGCATGTTTTGCTAACAGTTGTGGTATTTTTATACTGTAATTTGATTTATGATATATGTATATGATGTGGTTCTCTGAGAAAAATAGTATTCTTTTGGCTGACTGTTTAAAATAAAAATCACCAATTATATACTTTGGTGATTTTCGTTAAACAATTTTACAAATAATAAGAAAAGAAAATATTATTTTCAAATGAGTTCAGGTGGTTGAGACGCATAGCGTACATACATGAGTAGGATACTGAGCACTGAGTTAACAATATTACCTCACTACGCGTTTAAATCAGTATATTGCACAGGTTTACGTTTTATTATGTCTTTGAACCATAATAACTGACAGAAGTACAGAAATTTTTATAACACTATTCGTGATGAAGCGATACAAATATATTCAACATCAGTGAAAGGCAAATTGTTTTCAATGCAGTGTTATTTTATTATGTCGATTTTACATTAAATTCGTTTTCTTTCGTTGAATCTTCTCACTTGGATCCAATAATTTGACGTAGACCTGTGCGATCTTCCCAAATTAAAATGT